>CM028353.1:27404709-27707709 GCA_016618105.1 Dendrobium huoshanense | reverse complement strand
AAGACTCAAATCCTTTGCACATGAAGGGTAGAGTCTGCATCGTTCATAGCCTAACAATGATAAGGAGTGATCCTCTACAAACAAAAGATGTATTCAACATGAGTCATGGCCTATCAACTTTCTAAGGCATGTTCCTCCGCTTACAATGATTAGAATTGATAGGGTTAACTTGATAATTATGTAAGGCCTGATCCTTTGCATACAAGTAGCATAGTAGAAAAAGTCAGAGCAAAAGAATGACTTGTATGATTTAAGTGGCATATACTAATGATCACTGATGCGGGACATAAAAAACTTACAAGCAAAGGATGAATATGGAGAGAACTCTCACACCGACCAATACATGCATTAATTCCAATAGTTTTGAGTGCAACATACTAAGCCCACAATTTGAAAATGCAAACCTTGGGCTTCCACTCAATAAATCGAGCCAATTAAGACTAGTTTTCGAGCTAAATTCTCTAGATCAACCCAATATGTGAATTAAAATAATCTCAATTATAGATCTAACATTAACAGGCAAGGTTAAATTGAACCAAGCCTCCAAATCAGGCCAATGGCTATAATTAGATCATGATCATTGAAGCGCCAAAGTGCCAAAATGGCCCCACAAAATTTAAAAAATTCAAGGTTCATTGACATCTTCACTAATCAATACCCCCACCTCAAAAGGCGTGCGTTATGAAATCTTTAAATACAAAGCTTCTATTAAATGATGACAAATTCATGATGCTAATGGTATTTTTATCATTCTAGAATCGCTAAGCTAAATCTTTAAGGTATCTCATTTGATGGAACTTTCATCATTGTTTCCCTGGTCCTCACAAAACTAAATTATTTCACTAAAGATGGGTTTTTAAACAGGCTATTGGAGTGAGAGCCAAATATTCTAAGATCATGCCCATATGATGGGCACATTTATTACATAACATAATCGAAGGGTTTTTCAAAATCCTTGAAACTCATTACAAATCAAAAGGTTTTAGACTCCAAGACCCAAGACCTAAGAATGTAATTGGAGGGGCTACCAGTTAATATCATGTTCTCAGTAATAAAGATAAACACTTAAAGTGATAGTCCTCTATGATGAATAAAATCATAGAAAATCATAATTAAGGGGAATCCTCTTCATAAAAATGTCCTTTCAAATTTCTAAAGATATATTTTGGGTTCTTTTCCCAATAATGGGCATAATCAAAGAAAAAATTATTATTGAATGTAACTTTATGCTATCTAAGCCCCTTGAAATATGAAAGAAAAAAAAAAAACAAAAAAGGTCCATAGCAACTGTGTTAAAAGCATCCATCCATTATCCCCCCCCCCCCCCCAATTGACGAAGGACGATAAATCTATATTCGGCTAAAACATTCAAAGTAATTCATATCAAATGTAATGCATATAAGCATATATAAAATCTCATGGAAGTAAGGATGTGCCACGTGTTTCTTGACCAAGTGGTTAGCTTGATTATGATGACATCATTATATTATAATTATTATCCAATCCCGAATGTTCACCAATAGTGGTTATGAGTTTTAAGTCATAAAGCATACTCAATATGGCATGAGTCCTTTTTGTTTCCAAGGTTGGCTTAAATTGGTCTCTTTGATGAGCTTTCACTTAAGGTTTATGAGGTCCCTTGGATGCACAACCATGGTTATTCCAAAGATCATTTGGTTTGGCTAGGTTGACTACCCTCACTAACTAATTAAACTAGTATCCATGACAACCAGTGATGATGAAACCTTCATATTTTGATCGGGTCTATCATCATTTTCCACTATCTCTATTCTGAGTCAATAGCATCATCAATTACTTTCCACAATTCAATTTGCTGCTACTCAAGTAAAATATTATATAATCTATAGATTTGCCTTAATCAAAAGCATTATCTTGTGATCAAGAGGTAATTAATCATGGAGGTTTGTGCATACGAGAACCCTTAAACTAAATTATTAAGTCCCATTTATCTTCTGAAAATTAGAACTATTTGTCTTCTAAAAAATCAATTGGAAATGACTCCAATATTCAACAGAGTTTGATGGTATTTTTCAAAGCACATATAAGCTAAGTTTGTTTTTCTATATCGCCTGCAGCTTTTACCTGAAAATGTTACATCATCAAAATTGCTTCATAGATTTCTTCGCTCTGTAATGTGCCTTCTCAGGTTGACCCATACCTAAAAGTTGGCGATGACTTTCTTTTGTACGCTAAACCTCAAGCCAACCTGAAAGATTATGGTTCTGAAGCTGACCAAGGCACTTCCCTGTCATCTTTAGCTGAATTGAGAAAGAAAATGATTGAATGTGGTCCACATTTTATTGATGTTATAGTTCAGCACATTTCCGTATTAACCAACGTGAGTTGTTTAACAGATATATTTCTATACCGCAAGAAAAAATCTGTATATTCTGGTTGTAGAAACTGAATGGACTACAATACAAATTCCTATTTCTGCAAGATGGACAAAAATGACATAGCCAAGCTAATTTCTGCAACTTTCACACCTGAGGATGGGGATTGGACTTTATGGATGTCGATTCCATTCGTGGGATGGGATTTCAATAGGGCTCTTACAATTTCTTCTGAAGAATCTTTTCCTTTTGCTAAGGCAAGTTACTTTTTTTTTTCTTCTCAAACTTTAGTAGCAAAATACAAACTTTTGCTTTAGGGTTTCATGAAATGACATTGCTATGAAAGTATTGATTGATCTTTTTCTTTAAAATTTAGGAAAATTTAAGCTCATCGATAGATGGTGATCTGGCAGTTGAATGCTTGTCTACTGATCTTCCAAGATTGCATCCCTCGAAGCCTGAACAGCCATCAATACCACAATTTATGAGTGTTGGGCAGCTGTTAGAATCGGTATTTTTAAGATTTTTCAATGCATTGAAAAGTTTTCTCTGGTTGCTTTTATATATATATATATATATATTGACGAGCATTTAGATTACACATGGACATTTTTGCACCAGGAAGAATCATTATTCTCTTTGCGCATTTAGTTTTTCATTCTCTTTTAACATTATCAAAACAAAATGCATACATGATTTTATGATTTTTGATAATATTTGGCCATTAATCAGTGGAATCCAAGTTTTCTTAATATATGATTGATTGCATTAGAAGATATCTATGATTTCAAAATATCGAGCCTTTAAAATGATTTGAAATGAACTGCATAGATTGTTATTGAACTTGTTTGGTTAGTGAAATGTACAGAGTAAAATTAGATTTCTTGAGAGGACTTTTATATGCTCTCTGAACAACCTTGAATTTTAACAAGCTCGTTGAGTGGTTACATTATCGACTAAATTGATGAAAATTAATCTGCAATGGCTTCTCGTATCGAAGATCACATTCAATATTATGATTTATAGTGTGAAGATTATGTAAGCAATAAATGTGAAAAAATGAAAAAGAAAATAAAAGTTAGAATTGTAGGAAAATGAAGTCCATATTATATAAATGCAGAAAAAAATAGCTCAAATCAAAATTTTGATCAGGATGTGTCTCAAAATCATTGAATTTTCTTTGAAAGAGTGCAATATAAATTTTGATTGATTCATCTTGTATTGCACATATATCAAAGCAAATCTAATGATTTTGAGATTCATTTTGGCTAAAATTTTGTCTGAACATCCTACCCTAAATTTTCCCATAAAGGTCAATCATCACTCCTTCAATTCCTTTTTTCCTTTATCATATACAATGTTTCTGTCTTCTTGTATCATATATCCACTGTTAGAAGTCTGAAAACACATTTCTGAAGTGGATGCTCAAGCAGTCTTCAGTGCTAAAATGTTTGGATCAGTTAATACATTTTGATGACTTTAAGTCTTTGTTTAGGACGGTTTTTTTACTTCTAGCTTTCTAATAACAAATTTTAATTTTTATACTAAAAAATTGCTTCAAGAAATAATAAAAACCCCATCTCAAATGAAACCTAAGTCATTAACTGGCACTAGTGTTCATGTTTTAATAAGACCTTTGGTCATGCTTAATCAGGCATTGCATGTAGCCGGCCAAGTGTCTGGATCATCAGTCTCAACTTCACCCCTTCCATATGGCACCATGGCCAGTCAGTGTGAGGCCTTCGGCATGGGCATGAGGAAGAAGCTGTCAACCTGGCTAGTTTCTGGGCACGATGAAGTACTTCAGAATCCCTTGCAAGCTCTCCATGGGAGTGACAAATTAGCAAATGGGAAGGTAACTCTCTAATCTCTACTTAGCAAATCTCTGCCATTAGATCTACAAATTCCATTGTAATGAATCTGCTTGCTTGCTGCAGGTGCAGATTACAGATCCTCAGCAGGTACTGGTTGGCCAATCATGGCGGGTTCTGAGGCTTCCTCCTGCAAGTCCCTTTGACAACTTCATGAGAGCTGCTGGGTGCTAGGTGTAAGCTTTATCTTGTCTTTAGTTCTGGTATTCCTATTTTCTAGTACAAAGTTGTCTTTTAAATCTCAAGTTGGTTTTTGACATGTATGCCATCTTAGCTCGAATTCTGGTATTCCTTCTGTAATTTTGTGTTCAAAATCCTTTGATGATTTGAGATATGAAGATAGTTGATCTAACCTGGTAGCTTGGATAGGAGATTAGATTCTAAACCTGATAACGTAATGTTTAATTGATCCTTCTGTAGCTGGTAGTATTACTTGTTGTTCAATGGAAGAACATCTAATTAGAGTTTCAATGGCTGAATGTGATTTGATTTCCCATCATCTGAAGTACAAGAAACTTTTTTTATTTTAGTGTAAATTCCTTCAATGATTTATTTTGATTGATTTTTTCTATTTTTTATTGTCACATTGAAACTAGTATAATGTTTTTGCTCTAAATAAATTCAAAATCTCCAGTATCTTTTGTAAGGAGGTTATAAAATGTATAGATAGTGCATCCATCCTTGTTCACTTTCATTTTCCTAATATTACCAACTGTTTGAGTAAGCTCAAAAAATCAAACATCTCTTCCGTAGATAAGTTGTGATTTATTGTCAGTAGTTCATGAATACTTATAATCTTCGAAACCTTGAGGTTAAATAAGTTATCTTGAAAAAAATAATTTAAATAATTAAAAAAATTATTATAATTAGATTGGATTGTGGGCTAAGTTGTCTATGAGTTGATAATATGAACTTGTGAGTATAAAAGTTCTTGGGATGAGCTTTCGAGCTCCTTTCTTTCCATTGGTTAGGATGATGGGTCTCCAATGCTTCGATGGAATTTCACTATTAACCTGAACATCAAGGAGAGGTAAACAATGTGTTCTTTTGCTGTGCGGACATTGGACCAAGAGAATCGTTTGTTTTTGCTGTGCTTTTACAAAAATACAAGAAAAGGGCAGCAAATAATTAATATTTATTAAATTATTGAATATTTGTTGCGTTTTTGTTGCGTTTTTGCAAAGGGAAGCAAAAGTGCAGTTAAAAATGCATTTATATAGTTATGTTTTTGCTGCGTTTTTGTAAGTGCAGCAAATTCGGATGGTTATCTCCGTCTAGTATCTGCACATAATAATTAGTCCTGGCCTTGGGTGATCAAATGTCTTCACTCGAGAATTACTTGGCATTCCAATTACTACATATTCATTAAAATTTGTAGTGACAATAATATCTGTAAATCTAACATTGTACTCATACACTTGGGCTGACACCTCCCTCTTCTTAGCGAACTCCTCTCTTCTAGACGTTTCTCTATCAACAAGCATTTTAATATCTAAGCTATAGTGCGTCTCAGAGGGAGAAATTATTTTGTGCGGATGTCATACGCAGTTAAGTCCGAAGGCGAATCAAGTGCAGTCACGTCAGTGGTACCTAGCAGTACCGAGTAGTGGTTCACAATGAAATGTGATGTGGCATATTTTGGTTATTATTCAGAGGAAGGCCACTAGGAGTATGAAATGTCATTGACTTGATTAACGTCAAAAGCTCCTCTTTTTCCACGTTCAGTCTTCTTGGGCCTTCAGAATGATATCACAAACATCCTATTTTCAAACTCCCAAGTTTTTGGTCAATTGTGGTGATTTCTTTCCTTTCGTTTATACTTGACAAGGGGAATGAGTAACAGTCTCTATAAGACATTCCTTCGCATCATCTTATGGCTAAAGAGTAAGTGAAAGGGACAATTGACATTGGCATACTCTAAACTCGCTCAACATGTGCTTTTAATACTCGTCTCTTCAGCCTTCTATTTACATTTCTCCTAGCAGGACAATCGAAGCCTCTTATGGAAGAAGAAGCCATGCTAGCTGATGATAGTCAAAACATTATAGGAACAAATCAATCAAGCATCTCAAGAAGAGCATCTTAATGTGTGGTTAGTTATGCCAATTCAATTTGGACTTTGAAACTGATTGACCGACATGAAACCATCCTATTTTAAGGGGAAATTCAAATCAAAAGTAGTGTTTTTGAAATTTGAGTTTGGGAGGAAAATTTTCTCTTTTTTTATTTTTTATTTTTTATTTTTTTCATTATATAGCCCTTAATGGTTACAATCTTGAATGATGTTACAGACCTCATATTTCAAGCCCTCTTAGCGCTACAATCCTTCAATTCTCTCTTATGATTCATCAGTACTTCTGAATTGTTTCGACCTACACAATCAGATATATCAAACAAGCAAAGGTTTGGCAATTCATCTGCCTTGAGCACATTCAAGCTCCTTCTATACTATAGCTTTGAATTTCCTACGAAGAGATTTATAGCTTTGTTTAGAATGATTTTTTTATTGCTTCTTAAAGTAGCTTTTTAGTATTATTAGAAATATCAAAGTTGTTTTAAACAAAACAATAACAAAATCATCTCAAATTAATTAATTTTCTCTCTCAAAATTTCATAGCTATATAATTATCTTTGTTATGGTAGAGAGCGATTGGGCTTTTGTAAGATCTCAGAGGGTTGAGGCTTACTCTAACTCTTATTTAATCTTCATCTAAGTAATTTCTTTTCTTTTTTTTTTTTTTGTGGTTCCTTAATTTAATTCTCCTTAAGAGGTGTCTATGATGGAGATTGAAATTGTTTCTAATGATAAATGATGGATCCTAAAAATATATTAAATATGTGATTAAAATTATATCAAATTTATAATTTTGAATAAAATAATTTTCTCCTCTAATAAACAAACAATGATCCTATCTACATGAAAAGTCTTGTTTAAGCTCTTGTTTTTGTTAAACAAAGCTTCTTTTAAAATATAGTTCTTATCTTCAGACTTTTTTACAGTTATATTTCAACCAAACTTTGTATAACAACAATATCAACTCTTTTATCTTATTATGTGAGGTTAATTGTAAGGCCTTTTTTAACTGCATTATATTATATTAAGAGTCCAATAGTCATTTAAATTTAATAAATATTTTTATTATTATTTTTTAATAAAAAAATTTTAATTTTAGTTTGAATTTTTTAATATATGTCGAATTTAAAATATTTATTACCCTGATCGGATCATAATAAATTTTGTATAGTTTTTAAATAAGTTAGTACATTGATGCTTTCACTTATATATTTGTACTGCAATTTATAATCACGTTTCTTTAGGGTTATTGAAGGGAAAATGATTGCTGCCAAGAATTGTGTATTATTTAAGTTTTGGGCCTATAAAAGTAATAAATATTTTTGTTGCATGTGAAAAATTGAATTGATGGAGTGAGAAATAATCAAATAAAGATAGACCATGATTTAAAAAAAAAAAAAAACCCAAAAGCAATTTAATTTAAAAAAAATAAAAGAAAAAAGTTTTTGGGGCATATGCTTTTTATATGAAGAGTTATTGGAAAGATTAGAAAGCCTAACTTAGGCTTGGATTGGAACGGCTTTCTTACTGAGCCGATTATGATCTTCATGATCATGCCGATGCTTAGCTCATTAAAAAAGCTTGTTAAAATACATTAATCTCAAACTAATTATTATTAGATCAAACAAAAAGATAACACTTTTAACAGCCTTAATAGTAACCAGCTAAGCATCCTACGAGAAATTATTACGAGCGGAGTCCGGAAATAGAGATAAGTCTAGATATCCACTTAAAATTTGACACGTGGAATACACTTTAGTTAACTTTTTTGTGTGTTTTATTTGCATTTTACATGCGCTTTAGTTACAATTTGACTGCTCTTTTGTTGCGCTTTATTACTGTGCTTTATCTGCACTTTTGGTGCATTTGACTTAAAGTTATGTGGACACATTAAATATATAAAGTAAAAAATAATTCCCATTAAATATCCACGTATCAACATTTTATTGAAGTCCGGACGTACCTCTATGTTTCAGACTCCGCACGTAATAATTTCTCATATCCTACAAAGTTGCAATGAAGAGTAGCTACTTCTCAAGAACTCACATCTTTCCAGGACATAAAATAGTCTTACCTAACCATATACAACATGTTCACCACACCCCAATGAAGGCCAATCTCAACCACCATAAGGTCAACAATCAATACATTGTCAAAATACAACATTCTGTCTTCTCCAGCAATAAGAAAATACAAATATATATTCTCCTAACCACCAAAGTTAGAATGCTTAATAGAAAACCAAATAAAATGTTTACAAAGATGCAGCCAATAACAAAATACTCATGCTTCCCACATCTTCCTCCATCAATCTCCCTACTTAAACCCAGCTATACAGACATAACCAAAGATACATACAGGAAGGTAAGAGGAAATGACATCACAAGAGGAAAATGGTGAAGGAAACTTCTTCTCCAGCCTTGTGAAGCAATCCTTCCATAGAATTAGCCAAACACTCCTCTCCCTCCTCCTACCTCTATCCTTTCTTCTCCTATCCAGGCTCACCTCTTCTCCTCCTACTTGCAAAATTATATCTATAATTCTCTACATCCTTGTCTTTGCTCTATCCTTTACCTGCCTTATATTCTCCATCACAGATCACTCAATCACCACCAAAGCACCCAGAAGTATAGCTTGGGTCATCCTCATCCTCTTCCAAGGCTGCATTTCCTGGGCTATTAAGGCTACAGCCACAGCTACATTTGAACCGATCGGCGACGACAACATCGGACTCGTGATTTGGACTAAGAGGACATTCGTCTTCGTTGGGATCTACGAGATAATGAGGCTGTGGAGAAGGGTGATTGTGAAGCCGGTTGTTGACGACACGGTCTATGGTGAGGAGAGAAAAGAGAGAGGAGTTGAGAAGACTATGATGGGAATAGCTTTCATTGTGCTGTGGCTGTGGATGCTGAGAATGAAAGTGGAACCACTGGTTTTTGTAGCTGGAAATGAAAGTTTGGGGAAGGGGGTACAGTGGAGTGGGTTTGCACTGTGGCTGTTGGGGCTTGCTGTTCTTATGACAGGTAGTTTGAGGGTTGTGGGAGTTCTGGTCTGGTCAATAATGGCAGCCCTAGTCAAGATAATGCAGTGGAGAGAGCAGCTCGTTGAAGATTGTGTTGATGATAAAGTGTAAAAAAAATAAGAGTAGCAATGTCTAAGTCCTATTTGTTTCAGGTAAAAATCCAAAATCGTCTCCCAACTATTTGTCTGCGGTCAATTTAATTCCCAAGTATCATATTTCTCTAATTTAATCTCTTGACTAAATAAAAATGATCTCATGGTCCCTCCAAGACTAAATTGGGATCAATTTTGTACAATCGATAGAAGAAATTAGAGAAATGGGAACAAACATAGAGTTGGGGAGTTATTTTGAGTTTTTACTCTCATTTTTTTTCAAAATTTCATCATGAGGATGCAAACTTTTGCTGATGTGATAAAAGATATAAGACAACCTTATAAAAATATAAAGGCAATAAAAAAAAGGTTGATTGACAAGGCTTGAATAAAAAGATTACCCTCTTCTCAAAAGGATTCAAGTAGCACATCAAATCAATAATCAAATTTCAAAGAATATAAAAAGAATCTTCATATTCACATTACAAGAAGAATTACATTTATGACATGTCATAAACTAACAAAATTCTCATATTTATAAATTGAAGAAATAGCAAGCTACTAAAATATTATTGCTAACAAATTTAATGATATTGACTAGAATAATCCGAATATAATAATGAAATATAAAAGATTAATAACTTAAACGTTCATGAAAAAAATAAAAATTCAAAATCTATGCCAATATTAATTCTCTAAGCTATAAAAATCTTTATTCACCTTAGTAGTAGTAACTCACCATAAGCAAACATCATGCCCTATCTGCCCTATCAACTACAAACTATGATGCACCGACACTTCTCCTGAAAGAGGCGTGCAGTGTCCGACACCGTGTCCGACACGACACTCGTCCGACACTCCTCCGACACGTGTCGGACACGCCGAATACGTGTCCGATTAAAAAATATTAAATGCAAATTGAACACGCGTGTCGGACACACGTATCTTAAATAATTTATAATTTTTTTTTAAATATAATTTCTTGTATTTTGCAGGATTTAAACTAAATTTCTTACTTTCTATCCACAACACCAAATCAACGTCCGCACTTAATACCCAATCATCGAATATTCTCATTTTCATTTCTTTTTGACAGTGAATGTATTTTCATCTCCTCTCTCGGTGACTGGTAAATGGCATCAACGTCTGTCTCTCAATGCCTGAAATATTAATTATTGTTTTTTGAAACTTACCAAAAAAAAAAAAAAAAAAAACTAATGTACATGCTCGATACCGCTAGGTATCGATAGGTACATGCTCGGTACCACTAATTATCGCTAGGTATCGCTCAATACATGCTCGGTACCGCTAGGTACATGCTCGGTGCCGCTCGGTACATCCTCGGTACCACTCGGTATCTTTCCATACGAATAACTTAAGAACTTTAAAAATAAGCAGAACTTCAAAATTACTCTTACCCTGGCAGATCGAATCCCGCCAGGGGGAAGCTAAATGATTTTTTGCTTATATTTTTGTAGTTGTACTAGATCTTTTGTACAAAACATCTTTATGTTATAAGCTAAACAAGTTATCATGAAATTGATTTATTATTTTTTGTCATTTTTAAAATAATGTCACCTTAATTTTTATATATTATATTAAAAATTTATTATGCCGCCGTGTCCACGCCGCATCCGTGTCCTATATTTTTAAAAAATACCGTGTCCCGTGTCCCGTGTCCGTGTCGTGTCGTGTCCGTGTCGACGTGTCCGTGTCAATGCATCATAGACTACAAATCATCAAATGGTTGATGATACTTCCAACAAACTAAGGAAAATCAACAAGCTCATTTGAAAATAGTAAAAGAATTGGCATTGATGCTAACTTTAAATAATCAGAAATCTATGTGCAAAAACATCAATACAAAAATCTGGAGGTTCGAAAATACCTTGATTAAGTAATAAATCCTCAATATTAAGTTGGACAAATAATCAAATCAATGGGTAAAATAAGCACACAAGCATGAAATCACAACTTTCTAATAATTAGGTTCAAAGGATTCATACGTACTATTAAGAAAGGTTTAATATCCTTCATTGTAACCCGAAGAAAAATTATGAGCAATCATCAGAATCAAAATGCCGAAACTTTCATTTTGCAAGTCAACACTATTATGATAATCAAGAAGTTAATCATATATACAACAAGGAGAAAAATCTCATGGGAGGAAGTATTATTCATGTGAACAATAACTTTAGTATTAGCGTAATAATAAATTCACAATTCATGGAGAACGGTAATTTTGTAATAGTAAATGCTATTAAAAAATAGTTGGCATCTCATTGTAAAAGTAAAGACTTTGGATTGGGGGGGGGGGGGGGGGGAATAAGAGTCGCAATCTAGAAAATAACAAGAAATTAATAATGGTGCTGCAAGGATTCAGCACCTTGATGAAACGTCCTTTTTAACTTAGCAATTTTGCATATAAAATGAACAAGACATGTTGGCTATGATACCACTTTTAGAAGACAATTTTGAAAAATCTAGAAAAGACAATATAGGAGACAGAAAAGATGAAAAGACTAAAAACATTAAAAATAACCTGAAAAGCAAGCCTCTTTCATGAACAAAAAAATTCTCTACCTCGGAAGAGTCCCCCATCTGACACTGATTAAGGATCAAATCCAGAGTAGAAGAAGAGCCTTCACATCTAAGTAAAATTGTATCCATTCCATAAATAGTTTTACATGACTTAAATTCTCATATTTATGAACAAAAGAATTAACAAAAATACTGACAAATTGATAGCGAACAAACAACATATTAATAAATAGTTAATTAATTGCTAACAAATTTAATAACAGACTATAATATTTATAATAGAATTTAAAAAATATAAAAGACAGAAAATAACTCTAATATTCCTAACAATAATGATTCAAAATTTATGTTCAATAAAAAAACATTTAGTGCACAAAAAGCTATAATCACCAAAAACAATGCCTGGTATTACCATCTATTAAGGATGAATATTCCATATTTCATGAAAGTAAATTTCAGCGAACATACAACACCAACAAACCTTTATCCCACTATGTGGGGTCAGCTACATGAATCCTTTTTCTCCATTGTGTCATCTACGGGTCAAATTCTCATCTAAATCTAATAAAGAAATGTCATTTCTAATATTTTCTAACCAAGTCTTTTTAGGTCACCGCTACCTTTCTTAATATAAGTAAAATCTAATACATCTACTTTCATAACCAAGTCATCGGAAGGCCGACGTTTTATGTGACCAAACCATCTAAGGCGACTCTCTCTAATCTTATCTTCCATTGGAGCTACTCCAACCTTTTCACATATATGCTCATTTTGTATCCTGTCTTTAAGAGTAAAGCCACTCATCCACCCGAGGATCCTCATCCCTGCAAAACTTAACTTAATATTATGCTTCTCTTTTAATGGCCAAAATTCTGCACCATAAAGCATTGCAAGTCTCACTACCATCTTATAGAATTTTCCCTTAAGTTTGAGAGGGAAATTTCTATCACATAATAAGATGCATTCCTCCACTACAACCATCCAACTTTAATTCTACTAATAATATCCCCATCTATTTCACCGTCACTCTGAACAATAGACCAAAGATATCTAAAATGTATGCTCTTCTTAATGACTTGATCGCCCAAAGTCACAATCCCCCCACTAGATCTATTATTACTAAAATTACACTCCATATATTCAGTTTTAGATCTACTTAAACGAAAGCATTTAGACTCTAAGTTTGACCTCCATAATTCAAGTTTACCTTCAACGCCCTCTCTAGTCTTATCAACAAGAAGAATATCATCATCAAAAAGCATACACCAGGGTACAACCTCTTGCAAATGTCAGCCAACATATGATGCAAAAATCTATACAAAGAGAAAAACATGTGAATAGGAACAACAGAAACACCGAAAGATTTATCCAATTTTCAGAGTCTAAATGATGTGTCTGTAGTGAATAATTATCATACAATTTAATCTAACAGAACAGATTGCTCGACCTTGAAATGTAGTAAATGCTTTTGGGAAATGTAGCAGCTCTGGAAAGACAAAATAGATTATTCTTTCTTTTGTGAGTAGATCAACATGTGCAATTAACTTCCCGGAGGAACCGACTATACACAACATGTGTTCTAGAGCATTTTTATAAGAATTTTATAAGTACAAACAAATGTTTACCGTAGCAGTAGATTTTGTAAAGCACTACATGTACCTTTAGTTCATGTAGTAATTCACAGTTCATCTAAATAAGGGGCTATACCATTGGACTTCAGGAACTTCTTCACTAGGAGAACCACAATGGCAACAACAAGTCCAATGGCTGCCCAATTGAAAAACCGGTCAGTCATGGGCTTCTGAGCTCTAACAGAGTCCCTTTCTGGTATTGTTTCACGCGATACAGCAACTTCTGCACGAAAGCTTAGTCGTAGACGCCCAGCTGCTGCATCGACACGAAGCTCATGCATATCCTCAGCTGCCATACCGTCGACTTGTGGGTTTGGAACAACGGCTTCCGCCGGTGGTGCCTCGTTATTGCTAGCATTGGTTTGCTGTGCTTCTTCTGATATGCTGCTGTTGGTCTCCTCATTAATGCTTGCAGGAGGAAGGAGCTCAGGAACTGCTGGAACCTTACTGAGCATGTATTGATGGATCTGTAGCCAGACAGATTCACTAAAATGAGCAAAATAATAATAATGAACGAATAAAACACAATAGAAATGAGAAAGAAGTTAAACCTCATTTATTAGCTTTTGCCGTTCTGTGTTGCCGTATATCGGTGCAGTTTCACGTGACTTGATAGCAAGTTGGCGCCTTTCTCCCTTGGGGTAGTCAAGGGAGCCCAGTGCACCACCAGGGTTCGTTGGCATAAATGCTATCAAAGCAACCAGAGCTGTACGAACTATGAGACGAAGCAACCAAAAATAGTCAGAATATGCTCTATTCAATCAGGTAAGCTGCCAAAGAAAAATGTACTATGTCTACAAATTGTCATTTTGAGTCTAGAATATAAGAGAACGGTTGATAAGCCTTCCCTCCATATCAAAGGAATTTGTGTTTTTAAGACAATATAAATTTAGCGAGATACACAGCTCAAAAACATTTGCATTTCAATTCCTATAAAAAATATTAAACAATTTTAAATCAGCACTGCAATCCTGACTGAATGGTATGAAAGGATGATGGTTCTATAAGAAAATGGTATCTGAAAAGCACAGAACTCAACTCAAGATGCCATAGACCTTAAAGCGGGATTCATCAAACCCACTCCAAGCTAAAAGCATCTCAAAAGGGGCGTGATGCAAACTGGGAAGGACAAGAAAAGGTCCATTCATCAAAAGGGTATTCTCAATCCTCAAGTTGATCCCCATAAGCTTAGCACCAGGCTCAAAGCATCTAGATTGAAGCTCAAGAGGATCCTAAAGCATTTCAACTACAAATATGCAAAATAACAATTACTTCTGAAAAATTCCTATTTTTCATCTTTTTCAGTAGTTGCACTCAAGTAATATACCAACATGTGATGTGTATTCTAGATCCAGTACGCAACATGAAAATATACTACAATAAATCTTTTGAGTTTTGACAACAAATTATAAAATGTTGAGAACCTTCCTTCAAGAGCATGAATACCGACTTAAGAGGGCAAAAGGAAGTTGTGGGATGGTTGGATAAATGTAAAAATATCCCACATCCCACCATTACCTAACTATAACTAATGGGATGGTTGGGATGGGATCTTCCGCTTATTTTTGGGTTAATTGATCACATCTCTATCAATCCATAATTGCAATATTTTAAATTTAAGATGTTGAGAACTCTTATTCAAATGTATTTAAAGCCATTCAAAGGAACCACATAATTATTAATTATGCATAAAGTAAAAAAATATTCTATGTTTCACCATTGCCCAACCATAGCCAATGAGGTTTTCGATGAGATCTTATCTTTATCTTGCTGGGAAAGAAAAGACTTCACTATCCAAAAGTGACTCATAAATA
This sequence comes from Dendrobium huoshanense, assembly GCA_016618105.1. Lineage (NCBI taxonomy): Eukaryota > Viridiplantae > Streptophyta > Magnoliopsida > Asparagales > Orchidaceae > Dendrobium > Dendrobium huoshanense. The sequence continues at coordinate 27,692,307 of CM028353.1, read as the reverse complement.
TGCAAATGCAATAATTGAAAGCGGGCAGGGTAGTTAAAAATCAAAATTTCAGTGTCAAAATATGATTTGTTTCCAGTTTATTCTTTCCAAAATTAGAGTATTATGAATACGATTGTTTCAACATCCAAGTGGAAAAAAGTAATTTGTACTGTGATCCTAAAATACAATGCGTAATCATGAAAAGAAAACAAACATATATAAAAAAAAATCAGAAATTATAAAAAGTGAACAGTACATGTGAGAAAAAGGAGCTTATAATGGGTATAAAAATGAAGATGCTTCCAGTTTATCAAAATCACAGAAAAGAATATCAATGATTTATACATTTTAGATTTACTACTAGTTCCTTTTGGTTGCTCAAGTCACTAGATTCAAATATTGAATGACATGTGTTATAATGGAAAGCATTGATATAGCATGACATTAGTTTATACAACAAACCAAAAGAAAAACAGCAGAATATTAGCATTAAACATGATTAGAAATGATGAAATAATAAAGGTGTTAATCTCAAATAATCCAAAAATGAGGCCAGCAAGCAACTTTACAGAAATGGTTAGACAATTTCAAGTTGATGCCAAATAAATTTTCTGTTATCATAATTACTCAACACGTAGGTCATATAGCCAAGAAACAAGCATAAACAAGAAATTCAAATGATATACTTTTAGTTTAGTTCTTAATTCATCACAACATTAACAGAAAGACAATTACTAGCTACACTGAACAAACAACCTAGGAAAGATAGCCAGGTAAATTACTACATAACACAACAACAAGCTTTGATATTGCAGAAACAACGAGTAAATACCACCCTCTCTTGATAATTCTCACCTATGATGCATCAACACTTTATAATATCAAACCATATAGTGTCAAATACATGCAGAACATGACACACCCAACAAGTATTAGACACACAAGAAAAATGTCTAATTAAAAAATAATAAATAACTGAAGGACGTGTGTGTTGTAGGTTAAATGAGAAAGCGATGATTGTAAGGACTGAAAAGTGCAAGAGTTGAATAGCAAGAAACTTAAAATTTTGAGAAAGACATGAAATATGATTTTAATAATTAATTTATTTAAATTATACTTTTATACATTTTATTCTTTCTTTAGTACAAGGACATAATTTATCATTAAATGAATTAGCTGTATGCATTTCATATTGATTTAATTTCTAAAATTACTTTACACCATGCTTTTAAATTTTTAAGATGTGTGTGTGTGTTATATCTACCGTGTCAATCCTATATTTATTATAATAGACATGTCTGATATTCGCATCATATCATGTCCATATCAATGCATTATAAAATCTTACATTGAAATTAAACTCCCATTCTCAACCTTAAGGAAAGTAAATTCCTAGCAGATAGCAGGTATATAAGAAATTTAGATACCAACAATCTAATAGGCATCCAAAAAACTAGGCGACAGATTATAAATGGGAGCATAAAACAACAAACTAAAAGCCCAAGTTCATTTTAGAAATTAAGTTATTTTACGTTAATCGTAAATAGGCTGCTTAAATTGGTTGATGTTCAATCGATGGTTGTTCATTATGTTGTCATAATGGCATAATGCCTTCTCCATCCTTCCAAAATTATTCTTTGAAACTTTCTCAAAAATATTAAGGTTGAGAATAAAGTAGTTCAAAGAGGAACTTTTTAACCATTTCTCAGCAGAATAAACAAGTCTAGTAGCAATTTTTTTTTACATTTTCGGAACCACAGCAGGACAATATCCAGTTTAGATTCAGCTTTATTTCAAAACTAACACTTTCATAACTAGATAGTACATATCAACCATAAAATCATCATCAGTATCATTAACCTTATCCAAACCATTTAGAGTTAGCTTTCAGTATCTTTGGACAAATATCAGCGTCATTGAGTGGTGTTAACCCTTTTTTACACAAATATCTTTGCAACTAGAAAACACAAAACCAACATGAGAGAAAAAGAAAAAGAACCAGCAATAACAACATACCACTCCATGAAGGCTGCCAATGCTCAGGATGATGGTTCGATATGCTCAGGCATATCTTTGTCTGGGTCTCAAAACGCCCATTTGGCTGGAAAATTTCAGGAAAACAGGGGTCAAATCAAGTTAAATAACTAGATGAGCGATGAATTAGAAAAATGCTATCCTGAATGGAATTGTACAACAAAAGAGTTTCAGTAATTACAGTTAGTAGCATGAAGGAAGGGGGCTTGAACGGGTAATCCGCAGGCAACTGAATTCTTCCGTGGTAGATCCCTCCTTCAAACTCCGAATCACGTGGCCCCAAAATCGCAAATTGCCACTCGAATATATTTTCCTAATCCAAAAAAGGTAAACTTCAATTTACAAGGTTGGAATATCCTCCCATGAAAATCTAATTCCTCCTAGAAATTCCTCATCCCCGCAAACCCATATATAAAAAGCAGTCAGCTAACTCCAAAATCAGATCTCAGATAATCAACATAATCTAATCAGACTGCAAAACCATTAAGGGTGTCTCATTTAATTGACAAGGAGAACTTATTAAAGGAAGATCTACTGCATGGAGACAAGACATACGTTTAGGGTTACAATTGAAAGATACCTCTAGAGGTAGGCTCATGAAATCATCTGAAGGATTGGACTGCATCTCCTTCACTTCCTGGAGTATCCGCTTCACCGCCGTATTCCTCCGATTATATTTCTCCTCCGCCATCGACCGCCGCTGGATCAGCTCCGACCTCGATGGCTTGGATATACTACTAAGCCAAGATGGTTGCTCGGAAATGAAAAAATATTTTAAAAAGCTTATAGGGATTTGTAGGATACATTTGTAAAAAAAAAAAAAAAAAAATCTGGATAAATTGTGATATACGTATTAATAGGCGTGTCAAATCCGAAACCGAAATTGATCAGAACATGGTCAAATTGAACATAAGTCGTTTAATAAACGGGTCAATAAAATGACCTGATAAATCATTTTAATTAATTTTTTTTAATTTTTTAAATATAAATTTTAGATTAAATTTTGCACTAATCTGAGTATTTTATATTTCACTAATCTCAAAGTCATTTTATATTCTATCTTAATATAATTTGTATACTTTGAATTTTTAATTCATTTTATTAAAAAAATCATCTTTAATTTAAAATTTATAAAAATAAATAAATTCGTAAACTCTAAAAAAGTGAAATATCCATAATTTGAATATTAGAATAAAAATAAATTTTTTAAAATTATGCATTCTAATCATATACATTTTATTTATCACTCAATATTTTTAAAATTGTATATATTTATGCAAATTAAATTTAATTTTACTACAAACACTAAATAAAAAAAGAGGTTCATAATAGTTGTCAAAATAAAATAATAAATTAAAAAATGTAATTATACGAAATATTATAACACAACAATAAAATAAAATATATAAATTAGTTTTTATCATAATTATAAAAGAACTTTCAATGTTAAAATGCATGGCTAATTTTAATATATTTATATAAATATTTAATTTTTTTAATTATTTATATATTAAATATTTAAAGTTTATATTTATTAATATTATATAGGGACTCGCATTTTAAATTGACGCGGAGAGAGGAGACTGAATTCAGCTAAGGTAGGTGGACGGTTGTGTGCCACGACGCCGAGATCTGATCCGACGGCTCTGATCTGTTGATATTTCCATAGTGGCAAACGGATTCCTTTCAAGCACCGCTTGGCTACGAACAATTATTATGTCCTCTGACCTGACGTAGAGGTACATTCGGCCGTCAATAACATGTCGCCACGTGCTCTTACTCTTTACTGCGCGGCCCAACGACTTGACCCGGAGCGGAACCCGAGAATGCTATGTTCGCGATTTTCTCGGTATTGCTCGGTATTGCTTTGCAAAAATGAGAAATACCGCTTTGTGAAGACCAAAACTATACAAATACCGAGTTGTACCGAGTTTTTCTACAACTCGGTACAACTCGGTATTTGCTCAGGATTTGCTCGGTATTGCTAGGATTTGCTCGGTATTGCTAGGTATTTGCTCGGTATTGCTAGAAAAAACTAGGTACAACTCGGTACAACTCAGTATTTGCTCAGGATTTGCTCGGTATTGCTAAGGATTTGCTCGGTATTGCTAGGTATTTGCTCGGTATTGCTAGAAAAAACTAGGTACAACTCGGCACAACTCAGTATTTGCTCGGTATTGCTAAGGATTTGCTCGGTATTGCTAGAAAAAACTCAGTACAACTAGGTACAACTCAGTATTTGCTCAGGATTTACTCGGTATTGCTAGGGATTTGCTCGGTATTGCTAGGTATTTGCTCGGTATTGCTAGAAAAAACTAGGCACAACTCGGTATTTGCTAGGTATTTGAAATATATCCAAAGGTGATGGGATGTTGTTCGGCTCGTCAAGGAATTAAAAAAACGCACGCGCTAGAACCCAAAAAACAGCGGTCGGGTCGGCGACTTTTCTTCATCCTACGTGGCGCTAAAACGTTGGTGGCTGAACGTAGAGGAGCGTACGTTCACCGAACCAAATAAAAGTTCCTTGGCTACAGCTTGGTGTGGGCCCACCACATGTAACTTCGTTTAGAAATTTGGCGGTTGAAAGTGTTTGGGTCAACTTTTTTACTTCTTTTTATAGCTAATTTTTAATACAAAACTTTTTTAAAAATAGAATAAAATTATCTCTAACGAATCGTTAATCTAATTGCTAAATAAAGTTTGAATTAATTAATTACTAATAATTAGCAAAATTATATTTTTTATGCTCATAACTTCAAAGAAAAAAAAACTTAGGTAAGTGTATTTTAAGAGAAATATTCTAATAATTTTTAATAGATTTATATATTAATAAAAATTCACATAATTCATTTTTATTCCAAAGTTAAAAGAATTTAATTTTTAAAACCGACAACCTTAAGATGCTCCTCAAAACTGTTTAAGTTGTTTTTTTCTTTGTTTTTTTAATATCTTTTTTATTTTCATTAAAAGCAAATTTTGGATAATTCTGTGAAAAAATTACTATGAAAATGCACATTACTTTGTTATGGCTGCTTTTCCTACTGTGAAAACAATCATATATTGGCCCAAATAGAGCATGAAATAGCCCTCCAGGGCCCAAAAATCCTTTCTTTGTTCTTAGCTAAGCTTTTGTCGGCCCGCAGCTTATTTGCCTCATCTCCCTTTCGCGCTCCTCCTTTCGCTATGCAATTTTTTTTTTCTTTTTCTAGTTATAACACTCCATTTTATCATTTTCATTATTCCAAAAAAAATTTAATTTAATGGCCGTTGATTATCAAACTATCGGAGTCTTAAGGCTTTGTTTGAGACGACTTTTTTATTACTTCTTAAAATAGAGTTTTAGTATAAAAATTTTATTTTTATACTAAAACTCTATTTTAAGAAGTAATAAAAAAGTCGTCCCTAAAGAAGTGTAGGATTTTATTTGGAACAACTTTCTTATTGTTTTCTAAAATAAATTTTTAGTATAAATTTATAGTTAAAATTTTTTTTTTTGTACTAAAAATTTATTTTAGAGAACATTAAGAAAGCTCTTCTAAAAAAGTCTAAGGTTTCGTTTGGGACAGCTTTCTTACTGCTGCATAAAACAACTTTCTAGTACACAAATTAAAAAATTTTAACTAAAGGTTGCTCTAAGAAGCAGTAAAAAAGCCGTTTCAATCGGAGCCTAAATCTTTTGATAGTTGTACATGGAATTGAAGTTTTAACTAGGGGTGTCAATATTTGACACGACCCGAAAACCCGATCCGAACCCGACCAGAAAATTAGGGTTAGGGTCAACCCGAACCCGAAACGGGTCGGGTTCGGGTTCAGCATTTCGACCCGTTTCAAAAATCGGGTCGGGTTCGGGTTAACCCTTTGACCCGAAAGTGACCCGATTTTGACCCAAAAACCCGATTTTGACCCGGCAACCCAAGATTGACCAGATTTTGACCCGTTTTTGACCCGAAAAGAGAAGATTGACCCGTTTTTTTACCAAAAAATTAGTCATTTTTTGGTTATAAACGGGTCATTCGGGTCGTGTCGGGTTGACCTGGACCCGAAGCGGGTCGGACTTGGGTCAGGAAAACTGACCCGTTTTTAAAAAAGGGTCGGGTTCAAGTTGACCCAAATAGTGCCGGGTCAATTTTGGGTTCGACCCGAACCCGACCCGTGACCCGAAATTGACACCCCTAATTTTAACCAACAATCAATTCTTTTGAATTACTTAGTTGATGAAATTGTTTTATAATTACTAGCTATACTTTTTGCAATTTGTTGTGAATTTTTTTGGAGTGCCTATGCTTTTCATCATCATATTAGACTGAATTCTAAAGAAAGTTGCAGCATGCAGTTACCAATTTGGTTGCTTTTTATATGCTCATAATCTCTATCTCCACCACCATAAACTAAGCACTATTTTTTACTAAAATATATAGTGTGTGATGAAAGGCATAAGCTAACAAAACTTATCCATTCAAAAGCAAAATCATAGGCCCTCATTGGTTAGAACTAAAGTCTTTCTATTACTCATACAAACCTTTGATTAAAGTCAATAAATAATGAACAAGCAAATTTATGAATATAACAATAGAAGAAATTGTATGAGTATATATTGATGTAAAATATATCAGGATGAACTTCAAAGATGAACGATTTATATTGAGGTCAATATTATTCATCAAATCATGTACAACACTAATCGCAGTGCAAATCACACGATTTTGAAGCTTATCCTTTTGATTTCTATAATAGGATGTCATGACCCAAATTTTTTATATGAGAAGACATGAATATTCGATGCACTATTTCTTTAAGGTATGCAGATGATCCAATAAAAGAAATTGTTCTTAAGATATGCAGATGATCTAATATCTATTAATGCGAGGATAAATGATATTCTTAATTGAGTTATTTAGCATTTGCCTCAATAATATTTATGAGTGGCTCAAATTTCACCTACATGATGAATTAGTCGATGGCCACAATTACAACCCTATTATTATCTAATATCTATAGAAAAATGTTTCATTATATTGATTTCCCGCTAAGCAAAGAGCCAGGGAACTTAGAGAGAGGGAAAATTCTATTAACGGAGCATGAGAGAGATTATTATGCATTTGAAAGTTATTGTATTTTTCAATAAAGTCTAATACACCATATTTATTATGGGCAAGGAGAATTCCTACCATAAAATTTTATGAGTAAGTGCTCTGTCTTTAAGTGTTTCTCACATTTCTCTAAATGAACTTCTAGAAATGCATACTCGGTCTCCAATGATAACATACACTTGAGGTATTATCATATAAATGTTGTTTTATATAATTCATGTTCAATAATGCAAAAATTACTAGCTTATATTTGGAAATGAATAGCAGTTATTGAGGTTTCATTTGAGATCTTTTTTAATTACTTTTTAAAACAGAGTTTTAGTACAAAAATTTTCGTTTAATTTTTGTACTAAAACTCTATTTTAAGAAGCAATAAAAAAGTCATCCTAAACGAAGCTTGAGTTTGCATGTAGGCAGCATCCGTTCACATAAGAGGAAAAATATAGGGTTCATTTAAGAGGTTTTTCTAGATTTTTTTAATGAATTGTATCTTTCTTAGACCTTTTATACTTTGAGAGAGTAAACCGTTAATGCACCTTCTCATAGACAAATATCATGTTGTTGAAGTTTAAAGACTAGAATAAGCATCATCTCAAGCTTTATGTGTAATATCAAAAATCTGCTCCAGTATCGTCCAGGACGATCTGGATCGTCCTGGGACGATCAGTTGTAAATCAGCTCCAGATTTTGCCCAGTTTTGCTCCAGGTGATTTTCTGTATGTATCGTCCAGGCCGATCGGGGATATCGGCCAGGCCGATTGACACTGTTCATAAGGATCGGCCTGATCATCGCCCTGGAGTATCGGCCAGGCGATTTTGGTTTGGTCTGATCGTCCAGGACGATCTGGACGATCGGCCAGGCCGATCTGAAGAGGATTTAAGGGTTTCAGTCGTTTTGAAGATAGAGAAATTTAAAAAAATAAAATATCTGATTTTCAGCTCTGAGGAGAGAGAAAAAGAGAAATTTGGAAAAGTTGATTTCGGGAAGACGCGGAGCCGTTTTCGTTCGAAGTGACTGTTGAGGAAATTGCTGTGCACGAGGTAAGGCACATTCCGTCTTTCTCAATTTTCAGTTCCGTCGCAGTTGGCGGTATTTTCTGTCCGGATTTCGTTTTCGTTACGGTTTTTCGTCCGTATCTTTTGATTGGTTCAGTTTTTACCGCGTAAGTTTCTGTATAACGTTGCCGTGCCGGGTGTGCACGTTTTGACTATATTTTGAAGATTTTTGTCCGGGTATTTTTGATTCGGCGATGTTTTTCGTAGACTACAATTTTCTGTGAAATTGGAAATTATCTGTGCAGTAGAATAAATGTTCTGGAATATGATTATCTATGTTCTGTGCGAATTCGGTGAATTTTCTTTGCAGGAAATTTTGTGTAAATTCTGTATACTGCCGTTGTGCTGCCCGATTTTTGGGTAATTTCTGAATTGTTCGGATTTCTTCTGAATTGAAATGCTATGTGTATAAGCTATAAAAAGGGAGTTATAAGGGGCCTGAATCCTATGAGATTCAGTTAGTGAAACGGGAAATCTGAAATGAGCTCAAATCTGAAATCTGTTATCTGTTCTGTTCCGGATCCGATGAATTCTGTTCTGGTGCTATATGCACATCTGTTTTGGTGCCGTGAGCACAAAGGGAGACATAAGGGGCCTGGATCCTATGAGATTCAGTCAGTGTCTGGGAAGGGAGGCATAAGGGGCCGGAATCCGTAGAGATTCCGTCAGTGTCAGGGCATTTAGCTATATGTATCTGTTCTGTTTTCTGTATCTGTTCTGTACGCAATTGTGATTCTGATATGATATGATCTGCGAATCTGATTTCTGATTTCTGTATAATTCTGACTCCGTTGATTTATTCTGTTCTGTGATCTGATCTGTACGATTCTGATTTTGATTTGATATCTGTCCGTATAAGTTCTGATTTTCGATTCTGTTCCGATTTCTGATCTGATTTCTATCTGATGAGTTGGTTTTGGTTTCTGAGAATTTAGATTGGTGGTTTGTTGCTTTGCTGAGCTGTTGAGCTCACCCTTGCTTTCTGGTGGTTTTCAGGTTCTGGGAAAGGCAAGGAAGTCCAGGATTAGTTCAGAATCTGATCAGTATAGGTACTTTTGTACTTTTGATTTTTGTACAGTCATGGCTTTTCTGTTCTGTCTTTCTTTCTGTTTGAAAGCCATGTACTGTTCTGTAGATGATTATTTTGAGGAAATGAAAAGATAGATGTTTTGTTCCGCTGCATTTGATGATTTTAGTAGCTCTGTTGTTCTGTGTGTGTTTGTTGAGTTAAGTATTTGGAAGATCAGTTCAGTAACCTAATCCAAAGCCAGATCCTGGATAAGAAGGTCTCTCGTCGCGATCCGGCTCGGGCGGGATCCGTCCCCGTCGGGTCGGGTCGTGACATTATGTTCTTGAGATATGTAGATGGTCTAATATCTATTAATGCTAGAGAAAAGTGACTTTGCTAAGTAAAATAATTATTCATTATATGTCATTTTTTTTATAATAAAAGTAAGTGTTTTTTTTTTAATTTGTTTTATAATTTACATATAATCATGATTAGAAGAGAACCCTCTCTCATAGCATCTCCCCGAAATTTGTCATAAACCTTCAACTAATGTTACACTTTTAGATATTAGGTAAGTTCTATTGTTTATTAATTATATTGAAACCAAACACTTGAGTATAATTATGTAGCGTTTAAGTCTCCACATAAATCTGATACGTGTTCTTCAAGTTCTATTTTGCTCAAGCATAACACCATGCATTAACACCAAATAACATACCTTCCATACTTTATTTGTTGTAAGGGAGTGCAAAACTTTTATATTAATTATGATAATCCATCATAGCAATTAGAAGTTTAAAACAACCCAAAACTAAAATAACAATAAGCTATTTGAGTTGCGAGATATCATGCCATCAGAGAAATTATTACGTGCGCAATCTGAATGTAGAGTTACGTCCGGACATGTGAGTGCACATAGTGTGTACACACTGTGTGCAAAAGAGCACAATATACTTTTGTACATATTGCGTACATAGTGTGCTTTTATATACAATATTACACACATTGTACACTCATAATCCGGACGTAGAATTACATTCGAACTTTGCACTTGATAATTTCTCCATAAAGAGGGTAATAACTCAACCCACGAAAAGATTGAGGAGACGCTTGTTGTTGAGTTTGATGAGTCACGCCGATGTATCAACTGTTAAGAGAAGCCATCAATCTAGGGTTCATCGTTTGGGTTCATCGGTTTATATACATATCAATAACATTAAATTAGTTAGCAACGTACCCAGATTGTCCTCACTAAACTCCATGAACCAATTCAGCCATTTAAACAAATTAATTATTAATTATATATATTCTAGGTGTTAATCTGGATTGGTAGGCAGAGGTGTTAATAAATGATATGATCCGAATCCAACCAAAAAATTCCAAGTTTGGGATGACCCGTCTAATAAACGGGTCGAGTTCGAGTCAAGCATTTCAACCCGTTTATTAAACGGGTCGGGTTCTGATTGAATGACAACCCTAATTTGTCCAAAAATAATGTTTAATATTTTTTATTCATTTTTTTAATTTGTTGGTATAATTTTCTTATTTTTAATCAATTAACCTAAAATTTATGGATAAAAGTTGATAATTATGTATAATTAATTAATTAATTAATTAATTAATTAAAAATGTTTATCGGGTCAGATTTGGGTTGCTAGCGAGTCAAATTCGGGTCTACCTCTTTGACCCATTTATTAAAATGGCCGGATTCGAGTTGACCTTATTCAGGTTGGATCGAACCTAAATCGGACTCGTTAAACCATTTTGACACCTTATTTGCAGGTTAGGTTTGGGTTTAAGTGAAAGTTGACTCTACCTAAATTCAATCCCTTTATTATATGGCTCAAAGTATTTGAGTTGAACCCGACTCAGCCCTACTCCATCTAACTCATTTATTATATCTTTGATATAATATTTTGGGTTAACACGACTCAATTGACTTTAATATGACTGATTTAATCCAATAAAATATATGTTTATTTCAACAATGCATATCTAATTCTTCAAAATCAAAACATGAATAGTAATAAGGTTGATTTCAAATAGATTTTTGGTTATTCGGGTAACTAGAATCCGACCTGAATAATAACCAGGCAAACAAATCCAACCTAAATAATAATAGCATCAACAAATATTTAAAATATTCAATGTTTATGTATCATCAATAAATTATCTTGATCTGGAATGAATCTCGAGGCAAAAACGAACCAGAAACTTCAAAAATTAAATTTGGTACCACCTGAACTCCGATTTCAGTGAACTTACAGTCAAACTAAGCGTCTTAGAAATACAAAATCAATGACAAGTTTTAACTAACAATCAATTATTTTGAATTACTTAGTAGATGAAATTGTTTTATAATTACTAGCTATACTTCTTGCAATTTGTTGTGAATTTTTTTGGAGTTCCTATGCTTTTCATCATCATATTAGACTGAATTCTAAAGAAAGTTGCAGCATGCAGTTACCAATTTGGTTGCTTTTTATATGCTCATAATCTCTATCTCCACCACCAAAAACTAAGCACTATTTTTTACTACAATATATAGTGTGTGATGAAAGGCATAAGCTAACAAAACTTATCCATTCAAAAGCACAATCATAGACCCTCATTTGTTAGAACTAAAGTCTTTCTATTACTCATACAAACCTTTGATTAGAGTCAATAAATAATGAACAAGTAAATTTATGAATATAACAATAAAAGAAACTGTATGAGAATATATTCATGTAAAATATAACGATTTATATTGAGATCAATACTATTCATCATATCATGTACAACACAAATCACAGTGCAACTCAGACGACTTTGAAGCTCATCATTTTGATTTTTACAATAGGATATCATGATAAAAAAAATTTATATGAGAATGCATATATATATTAGATGCACTAATTTTTTAAGGTATGCAGATGATCTAATAAAAAAATTTGTTCTTTAAGGTATGCAAATGATCTAATATCTATTAATGCGAGGATAAATAATATTCTTACAAATGAGTTATTTAGCATTTGCCTCATTAATAATATTTATGAGTGGCTCAAATATTACCTACATGGTAAATTAGTCAATGACCACAATGACAACCTTTTATTATCTAGTATCTATAGAAAAATGTCTCATGATATCATTTCCCACTGAGCAAAGAGCCATGGACCTTAGAGAGTGAAATTCTATTACCGGAACATGAGTGAGATCATAATAGATTTGAAAGTTATTATATTTTTCAATAAAGCCAGGAGAATTCCTACTTTAAGATTTTTTAAGTACGGCTTTGTTTGGAACAACTTTTTTATTGCTTTATAAAACAGAGTTTTAGCATAAATTTTTTTTTTTCAAAAAAATTTTGTACTAAAATTCTATTTTAAAGCAGTACGAAAGTTGTCCCAAATGAAGTCTAAGTGCCCACCCTTGAGTGTTTCCCACATATCTCTAAATGAACTTCTCGAAATACATACTCGTTCTCCAATGATAACATACACTTGAGGTATTATCCTATAAATGTTATTTTATATAGTTCATCTTCAATGACGCAAAAATTAGTAGCTTATATTTGAAAATGAATAATAATTATTGAGTCTTTAGGCAACATCTGTTCACATAAAAGGAAGAATATAGTGTTTATCTAAGAGGTTTTTTCAAATTTTTAGTGGATTGTATCTTCCATAGATCTTTTATACTTTGAGAGTGGGGCTGTCAATATTTGACACGACACGAAAATCCGACCCGGAAAATTTGGGTTGGACCTGATTGGGTTCGGGTTCGCAGATTCGACCCGTTTGAAAAAACGGGTCGGGTTCGGGTTGACCCGACGGGTTGCCGGGTCAACCTGAAAACCCGTTTAATTTAAAAAATCCCGCGCTGCCCCGGACCTACTCGCGAAGTTGCCCCGCTGCCCCAGACCTGCCCGCGAAGCTGCCCCCCCTACCCGCGCTACCGTGCTTGCTAGCGCCGGCGCCACGCGCGCACCCACGCTCGCCCTCTGGCGCATCGCCGCACTCGCACGCCGCACTCGCACTCGCGCTCGCCCGCTGGCGCACATCCCACATATATCTAAATGAACTTCTCGAAATGCATACTCATTCTCCAATGATAACATACACTCGAGGTATTATCCTATAAAAACTTATTTTATATAATTCATCTTCAATAACGCAAAAATTAGTAGCTTATATTTGAAAATGAATAATAGTTATCGAGTCTTTAGGCAACATCTGTTCACATAAGAGGAAGAATATAGGATTCATCTAAGAGGTTTTCTTGATTTTTTAATGGATTGTATCTTTCATAGACCTTTTATACTTTGAGAGTGTATATCCTTAATGCACCTTCTATACAAATATAGATGATTTGATATCTATTAATGTGAGAGAAAAGTGACTTTGCTAAGTAAAATAATTATTCATTATGTGTCATTTTTTATAATGAAAGTAAGTGATTTCTTTGATTTTATTTTAAAATTTACATCTAATCATGATTAGAAGAGAACCCTCACTCATAGGATCTCCCCATAATTTGTTATAAACCTTCAACCATTTTTACACTTATAGATATTAGGTAAGTTTTATTGCTCATTAATTATATTGAAACCAGAAACTTAGTTATAATTATGTAGTGTTCTTCAAGTTCTTTTTTGCTCAAGCATAACACCATGCATTAACACCAAAATAACAAATCTTCCATACTTCAAATAATTGTTGAAAGGGAGCGCAAAACTTTCATATTAATTATGACAATATATCATAGCAATCAGAAGTTTAAAACAACCCAAACCTAAAATAACAATAAGTTATTTGAGTTGCGAGAGATCATGCCATCAGAGAAATTATTACTTGTGTAGCTTGAACGTTGGACATGTGAGTATAAATAAAGTGTACACACTGCATAAATAAGAGTATAATATACTTGTATACATATTATGCACATAGTGTACTTTTGTACACAATGTTACACACTGTGTATACTCACAGTCCGGACGTAGAATCACGTCTAGGCTTTGCGCGTAATAATTTTCTTATTTGTAATCAATTAATCTAAAATTTATTGTTAAAAGTTAATAAAATATATATATTTTTTAAATTGAAAAGTGTTATCGGGTCGGGATTGGGTTACTAGCAAGTCAGATTCGAGTCCACCTTTTTGACCAATTTATTTAACGGGTTGGGTTCAAATTAACCTTATTCGGGTTGGATCGGATCTAAATCCGTCTCGTTAAACCATTTTGACACCTCTATTGGCAGGTCAGGTTTGGTTTAACCAAAAGTTGACTCGACCCAAATACAATCCCCAACTCAACCCTTATCCATCTAACTCATTTATTATATGGTTGATATAATATTTTGAGTTTACACGACTCAATTGACTTTGACATGACTCATTTAATCCAATAAAATATATGCTTATTTCAAAAATATCTATCTAATTCTTCAAAATCAGAACCCGAATGGTAATCATGTCGATTCCAAATAGATTTTTGGTTATTCGGATTACTCGTATCCGACCTGAATGATAACCAGGCAAACATATCCAAACCAAACAATTAGCATCAACAAATATTCAAAATTTTCAGATTAAATTATTTATTAACACCCCTAAGCCTAATATTTATTTTATTTATAGTAATAATGGATAAGATTTATAGATTTCGTGTGCTCGGCACATACTCCCTTAGCAGAACAGTCAGATCTCTCCATAGACTATCACTACAGACAACGAGAGAACAATAACATAAACCTTATTAGCTCTCCTATTCTCCTTAAATTGACATTTTGAGAAGCTGAATGCGTCTAAAACACATTTGTTTGATTTTTAGGGTGACTTTTTGCTCTGTCATTTTCTTCGATAAGCCTCAAAATAGTCGCAGAAAATAATTGTAGTGGTAATGCTTCGATTGTTGGCTAAGGGTTCCTTTTAGGCGACGATAATTTATTATAAAATTGATAATTAAATCATTGAGAAAAATTAATTTTATAAAAATATTCATAAAATTATTTTGGAGTTGACTTATTTGAATCCTCGATGATTCGGCTCGAAATCTAGATTTCAATTTAAGTCAACAAACTCTAAATTTAAATGTAGTCCAACTAAATCAAATTTGGTGAAGGCTTCGTTTGTGACGGTTTTTTTACTGCTTTCTGAAACAGAGTTTTAGTACAAATTTTTTTATTTTTGTACTAAAACTCCGTTTCAGAAAGCAATAAAAAAGTCGTCCCAAACGAAGCCGAAATCGTTTGGGATCCGCCAAAATAAGAGAGAATCATTGAAGGAGTATTTTCAGCGATTTTCTACTGAAGCACGATAGATTCCAGGAGTAGACCCTGAATTACTCAGAGGGGTCTTTCTTGGAGGTCTTTATCCTGGCCCCTTCTATTCGGCCCTTATGCGAGACACCGTCCATTCATACGCTGACTTGATCCATCGCGTAGAGGCACAAATCTCTGCATATGAAACTATAAATACTCACAGAAAGCAGTTTGAACAAATCAGTGGGAAGCGCAAAGGTGCACCTGGGATGGATAATTCTTTCTCACAGCCAAAAAAGCATTGGAAGAATAATCTACCTCATAGGTTTTCGTCGCCACGATGGGAACCCCAACAGGAGAAGGAGTATACACCACTTAACACATCTCGAGCAAATGTGTTGATGGCTGTTCGAGATCAAGATACATTGAAAAGGCCAAATCCTTTGAAATCGAATACAGGAAATGCAGATCAATACTGTCACTTTCATCGAAGTCGAGGTCATACTACCGAAGTCTGCAAGCAACTCAAGGATGAGATTGAAAGGCTTATCCACCAGGACTACCTTCGACAATTTGTTCAAGATTCACCTACCAGAGAGGAAGCTCATCCCGCTGGGGGGCAAAGTCAACAACAAAGACAACCATTGAATACTATTCAAATGGTTGGAGAGATTGAATGATCAAGCACTTCGTGTATTGGTATTAGCAAATATTACTTATCTTGTTGTCGCTTTTATGTTGAGTTGAGTGTCACTTTGATATCTCTAATATCTTCTTCCAAGTTAAATGTTGTTGTATTGTCACAATGCGAAGATCTTGTGTGTTGAGTACTTTATAATTTGTAAGTCGTACTAGGGAACTATTGTACTATCTTACGTAATGCAGTAATAGAATGTTCATGTTGTTGTGATATGATTTTTTCTCTTATGAAAGATAAGAAAAAAAAACTTCTCAAACTCTTTCTCCGTGATTCGAGAAATACACAATCCATATTGTATCTCAATCACCGGACGATCAATCCTAGGGGGATTTGATCCTGGCCTCATCCACACAGGTTAACGTCGTCGAGCAGGGCTCCGACACACAACCTTGGATAGGTCTTACATCCTTGGTGGATTCTCCTGACCTTATTCACACAGGTTAACGTCGTCGAGCAGGGCTCCGACATACAACCTCAGATAGGTCTTACATCCTTGGTAGATTCTCTCGACATCTTCCACACAGGTTAATGTCATCGAACAAATGTTCTGACATACAACCTCGGATAGGTCTTCTACCCGACGTTGAACTTCTACCGGACGTCGGACTCCTACTCGTCGTCGGACTCCTACTCGTTGACGAACTTTCGTCGGTCCTCTACCCGACATTGAACTTCTACCTGACGTCGAACTTCTCCTTGTCGTCAAGCTTCTACTCGTCAGCGGACTCCTACGCGCCATCGGACTTCTACTCGTTAGCGGACTCCTACTCGTCGTCAACTTCTGCTCGTCGACGAACTTTTGTCGGTCTTCTAGCCGACGTTGAACTTCTACCCGACGTCGGACTTCTCCTTATCGTTGAGCTTCTGCTCGTCAGCGGACTCCTACGCGCCGTTGGACTTTTGCTCGTCAGCGGACTGCTACTCGTCGTCGAACTTCTGCTCGTCGACGAACTTTCGTCGGTCTTCTAGCCGACGTTGAACTTCTACCCAACGTCGGACTTCTCCTTGTCGTCGAGCTTACGCGCCGTCGGACTTCTGCTCGTCAGCGGACTCCTACTCGTCGTCGAACTTTCGTCGGTCTTCTAGCCAACGTTGAACTTCTACCCGACGTCGGACTTCTCCTTATCGTCGAACTTCTGCTCGTCAGCGGACTACTACTCGTTATCGGCTTTTCGCTCGACTGCTACTCGCAACGCACCCTCGAACTCTCTTCTTTGGTTCCACAATCGATCATTGACTTCTAATGGGCTTCAACTCGATCATCCATCGCCAACAAACCTTCGCTCAAATGGTAGAGAAATCCCGTAACTCCTGCGCGCGAGGAGGGGCGCTAATTCGAGCAGGGGAAATTTTCCGCTCGCAAAAAGCGGAAGCCTCAACCGCCAGAAAGCCGTGGGGGAAGGAAGAGAAATCTCGTAACTCCTGTCACGACCCAACCCGACCGGGACGAATCCCGCTCACATCGGGTCGCGACTATACTCAAACTGACCGAACTGATTTCAGGAACTGGCTTTGGAATTTGTTTCAGAACTTTCTTCCAAACAGAAATAGACACAAAAAGACACAGAGCTACTATAAACATCAAATGCAGCGGAACAGATCATCTATCTTTTCATTCCTCAGAAATTACAATCATATACAAATACAGATCATGGCTTTCAGACATAAAGAAAGACAAAACAGAAAAGCCATGACTGTACAAAAAATCAAAAGTCCAAAAAATACCTATACGGAATCAGACTATGAACTTCTATTCCTGGACTTCCTTCTCCTTCCCAGAACCTGAAAACCACGCAAAAAACAAGGATGAGCTACAACAGCTCAGCAAGACAACAAACCTCCAATCAAAATCCTCAGAGTCCACATCAAACACATCAGACAAAAATCTGAACAGAAATCGGAACAGAATCGTATATCAAATCAGAATAGAATCAGAATCGTACAGATTAGATCAAATCAGAACAGAATAGAAATATATCACATCAGAACTGACAGAACGTATCAAAATCAGAAATCAGATTAAATCATATCAGATCAGCATTCGTATCAGAACAGACAGAATCGTACGGAAAATCAGTATTGGATTGTATCAGAATCATAATCATACAAATCAGATCGAATTATATCATACGGAAATAAAAAATCATATCATTTCAGAATAGATCAAAAGATAGAACAGATTCCCTGACACTAACAGAATCTCAACGGATTCTAGCCCCTTATGCCTCCCTTCCCAAACACTGACAGAATCTCTCAGATTCTGGCCCATTATGCCTCCCTTTGTGCTCATGGTACCAGAACAGATGTGCTTATAGCACCAGAACAGAACTTATCATCGGATCCGGAACTTGTATTCAGAAATAGATTTCTGAGCTCATTTCAGATTTTCCCTGACACAGACAGGATCTCACAGGATCCTGACCCCTTATAACTCCCTTTTTATAGCACACAATCATATCAATTCATTTCAGAACAAATCCGGATAATTTCAAAAATCGTACGAAAATCCGGCAGCGTAACGGCAGTATACGGAATTTACACAAAATTGACAGAATCAGAATTTTACCAAATTACCACAGAACATTCACAGCAAGAATATAAGACTTTTATTCTACTGTCACAACATTTTTAGACATCGTCAAAAATTGCAGTCGAAAGAAAACACCGCGGAATCAAAATTACCCGATCAAAATTCTCCAGAAAATAATCAAAATGTGCACACTCGGCACCTTAGAAACATATCAAAAGTTACGCGGTAAAAACTGAACCAATCAGAAAATACGAACGAAATTCGCTAACAAAAATGAAATCCGGACAGAAAAGTCGCCAGAGAGCAATGGGGGAGGAGAAGAAATCCCGTAACTCCTGCGCGCCAGGAGGGCCACTAATTCGAGCAGGGAAAGTTTCCTACTCAAAAATAGCGGAAGCCTCAGCCGCCAGAGAGTCGTGGGGGAAGAAAGAAAAATCCCGTAACTCCTGCGCCCGAGGAGGGGCTCTAATTCGAGCAGGGGAAGTTTCCCACTCGAAAATAGAGGAAGCCTCAACCGCCAGAGAGTCAGAGGGAGAAAGAAAGAGAAGTTGCAAGTTTCTTAAAGGCATAGGGGGCCTATTTATTGGTTTTGGAGAAAGAAGGGGCCAGTTATTGCAATTTTTGAAATTCTAGATTTTTCTAAATTTTTTCTGATTTTTTTGGAATATTTTAGAATTTTTTGGGATTTTTTAGGAATCTTTTGGGCCAAAAAATAGCAAAAAAAGGAGTTTTTCCGGCTGGTGGGGCCCACTTGAGGCGGTGGATCAAACCGGCGCCTCGCTGTCGTCGAAACGACGCGAACAGCGCATGAATTCGCGGCTGATACACGTGGATCGGAGCCCTTTTTGGGCAAACGGCGGCACGGCCAGGCGGGCCGGCGGCAGTTGCAGCGGAGCGGCCAGGCAGACCGCGGAGGCATCCTGCGCGCGCGAGTCACCCGTGCCCGCGCGAGCGGACCGCGTGAGCGGTCCGCGGTTCGGCGCGGGATTGGTCGGCGGCCTCTCTTCCGCGGCGGTGGCCGGCCGGCCGGTCCGGCCAGTTCAGCCGTCCGGTCCATTTTTGGGCCCGTTTTTCATCTCGACAAGTTCGAATTCGACATTTTTGGGGTCCCCGGACATATTTTTCGACGTTCCGGACTCGATTTTAACACTTTTGAAGCCTTTCGGAGCTCCTACACACAAGAATAATTTTGGCTCGCTCGGAAAAATTCTCAAAAACTTGTGACGCATATTTTCGGACTTCTGAAGCTACGACGTCCGAAAATAGAGGGGCAACTAATACGACATCGCAAAATTAGCTTGGTCGGACACGAATCTCGAGGCAAAAGCTAGTTGGAAACTTCAAAATTTAATTTTGGGAGCAACCAAACTCCAATTTCAGCGAGCTTATAGTCAAACTGAGCGTTTCAGAAATATGAACCCAACGACACCAAGATCAACCCAATCCGAGCCCAAATGAGTCTGAATCAAGGGCTCAAAGCGCTGTTGGAAGGTTCAAACCGCAATTTGAGTTACCAAACAGTCTTCGATTTTGACGAGCTTATACTCGAATCGAACGACTCAACGAGACGAATCCAACGAGCCCAAGATCTCGGAATTCCGACATCATTAAGGCCTTCAAATGCCCAACGAACGGTGTATAATCAAAGGATTCGATATCGGCCGTCCATTCAAAACACTCCAAATTCGCCCATGATCTCACGCCTATTTACGGGCTATGCCACTCCATAAAAATTATAAATAGAGCCCTCATTCTACACCAAGGGGACTCAAGTGAAGAGAGAGAAGAAGAAGAGAAGGAGAAGGAGAAAGGGGGAAAAGGTGATTCCTCACCTCCTCGACCACCGCCGCCGGAGCTCTTCCTGCCGCCTGAAGACGCCGGAACTCTGCCGGATTTTCAGGAAACGCCAGTAATTGGTAGAATTTTGTAAATTTCGTGGAAGAAACAAATTGTACTTGGATTATCCCAACTTGTGGAACGAAATCCCCCATTTGTAATCTACGAAAATACTATTGGAATTTTGTAACTGGGCAAGGCCCCGTGGTTTTTTCTCTTTTTAGGTTTTCCACGTAAAAACTCTTGGTGTTCACTTCTCCTTTATGTTTGTGTGTTAAACTTACGTGCAACGCTCGGACGCAAATTCACAAACTCTACCGCCGCGTATTTTCTAACACGCAACAATATATATTTTTATTTTATAAAAAATTAAATTTTCTTAAAAATATTTCTCATTATATATATATATATATATATATATATATAATAAAAAAACAGTTGCAAGAGTGCGTGCCCCGCCCGCATTTATTTATCACATAAATCCAAAAACTTAGGCTTTATCCATAGCTTCATCTTCACGAACAAATAATCCAAAAGATAGAGAGAGAGAGAGAGAAACGCAAAATACAATAATTCCCAACTCATATAAGACTGGCTTAACTAAATAAAAAATAATTTTTTAATTTATAAGTAATTATATTAATTATATAGAAAATAAATTAATATAACTCACAAATTCCTAAAATTCTCGTAATCAACCTAATTATAATTATTTAATTTAATTGTTCCTCAATCTACAAAAAAACTAAATAAATATATTTATCTTATATATCCTTAACATAAAAAGAGTATAGAAAATTCATTATTTATTTTTTTTATTCTAATTTGTAATAAATGCACATAAATTTATTTATTTTTCACATAAAAAATTTATCACCAACTAATTTAAATGTTAAAAAAAAATTTCACAAATATTTAACTACAATGGCATTTTTCGAGTTATTTTTCTTATTTATTAAGGAAAAATAATCTCATCACAAATGTTAAATCAATCATTTCTCATAAATTTATTCACTTTAGTACAACAATTTTTCTTATTCATTATTTTAACTGGTTTGAAGTTACAACTTCGAAGTATAAATAAAATATTACTGAGGTTTTATTTGTGATGGCTTTCTTACTGTTTTTAAAAATAATTTTAAATATAAAAAATTAATTTTTATATTAAAAAGTTATTTTATGAAACAATAAAAAATTTATCACAAATGAAATCTAAATATAAGAAAAAAATCCTATCAGGATAAAATGGAGCTCAAATTCTTTTATTTATTTATCATAAATAAGTTAATAAAGAGTTTTTCATATAATTTGTGCTCAGGATAGGCTTAAGAATTATTAGATATGCTTTAAATAAGTGATACATATGAAGAAATGCATTACACTAATCTCAAAGCATATCAAAATTTTTGAAAATTTTAAAATTCATACTTATGAATATATATTCTGACATAATTTGATCAATTAAGCTTCAGAATGAATCTCCTCCAACCCCATCTCCTCCATCTTCTTCCCCTCACGGCACTTACAGCTCTCCACCGCAGCTCCAATCTTCCTCGCAACGATCACAGAGTTAATAACTTCATCATCAGGATGATAAACTGATAAAACCTCAAAGCCTTTGAGATCCGCAGGCTCCACTACTGGATACAAGAACATTCTCGCTCCATGAGCGCTTCTGACCACCAGCATTGCTCCTGGCGCCATATGCCTCGACAAGTGCTCAATCACTCCCACCTTTTGCTCTTTTTCCAACCCAACTAAGGCTGCTAGGAACACCACTCCGTAGCTCCGAAGACGGTCGCCGATCACCGAGGCGTCGGCGGTTATGAACTCCATGCGGGCTGCGAGAGAATTGTCGTTGGCGACGAGAGCGGAGGCCTTGGCGGTGGCGGAAGGGTCGATGTCGAAGTTGTGGAAGGTGGAGGAAGGGAAGTGGCGCGAAGCGAGGATTATGGAGGAGAGAGGGAGGGGGCCGGAGCCGAGGAAGGCGATGAGGGCAGGGGGGTGGAGGAGGTGGGAGAAAAGGAGGGAGGATTCGAGGAGGGAGAGGGAGAGGTAGTTGGAGAAGTACGGGAAGACGGGGAGGTGGGGGAGAAGGGAGGAGGAGGTGAGGGAGAGTTGGAGGAGGATGGAGGAGTAATGGAGTTCGAGGAAGGATTCAGCTGAGCTGCAGAGGGAGATGAGGTGGGAACGCATGGAGAGAGTGGAGGGAGAGAGGGAGGAGAGCGAAAGGGAAGGGTAGGAAGGGATGCAAGCGGAGACTAGAGAAGAGAAGAGGGAGTTAACTTGAGGGGAAGGATGGAGAGAAGGGAGATTAGAAATGGTGTTGTAGAGTTGTGTTATGATGGTGATGAGCTTTTCTTCTTCTTCTCCTTGTGGTTTTGGATCTTTGGTGTTGTGGGTTTGGGAGAGGAGGAGGCGGTGGTGGTGGAGATTGGTGGCGATGACCATGGTGGTGTGGCTGGGTTTGTAGAAGGAGAAGTGTTTGAGCTCTGATGGGAGGAGAGGTGAAGGAGCAGGATATATGTTGGTTGAGGAAGTGTGGGATGTATTGGTGTATATATAGTGTTAGGGGAGCAATGGTGGTGAGGGGAAAGTCAAATGGAATATTTTATGGACCATGGTGTTTTTTGAAATTACAAATTTTAATTAATAAAAAAGAATAAATTTTTATTTATTATTTAAAAATTAATATAAGGTTGATTTATAAAAACATTATTTGTTTAGGGTGTGCATATTTTTTTGATCTTATGCTAAAATTTTAAAAAATAAATAATTTTCTTCATAAAATTAAATATATTTATTTTATTTATGTCGTGGATATATCTATATGGCATGTACTGTATTTGAGTGCCCTCAGTGGAATTTTGATCAAGATGTAGCATTAACGATTGCTTTTGGTGAAGGTGGAAAGCATTTCTTTATCATCTTCTTTTTTAAGTGAACAAAAAAAAAAAAAATGCATTCTATAATATAAATCTGCATATGAGGCCAAATATGTAACAACATA
Organism: Dendrobium huoshanense; assembly: GCA_016618105.1. Taxonomy (NCBI): domain Eukaryota; kingdom Viridiplantae; phylum Streptophyta; class Magnoliopsida; order Asparagales; family Orchidaceae; genus Dendrobium; species Dendrobium huoshanense. The sequence continues at coordinate 27,668,818 of CM028353.1, read as the reverse complement.
TCAACCTCTATACTTTACACTTATAAATTAAAAAATAATAATAAATCAAAGATGGTCATTGTTTTGACTTATTTTACAATCTCATACTGTGGTAGATCAATAACTAGTCTCTTATGGTTATATTTTTTGTACTCAATTATAGATTGTTAAATAATATATTTTACACAATTCTTATTTGAATTGTATGTACATTATATGTATGATCCCACATTAGTTATTTGAGAAAAAAAATATTAAATATGCTTTGGTGGGTATAATTTCTTATTATAACTATTAGTCTCCAATAGATAATCAACTTGACGCTGTATGAAATATTTTCCAATCATTTATGTCTGGTCTGGAGCGCAACAACATTAGAAATTATCGCCACAGCATTGAAATTTCTGTTGTATAATAATTCTCGATTAAGCATGCAGCTCAATGGCTTTGGCTTACTCGGTTGCTGCGGTGGCTTGAAATAACACACATTTTGTGTTTAAATAAATCAAAATCTACCACTCACTCCTCCCTCCCTCACCTCAGTTGTGACTTGCCATGGAAGGAAAGAACATAAGGGGTAGGAAGGAGGAGAAAGGAAAGATCGAGCAAGAAGGGTTTTTAGTTGATGGTTCGCTTCGTCGCTTTAAAAAAATTACTCATATCATTGTAGGTGACTTCTCTCATATTTTTGTTTTCAAATATTTGGATTTCGACAGTTGGATTTCTCCCAAAATAATTTTAATTGCATTTTTTTAATTAATGAACTTCTATCGCATAACTTTTTATATGTTGTAGTAGTACAATTGGTTTAGCCACCAGAAACTTCGATACCGGACGACTGATTGACGCCGCCGGAAATCCCTTTTAACCGCCGGTATTTACCGACGTTAGTTCAACGACATTCCGGCGGCTACAACTGTTGGCAATTCCTTCGGTTTTGACTGTCAGTTAGCTGCTGGTACGATTCCCGGTGGTCTACCGGCGGTCGAATAACATTATTTTTACTGGCGGTCGGACGGCCGGAAAGCCGCTGCAAAACACCGACGATAACTGACGGTATAAACCGCCTGAACACCATCGGTGAAACAAACCGCCGGAAAAACACCGCCGATAACGATTTCTGGCACCATTTTTCCCGGCGGTGTGAAAACTGCCGAAAAGCCGCCGGTGTTTTTCAGAACTACCGGAAAACATGAGTAAACTGCCGGCAAAAACCGCTGGTAATGAGATTAGCTCACTAGCCATTCACTGAATTGGAAGCTTTCTTTTTTCATTCAAAACCACAATCAATCTAAGATCGATGATCAACATTCTTTCTTCAGGTAGGACCATCCAGATAAAGTCGTTCAAATGTATCTTTGTGTGTGTATGTGTGTGTGTATTATTTATTTAATCTGATTTAAAAGGCGGTGTTTGAGTTATGTAGGGTGGGTTGATCTAAAAACCAAAATGACCCATTTAATAAATGGGTTAGATGAATTGTTTTTAGGTTACTTTCGTTTAAAGTTTGTCTTGAACCATATAATTTGTGTTCATGTTTGTAGTTCTCAAGTTTAGTTAAGTTTGATTCAAAATGTAACACAATCTATTAGCTTGAATCAATATATCTAAAGGACATTATTATTCATGATTAATGAATTCTCATCAATTTGATTCAAATTAAATTGCATGAGATCTTTTTAGCTCTCATATCATTTGACTATGTCATGATTCGAGTCAACTTATCAATTATCTTTGATATAAGAATATTTCTTAGCCCTAATCTCATGGATATAGGCAAACATCTAATCATATAATTCAGTTACCATCAACATTGATATTAAAACAATCACTATGGATAATGTCATTTCATTCAAATCATATATAGCATCTTTCTTGAAGTTTATTAGACCTCTATCAAGATGCTTTCACTATCATGAAGGTGCAACTATTTAAAATTAAACTCAATTATAACTTGGCTTACTTATCTCCTATCCACTAATCAATTGGTGGATCAAAGTACCATCAATTATGAAGACATCCTACTTTGAAAATCTATAATCATAAGCCAAGCGTGTCATCTCTGTATATATGACTTATTAAGATGTTAAAAATTTACTTCATCTCAAAATATATAAATACTTCAAGATATTAAAATATATAAGAGGCTCATCTCAATTATCGCAAGGCACATCCTGGAGTTAAAAAAAAAGTAAAATAACCATAGCTCAAATCATCACCAACCAAACCCTAAACTCAATAAAAACAAATGTGAAAAATAAGGAAGAGAAGAAGCAAATCAAAAATTGAAGATAACATGATCATGACTACAAGCAACCAAATAAAAAGTCCCCAAAAACGTGAAAAAGATAGAACGATAAAACCAATCATAAATATAAGAAAAATACAAAAAGAAGAAGAATCAGTACTCCAAAAATACCCAATCAAATAATATTATCTCGAATCTTTCAAAACACAAATGTACCAATTCTCCCTTTTAAATCATCATTTTTTTTTGCTTTATAAAATAAAATTAATATTGAATATGTTCCCAATATTCCAAACTTTCTTTCCTTTTATTATATTCTTTGCAAAATTGAAATGGTTTAGCTTTTGACTTAAACAAAAGAGAAAAAGAATTCAAATCCCTACAAAATCATGCAATGGTACATTTTATCTATATGAGATAGCGTATTTATTCTCATGATTGATGTCTTTTATCTATTTCCTCATCACGTATTTCTATCTTCTATATTGACTTCTTCTCTCCCAGAAAAAAAAAAATCTTCCTCGCAAGAAAATCTCTCTTCTCATCCACAGCCATTCATTTGCAAAATAGCAATCAATACTGACCGTTCATGGCTCACGGTGGGTCCCGCGTGCCACTTGGAGCCAATCTGGTAGGCCTAAGTGTGCGTAAGCTACAGGGAATGCATCAAAAGCTGGGATTCCCATATATCTCTCGGTTCACACTAGAGCTAATGATCCACCACATCTTAAGGATTAGCTGATAAGCGTAGAACAGCGTAGCATACATAGTTAGAGTGGCGTGCGGTGGTGAAGATTGACCGCAGCAGGTCTGGATGATGTTTCCTGTTCTGACTGGGCAGCTGATGATAAATAGTATGCAATTTCGCGACCCCCATTCTCCCCATCTGACATTTCGTCGTTATAAATAGCATCAATAAAGGCGGTTTCAATTGACGACGACGTATATAAAAATAAATAAATACACAAATTTATAAAAAAAATGGATACTAAATTTCAATTTCCTAACTAATTATAAAATTATATATACAAAGGAATATCATTTTTTTTAATAAATTGAAATGGGTATTTTATCAAATTTTATTGACTCCAATATAGGAGAGATTATTGCTAGCGGAGTCTAAACACAGAGAATAGTTCAGTTTTGTCACTGTGAACTATAAAAGCACAGTTAATGTTCACAACTTTGTTTTTAATATTCACAGTCACAAAACTCCGGATTCCGCACACAATAATCTCTTCTAATATATGGTGTCAATAAATGACCCAATCTGATAATTAGACTCTGACTTGACCCAAAATATTTGGATTCAGACTAATTCGTTTCATAAATTGGTTGAGTTAAGATTGCTATGCAAACCTAATAGTGACATAATAACAACCCCATTTAATTGTTTTTTTTTTCCTGAAGTTCTTTTGATTGCTTGTATGTTCATTTTATTTTTGATCAATTAATCTAAATTTTAAGTTGATAAGTTACAAATTTTTTGTATATCCAAATAGATTAGTAGGCTAGGTTCGGGTCAACTGGATTGCGGTGGGTCGGATTTAGGTCCACCTTTTTTGACCTATTCATTAATTGGGTTGAGTTTGAATCAATTGACTTCAGAACGAGTTAATTTTATATCGAACTCAAATTGAATCTATTAACCCATTTTGACACTCTTATTCTAATATTTTAAAAAAAATGAAGTCCGAAGTTCTAATCAGACGAAACAAAAGTCGTCAAATGTGAAAATTGTTTTGAAAAGAATCTCAAAATTGGTAGAATGAGGAATATTATATGGCATAGTTGAAAATAAAGCATAGCGAATTTTAATTTATATTTTTTTTATTCTTAAAAAATTAAATAAATAAAATTGGAATAATTTGTGTTCACACTGACATATTAATCAAATTAAACATACTTTAGGCACATTAGGAACCTCCAAACAATAATAATAATTTTAAAACTCTCCAATAATTATATTAAAAAAAAAAAAAAAACTCATACATTTTGCTTAACTGCTCTATCAATGGTGGGTCTTACATTTTGTCTGATTAAAGAAAAAAATTGCGAGCGTGTATAATGCAATGTTCTATATTTATTGATGTAAAATTAATTGTTAAAGTTTTTGGGATTAATTATTTTTTTATATTAAGGCACCGTTTTAGACCTCTTTTTTACTATTTTCTGAAGTAATATTTTAGTATGATTTGTCTTTGAATTAAAAATTTTGTACTACAAAACTGTCTTAAAAAGTAACAAAAAAGTTGTTCCAAATGAAAACTAAATTTATATTTTAAACTCAATTTAAAAAAAAAATATCTAATTTTTAAGATTTTTAATTATTTCGAATAAATTTATAAAAAAGAAGACCATACTTGGCAATCTCTCTCTTTTCTCTCTGTCTCCCACTTGAATTTCTCTCATCTTATTTCGATCAACACAACCATCCAAGGCAGGATCAAACTCGCTACTATAAATTATAATTATCGAAAATTTCAATTTCATTATATCCTCATGAGAAACAATTGACAACTCCCGTTCTGCCTCTTCAACAACGTCGACCGCCGACTAGGGTTCCTCTTACCACTGTTGGCAATCGGCTATAATCCCTAGCTATGACCTGGGCCACCCATCGACTACGGTCCCTTGGACCACCGTCGCCCACCAATTATTGTCCCTCCAACCTCCCATTGCCCGTAGACTACGATCCCTTTGACTTCTGTCGCCCACCGACTATGGTCCCTTTGACTAAGGGTTTCAAAATGGGGTTTGGTTTGGGTTTTGTTTGAACCCAGAATTGACTCGGGTCTAAGAGGGTTGACACGCACCTGACCCGATTTTTTAAAATATTTATAAAATTTAACCAAAACCCAACCAGGTTACCGAGTTGACTCGACCCGACCAGTCATGAACCGAGCTATATGTGTGCGTGCGAAGTGTGGATCTACCGCTCTAGCGTTGTGTGCGGTCCATGAGGATAGCGAAAGCCTAAGGGATCGACGGATCGACGCTCGCAGTCATGGGATCATTAGCGTGGATTGCGGAGGGCAGAGTCCGGACGACCAGACAAGGGAAACACTCAATGGGATCAGACTGGATTGAGCTCCGAACCCAAGTTTGATTGAATAGTGCGCATACAGAACGGATGGTGCGAACGCATGATCGAGCTGGATCGAGCCGTGCCAATGTGGATGCGGGATCGCGGAGTTCGGACAGTGGAGGGAAGAGTTTGAAAGCTGGATGAAGCTCTCAAGCATGGAATCGGGTTATTGAGGATGGAGTCCCGATCATTTTGGGTTGATCACAAGTTTTCAGGTCAACCTGATCCAGTTTTATAAATAGGTCAGAATTATTAGAGCAATAGAATACTATAGCTTTGTTATAAATGTGGTGTCATATTCTGATTGGACAGAATATGTTGTCATACATTACTGCCTTATAAAAAGGGTTGTATCTCCTCCTTAAGAAATAAGAAAATATACTTTCCTTCTTCCTGTCAAGTCTCCGTCGCTCAGTATTTCTCTGTCAAGAACAGAGAAAGCTTCTCTGTTCTATCCTTTTCTACATGGTATCAGTCGCCAGTCTTCTTCTTCTTTCCTAAAATCGATGTCTCACTCTGTTTCTTCTCAAGTTTCCGGCAACACTAATGCCTCGGCCGATCAAATGATCTCGGCCAACCTGAAATTCGTCGTATCCAACATCAAGAACTTCGTCACCACTCCGCTCACCGCCGACAACTATGCTATATGGCGATCTCAAATCCTGAAAATCATCCGCGCGACTGGCTTCTACAATTTTCTTGCTCCGTCCACCACGCCACCTGAGTCTCCCGATCAGATTCAAGAAAGCTTGCCGTCCTCTAACAATGGCAACGGCAACTGGCATCTGACCGATCAAACCCTCTCCGCTGCTATCTGTGCGACTATTTCGCCTTCCATCTTGCCTTACGTGATATCTTTGGATTCCACAGCTAAAATCTGGCACTCGCTAGAAGCCCGATTTCAATCCTCCAATCGTTCGAAGGTCATTCAACTCAAGAATGAACTTCACAATGTGTCGTTAAAAACATCCACTATGACACAATATCTCTCCGAGATCAAATCTTTGGTCGACCAAATCGCCGCCGCCGGCTCCACTGTAGACATAGAGGACATAATCCTCTACATCCTAAATGGTCTACCTCCTCCTTATCAAGCCTTCAAGACATCAATCCGCACGATGTTAACTCCGATAAGTCTCGACCAACTCTATCCCCTGCTGTTGAGCGAGGAGGTCCACATTGCGACAGACACCGCTCGTCAGATCACAAGCCACGATCCAAACATGGCTTTATTCGGCTATAGGGGGCGAGGCCGACGGTCTCGTGGCCGACAAAATCTAAGTTCAGCTGGCCAGACCCGTTCCAATCCCAACAGCTCGGTTATTTGCCAAATCTGCCTCAAGAAAGGACACGCAGCAAATTCTTGCTGGCATCGATTAGATGCCCAGTACACTCCCACCGCCAGGCATACGAATAACGCTCTTCTTGCTGCAACAACCAACCAGGATAACACTTGGTTCCTGAACTCCGACGCTTCCACGCATCTAACAAATTCGCTAGACAACATGTCCATTACCTCTCCTTATCAAGGCTCAGAACACATCACGATCGGAGACGGTAGCTCCATCAATATTGCTCATTCAGGGGCTGGAATCCTTCCAACCCCCTCTCGTAAGCTACAAATGTCTAATATTCTTCATTCCCCATCTCTTGCTTACAACTTATTATCTATCTCACGCCTTACAAAAGATAACAACATTTCAATAATTTTCGATGCTAACGGCTTTACCTTTAAGGATCCGACGACCCATCAAATCCTCCTTCACGGTCCGTGCAATGAAGGGCTCTACCCTCTCAAGCTTGAACCACTTTCGAATAAAGCATTAGCTTCCGGACTCCCTTCAACAGATCTCTGGCATCAAAGGCTCGGACACCCACACAAGCGGATACTAGACATTCTTCATAAATGTAATCAAGATATCAAGATTGGAAAGCATTCTTTCTGTACATCTTGTAAAGAGTCTAAGGGACATAAGTTGCCTTTTGATCATTCTCAAAACAGACAAACTATTCCCTTAGCCACTATTCATTCCGACGTGTGGGGTCCCGCACCGGTTTCTTCCACGCAAGGATTCCTATACTACGTTATATTCATAGATGACTTTACTCGTTTCACATGGCTTTTTCTCTTACGTCGTAAATCTGATGTTTTTCATGCTTTTCTTAGTTTTAAAACTCAGGCCGAAAATTATCTTGGGCATAGAATTAAAATTCTTCGGACAGACGGCGGCTCCGAATACGTAAATCACGAGTTCTCGGACTACCTCAACAAACAAGGCATTATTCACCAAAAATCTTGCCCGTATACACCCGAGCAAAATGGCCTCGCCGAGAGGAAGCACCGCCAGATTATAGAGACCACTCGTACGTTGCTGCGAACCGCATCCGTCCCTTACATTTACTGGCCGGAAGCCGTTCTCACCTCGGTCTACCTCATAAATAAAATGCCGTCGTCCACCACCACTGATATTTCCCCTTTTGAACTGATTAATCACAAGAAACCAGATTACACTAACCTTCGAGTATTTGGTTGTCAATGCTTTCCTCTCACACCTCCCACAACTCGTCACAAACTTCAACCAAGAACCACTCCCTGTGTTTTCTTGGGATATTCCGACGCTTACAAAGGATATAAGTGTCTCAACTTACACAACAACAAAATCACAATATCAAGACATACTACCTTCAACGAAACATTCTTCCCTTTCTCTACCAACAATTCCAAGCCTACTATCCCGCTCACTATCACCACACCCAATCTCTTGATTCCTGCCTCTGTCACTACACACAAGCCGAACTCTATTCAACAGCAAGTCTCCATACAGACCTCTCCTCACAACCTTACCATAAACAATTCTCACACTCCTCATGATAACCCGCAACAGACCACCATTCCTCAATCTACCGTCACGATGCCATACCGACCTCAGCACACACACGTTGCATCTCATCCCATGATAACCCGTAGCAGAACCGGTTCCCTCAAACACACCGATCGCTTAAATCTCTTTCATTCCACTACACCTTCTGTCACTACAGATCCTACGTCTTACACCGTAGCTGTCTAGAGTTTCGAATGGCGTCAAGCAATGGCCGCCGAGTTTCTTGCACTCCAAAAACAATCCACGTGGAGCCTAGTTAAACCGCCAGCTAATACGTCAATCCTTGGATGCAAGTGGACGTACAGAACCAAATATCACACTGACGGATCTGTTGCAAAATACAAGGCACGTTTAGTGGCTCAAGGCAATAATCAAGAATTCGGCGTTGACTATACAGAAACCTTCAGCCCGGTTGTAAAACTACCCACTATTCGCATTTTACTATCTATTGCAATCTATAATGAATGGCAGGTACAACAACTGGACGTAGCGAACGCCTTCCTCCACGGCACCTTAAACGAAACTGTGTACATGTACCAACCACGTGGCTTCGAGGATAGTTCCCGTCCAGATTATGTTTGCAAACTTCACAAAGCGCTGTATGGGTTAAAACAAGCTCCGCGACAATGGTACAATACATTTACCAAATTTCTCGAATCCATCGGGTTCAACCACAGTCTCGCCGATCCATCTCTTCTCATCTACAACAAAGATAAGTCTCTTATTTTTCTACTTATATACGTTGATGATATACTAATAACCGGTAATCAACCCAAAATTATCCAGGACATTCTACATAAGCTCGCTACCGAATTCTCTCTCAAACAACTCGGTGAAGCAAATGAATTCCTGGGTATTAGGATTCAAAGATTTAAAGAATCCTTCTTCCTCTCTCAGTAGAAATACGCCAATCAACTTCTACAGCAAGCGCAATTAACGGATTGCAAGCCTTTGGCTAATCCCAACTGCACTAAACTCCCCACTACGTTCTCCTCTGAACCAATTCTCTCGGATCCAACTCTATACCGAAGGCTCACCGGTTCCCTCCAGTACTTAACTCTAACTCGGCCTGACATCGCTTACAGCGTCAACCTTCTCTCCCAACACATGCAAGACCCGCAACCTCAACATATCTATCAGCTCAAACGTCTTCTACGATATATCAAAGGTACGTCAAATTTTGGTATACCTATCACCAAAACTAATTTAGTTCTTAAATCTTTTTCAGATGCGGATTGGGCGGGTGATCCCATCACAAGAAAATCCACGTCTGGATACTGCTCGTTTCTCGGTGACTCTATCATCTCCTGGACAGTAAAGAAACAGCACACGGTCGCTCGCTCCTCAACCAAGTCTGAATATCGTGCTCTTGCCGCACTAACAACCGACGTAATTTGGCTTCGCAAGCTACTTCAAGATTTCGGTCTATCTCAAGACTACCCAACCGAACTTTTTTGTGACAACACTTCGGCGATAGCTTTGGCTCATAACCCGGTGTTTCATGCTCGTACTAAGCATGTGGACATCGACCAAAAATTCATACGAGATCAAATTCAAAAGAACAACATCGCTCTGTTACCTATAAGTTCTATCGATCAAACCGCCGACGTTCTTACGAAATCTCTTTCCACTCCGCGGTTTCAAATGCTTCGCACCAAACTGACCGTCATACAGGACCCGTCAGTTTGCGGGGGCGTATTAGAGCAATAGAATATTATAGCTTTGTTATAAATGTGGTGTCATATTCTGATTGGACAGAATACGTTGTCATACATTACTGCCTTATAAAAAGGGTTGTATCTCCTCCTTAAGAAATAAGAAAATATACTTTCCTTCTTCCTGTCAAGTCTCCGTCGCTCAGTATTTCTCTGTCAAGAACAGAGAAAGCTTCTCTGTTCTATCCTTTTCTACAAGAATTTGAATCCTCAACTTGACCAATATGGCAAATGAGTTGACCCGAATATGAAATTTCATGAGTCAGGTCTAGGTCATGTTTTAATTTGGGTCAAATATTGACACCCTTACATTTGACCACCTTCACCTGTCGACCACAGTCCCTCTAACTCAAGTAGCTCGTCGATTAGGGTTCCTTCAATCACCTTCACCAGCTGACTATGGTCCCTCTAACTTCTCGTCGATCTTCAACTACGGTCCCTTTTACCACTATCGCTTGCCAACTACGGCCCCTGCGACATTCGTTACCTGTGGACTATGGCCCCTCAGACCACTATCACCCGCGCTGGCTACAGTCCCTCCGACCAACATCGTCTAACGACTACAATCCCTGCAACCTCCGCCACTTGTCGACTACAGTCCCTCAGACCTTCGTCTCCCACCAATTGCAGTTTGTCCGACCACTATCGCTCGCTAACTATAGTCCCTCCAACCAATATCGCCTGACTACGATCCTAGTGGCTGAATAAACATGCATGCACTATCTTAAGAACAATTCTCATATCACTAGATTCTTCCAGCTGATACCTTGTAATGTGCTCTATATGATGTATATTTATTTCATCAAGCAAGGCCTTCCCCCCTAGAAGGGTCTCGTTTGTATTCAACAATAAACACTAATGGAACCAATTTAACTAAGTCAAGCACTGTGATTTTTCTCTATTTCAAGGTTTTCCAAGTAAAAATATTAGTATCCTTTTTGACTCCCTCACCCCTCTCTCTTTATTTATATGTGTGCTACATCTTCATTCAAATATAAGACATTAAGCACTTTCTCTCTACCGCTGCGAATGTTCTGATCCGCAACAATTATAATTCTAACCTAAAACAAATTAAAATCTGTTAGAAACCACATTATATGAAAAATAAACTCAAATCTAAACAAATTTTCAGGGAAAAAATAAAAAACCAAAATAACTTCAAAATGTTATTTAAAAAGAATCTAACAGATGAAATCTCAAATTGATTGAAAAACATCAAAGATATATAAATTTACATTTAAATCCTTGAAGAAATGAACAAAATTGTTGTAGAAATCAGCTAGAATGAGCAAGGCAATTCGAGGCGGCAAAAAATGGCTGCTCTACTCTATTTGCATAAAATGGAGAAGAAGGGGGCTGTCACTTAAAAATTATGGCCTTACCGCCGAATTTTCTTGCAAAAATTGCTATAGGTTTTAAGCTAAATTTTTTGAAAGAAATTTCTAGCTGGAATTTTAATTATCAGTGAGAATTTTGGCGGAAATTTCAACCGTAATTTTCTACCTGAAATATCTGTTGGAAAATAAGTAATCTGTTGAAAATTAGCATTTCTTCTATAACATGTTTGTGTGTGACACAGCTCATCTTGGCTTGTTGGTTGAGAGCTTATGCTTCCAACTAAGAGGTCTTGGATTCGAGTCTTTGTGTATGCGTTGTGTGTGTGAGTTTGCCTTAAATGGCCTAAATGTCCCAAAAAAAAAATGTTTGTGTGTTCGAATGTGTGTGTATGTATGTATGTATATGAAATAATGAATATAAATATAGCTTAGAGAATTATTTTAATATGATTAATATTTTCTAGCTATTAGAAATCCTAATTATTTAAAATTTATAATGGTGAATAAATGATGCAAATGATGGTCAGCTCTTTCTATCTGAAAGGTTAGTACTCTCACTATCTCTCTCTCAATAATTCATTTGGTCTCACTTCTCTCCTATTTAATTTCTTAGAAATAAACTCTTAGAAAATCTACATTTTATACATACATTGTTTCTACCATTTCATGAATATTAAAAAGAGTTATCTTTCTGTGCATTGTAGCATTACAGATAGAAAATTTTTATAATTCAAATTGATGGCTATTTGGTTCCATTTGGGACAGCTTTTTTTATTATTTAGGGTTTAAAGCAGCTTTCTTGTACTAGAAAGCTACATTAAGGGTTCGTTTGGGACAGCTTTTTATTGCTTTTTAAAGGAGATTTCTAGTACAAAAATTTTAATTTTTATATATAAAAAATTGCTTTAAGAAACAGTAAGAAAGAAGTCTCAAATGAAGCCTAAGAAGTAGCAAAAAAAGTCATCTCAAACGAAGCCTTCAATTACAATGAAGATAAATACCTTTTAACTATTGTGTCAAATCAATATGTGTTTGCTCTTTATGGCGTGTTTGGTTGCAATCCAAGTTAGCTTCAACAAAGTTTATGAAAATATAATTATAATTATAATTATAATATAAATTTAAATTTATTTCTAATGAATCTTTAAAGTAATTTAACTATCATTAGAGATAAGATTAAATGCTAAAAAATAAGGCTCATCATCCATCTTTTTGATCATTTATACAAAATTCTAATATATTTACCTATCTAACTTCTAAGTTCTTATATTTATTTATATAATGAATAAATCTCTTAGTAATAACATTAAAAATATAATTAACATTCATTTTTTAAAATGAAGTATACATTTTTCATACATATATTTTAACATAACTATTATATAAATAAATATTAAAGTTTTGCTATTTTAAATATTAAAAACATAAAATATTCATTATATTTATTTAAATCCCCCTTAATTATTAAATAAGGCTTAAGTGCTTAAGCTCCACATAAGCCCCAACTAATTACCCCAACTAAATAGAACTTTACAAATCATAATACCTAAAGCAAACATTTTAAAACAAACCAAAAATGTCGACATTTTGCCCTCATACATTTCAGTGCATGTGAGGATCCCTTTTCCTTCTTTTCAATTGTCAGTGGCACAGAGCAAGATAAAAATAGCTATTTTATCATAGTGCATTTCCATAGTCAGAGAGCTCTATTCCCTAAGCCCCATTAAAGCTCTCTCTCCTCCACCATTGGACCCTCAAAGTTAGGTAGTTGCTTTAGGGAATATTATGAATGTGAACACTATGTTGACATATGAAATATATTGTTATCATAACCCTAATGCGACTACTCGACGCAGATACAAATTATTTTATTTCTATTATTGGTTTTGGCTCTTTAGTTTGTACTGTTTGTTTTCTACTTTGTCATCATTTGAAAGGCCAAAAGCAAGAGGAATGGGTGGTAAGCCTTATGGAGACATCAATTATTTGATTGGCTACAACATTTATCATCTAATGGGTCTTCAAGCAATCATTAGGGTTTCATTTGGGATGACTTTTTTAGTGCTTCTGAAAGCTGCTTTTTAGTATAAATTTTTTTATTTTTGTACTAGAAAGTTGTTTTCAGAAGTAGGAAGAAAGCTGTCACAAACGAAGCCTAGGTCTCTTGCATTATAATGTGAAAATCATATATTTGAGTCATGAAATTATTTATTTTTATATTAAATGTGATTATTTGCATCATTTTTCTTTCAAAATTATGTATTAATAGTAGCTTATTGCACATATTGGTATGCTTAGTTTGGGAGATTGGACATTCAATGTGTATTCATTTAGGTTTCGTTTCGTGACGGTATGTTGTCATTTGACGTAAAATATAAGTATCATTATTTATTATTATAGAGCTGGCTGACTACTTTGCAGCTGTTTTACGATTATAAAATTGTAAAAGAAGTGTGCACGTTATAGTGCTTTCCATCAGACGTTTTGCTCAGCAATTTAAATTGTTATATTTTAAAATGAAAAAAGTTATAACAAAATGGGGTCTCTGATTTTATTTGATTTTTTCTTTTCCTACTTATTTTTTTTTTTAAAAAAAAATCTTTATTTTATTTAAAATCATACATGGAATGCATGTTCCTTAGGGATATAAACTTTACAAAAAAAGAAAAAAAATTGTCATGTTTTAATGCTATATGAACACAACTTTACAAAGATAAATTTAGTTATTAATGTGCATTTGCGCACCTTTTGTTCAAAGTTAGTTGATCTTCTTTTAGCTAATATTCATTTATTTGTCAATTTGGGATACTAGACAAGCTTTTTTCTTTGGTTGAAAATTAGTTAGTAAAAAATATTATATTAATTATAATAAACAACTAAATTAAATCTATGAAAAACTATGAAAAAATAATAATAATCATTTCATAAAACCTATTTATCAAATTTGGTAATATTTCTCGTAATCAAAATAGATACATAAGTTGTATATAATATGTGAAATTTTGTAATGAACATTACGAAGGCCACCCTAGCAAACAACAACAAATTTCTCCTAGAAAGGGTCGCATATAACCAAACTTTTATAATGTCATCGTTTTCATAAGAGTTTAAGCATAAGCCCTTTGTTTATCGAGATTTATAAACATTTATTAAGTATTATTTAAATTATTGTGTAATTTATATATTAATAAAAAAACTAACATCTTCTCATCATGTGCATGCTGGCCTCAAGTAATATAAATAATTTTTATAATATACAACATATAAAAAAATGATTTAAAAACATAAAATAATTCTTTATTAAAAACTTTTTTTTATTATAATTTTTAACAAACAAGTCAACATTCAAGTTTATTCATTTACATGACAATTTAAAAATATTATTAAATTTTATTTAAAAAACACTTTATATGATCAAATATCAAAATGTTCATTGGTTGCATTTATGTTAGTCAGCGCTGTATATTTTGCTTGAAGAAAGACGGAGAGTCGAGCGATGTGGCGCTACAAATCATGAAGAGAGACAAGGAGTGAGAAAAAAGATCAATACAAAATTCTCCAATTTTCATAATGAATTTTTTGATGTTGTGTGATTTCGTGATTTTCTGTTTCAAATTTTTCCACTTTAAATTTGATACTCTTTCTTTTCGCCGCATTTTTTCTTTCATATTTGTGCTCTCTACATTGTTCACTTCCCCAACCACTTATTCACTTATAGTCCTAATGTTAATCTATAATAGAGAATAAGACAATGCATAATTGCTAAAATGCTTTGGAGTCAAAGAAAACAAGTACAGAATTTTAAAAATAACAGCAATCAAACCATATGAAAAGCTTATTGACCACTAAATAGAATCGTATCATTAAAAACGCTTTAGCAGCCGTAAATAACTGAACACCCGAATCAGTATCAAGAGAGAACATCAATGGAGTGGCATCTCCAACCGAATGCCGTACAAATATATGACAGTCTTCCATCGCTCCATCTTATCGGCATTTTTCCTGCTATTTGATTGCTCATAAACAGTGCAATGCCAATATTAGGGTCGCACTGTTCACCTATGTGATTTTTTCTATCTCAACCGGATTTGTCGAAAAAACCCGCGAAAGAGAAGAAAGACGGTTGCCTTGACAGAAGCGTGCAGAATAGAGTCCGATTGGAGATGAATCACAACATTTTTAAGTTACACTGCATTTTGAAGTGAAAAATGGGATTTTAGGTTGGAGATGCCAAAGCATGGCATACATTTGCTAGATTAGCTGCACAGAATTAGGCTCCTAATGTCCTAATTAAACTTGAAAGATATCTATGGCTTCGTCATAAAAAATTTGAACATCGATGCTTCAAGCAGCTGTGTATTTTTTGCTGTCGTCGTGCCCATTATTGCTATCTTTTGGCAGCTTCCATTCATTTGGTTTCATTTAAACATCTGAAGCAGATGATTCATGGATGTTAGTTGGTTTATGTTGTGATTCTTCATATCATGAGCTAGAAAATGAATGCCAGAAACCTTCAAAATGTTGAAACAGTAAATATAAGATTAAAAATATTAAAACTGTACTGATTTTAATTCTCTTCTTTCTCCTTTACATTTTCATCACCAACTTGGAAAAAAAAAGGAAAATTGATTATGAGGTTTCCCCCAATGCAGGATTTGAGGAAATGTTGATGTCAGCAGCCTTACCCCTTCACCGATAATAATAGAAGCAATCTAACCATGTCTCTAGGCCTTCCTTTGTATCATCAACAGATATAAAATTGCCTACATAGTTGACCCATTATCACCAGTGCATTAATCAACTTATTTAACTTTTCAATTGAAGACAACTGAAATGGATAAAACCAAAATTAAGAGCAACAGCCTTAAAATCAACAACATTGCGGGCTCCTAAAATTCGTGCCCGGTCTCTCCGCGCAATCTCTTTTGTTGTTGATAAGGAGAAAAGTTTTAACAAGTTTAGGTTCCGGGGTAAATTTTCAGAAGACTTTGGATTTTAGATAGCACACTACCCAAAGATTTTGCCCTCATTTTTGCTAGGACTTTATAATTTGAGTTCTAGTTTCCTATAGACGCAAAGCCCCTATAATTAATTACACTTCCCGATAACGAGAGAGAGCTTTCAATTAAGGTTAGTCGTTAGATAGTCACTAAGTACCCAGCATATAGTAGCATCAACTTTAAGGATTTTAAATTTTAATTTTTTAGGAATTTTTAAGGTTTGAAATTTAGCACTGTATATTTAAAATAGGTGGTGGGGAAATGAAGACGAGTCCAATCCAGATTTTATGGTTCCATCATCCCAGGCTGTCATGGTCCCTGATCTACTTAGTCAGAGTAGGTAGTCGACCCAACCTGATAGAAGAGACCTTATTGGTAGCTATTGGTTACTTCTTCCAATAATACCTTATAAACTTAGGGTGGTTTTTGAGTAAGGGGATACATTTGAATTTAACTTAGCTGACAAAAAGGGCTTTGTGCCTATTGAGTATGTCTAATGATTCATTATTCAAGGGTTTGAAATTGTTAAGGAATATGTGGACTTTGGTTATGACCGTAATATAATGGTGTTATTTTGCGATAAAACCATCCAATTAGAGGATACGTGCCACATATATGCTGGCAAGAGACTATTTGAGAATGAATCTTGGCGATACATTCGACATGACATTTACTCTTTATGAGCCGAGGTTAATTTCAAACGTATATCCCCTGACAAACGGTTATAGGAGGTGAATGAGTTTTAGCTTTAAGTTTTTAAGTGATAAATTTCATTTTAACAATTTATAACTTTACTGATTTTTAGATTTGACACATCCGATTAAGATTTATATTCAACATTGCTATCATCGAGATGACGTTAAACTTATTTTTAAATTTTTGTAATGCATATTTGGGTTTAAGTATTTTGAAAATAGAATCCCCTTCGGTTGAGATTTCTTGTCAACATAACAATCATTAGGGCGAATTAAATGATTAGTTATTTGAACTTTGTAAACTCTGTTTAACACCTAAAAGAGGATCAGGTTAATACTTGATTATTATATGAATGCCAAAATTGAAGGCTTATATGTTATGATGAATTTCATTTATACAATCTTTGTGTTTAATGGTTAGGCGTTCGTTTGTTAATCCAAGTTAGGTCGACTGCAATCCTTTCAAGGAAGATGACAAAACTTAGAATATTTGACACGTGCAGCATTCTCAGATAGTTAGATTAGGGAATCATGTGTGATGATCGGAGCATGCGGGTGGTATTTCAATATATTTTCCAAGTGTGAATCGGGCTAGTCGGTAGGGCAGTGAACAGCCTGGTTTTTTTTTTTTTTTTTTTTTTTTTTTTTTTAAATTTTAGGTGGTATAATTCCGCCGGAAAGCCGCTGAAAAAAATTCCCGCTAGAATTTGCCGACGGTTGTCATTTCCTATGTGGCTTTTATCGGTAGAAAAAATATATGTCGGAAAGCTTAATTTCCATAAAAATTTTGTCAATTTTCATTAAAAAAATCTGCCAAAATCAACTTTAATAGGCAATTTTCCTGTATTGAGTGAAACAAACTTATTTTCTAGCGGGTAGGATACAATTCAAAACAACATAAGGATACAATTCAAAACAACAAATTGTATTTTATTATGATAGATAAATTGAAAATTATTACAAGCTTATTAATCTATTTTGTTATAATGATGCATGACAACTTCATTAGGAATCATTGAGTATTATATGTATCATCCATATTTGAAACTTCAACCTTAAAAGTAACATAAAAATGTGTCACTTTATATGGTATAACACTCCATTCATTCTCCCTCAGTATATGTAGTCGTTGTTTAGTATATGTAGTCGTTGTTTAGATATTTGCACCAATTTCATTGCATTTTTTATGTCTTGATCTTTTCTTTATAATGATTATGATAACTTGTTTGTAATTTTCAAGATATCAATCATCAAATGTATAGTAAAAAAATAAAATAAAATATTCCTTTATATCAATTAAAACACTTGCTTCAACTGATTTTTAGTCGTGTACTCATTCTTCTTTAACAATTTGAAACACCTCAATTACAAAATCATACATTCTCATAAGACTAATTAAGGATTTAAAATGTGAACTCCATTGAGTATCAACAGATCTTTGTAAATTAGGCTCCTGACTTAAACCTTGACCACTTAGTAGATTGTCCTCTTTAAGATGTTAAAGTATTTTATCATGTTGGATAGTTTTAAGAGCATCTAATCTCTTATATACATGAATCCCCAATAGTATTTATAATTCTAGAAGTATATAAACTTAAATAGATATTTCACTTGCCAAAACTCTACACGTTCTTTCCTCTTTAAATAATGTTCCATCTATTAAATTCTAGAAAGAAATTTAGTACCAACGAAGAGAACCATTTAATAAAAAAGGCCTAAGATAAATAAATATTTTAATAAAATGATGATATAAACACAACCTTAAATCATGCTTAATTTCTTATCAATAACTTATTGATAAAACATTTAAATAAAATAAATGATATCTTATTTATTGTGAATTTATTATGAAAGGAATTAATTTCTTTATCGTTCAGATCTATTGGCAGAATACAAACACTCATTATAAAATTAGTCCTACTGAACAATGAACACATAAAGTTGATGAATTCAATAGAGAAATTACTTAGCAAAAGTTTTATATTCATAAATGTCTAAACTGTCACATGTGGTTCTACTATTCCAGCTATTTTCTCTCTTGAACAAGCTTCGAAGATGAACATTTATCAAATAAACCAAAGGAAGATTGAAGATTGAATAAAGAATTCAATCATCGGAAGAAAACTTATCACATAAATGGTTGAGAACAAACAAGTAAAATTAAACATAAAGTAAATAATAAAGACCTTGGGAGTTAGGAAGATGAAGATTGAAGAAGAAGCTCATCGGAAAATCTGAAGAATGGAAGAAGACGTCAGCTATTGGGAGCGGGGAAAATGACTAAATTGGCCCTACTTTAAAATTATTATTATTTATTTAGGAGGGGCAATTGTCCCCTAAGCGGAACCAGCTCCTGCATAAGTGTGTGTGTGTATGCTCACGAGTATCTCCATAAACCTCTATTTGTGTTTAAATAGTTGTTTGGGAACTAACAATTAGTGTACATACTATCACGATCAGGTCTAGAGGTTCGAATTAACGAGGCGGGAATAAAAAGTCGAATTGTTTAAAATTTTATTTGTTAAGACTATCTCTAATATACTGAAAGAGTCATTAAAATCTTACTACATTTTAGAATAAAATATTATGAGTGCATTTCACTAAGAGTGTTGCACCTACGATATATGTTCTCTCATCTTTCAGTCATTTAAGTTATTTGAATAATACCTATGTTCATTTGTATGTATATATATATATACATATGTGTGTGTTTGTGTGTGTGTGTGTGTGTGTGTGTGAGAGAGAGAGAGAGAGAGAGAGAGAGAGAGAGAGAGAGAGAGAGAGAGTCAAAACTCAACTCTGTGAGCACACCGTGCTTTTAAATTACAGTAATACAAGAAATTTGAATAATATGTTTGTTCATTTTAAAACATAAAATAAATATATTTTTAAAAATCTTTTGGAATATGATCATCAATGTTATGCATATCTATACGTGACACATATATGATATTTTTATCTTTTCTGTAATTAATATAATCGTTCTAAGAGACATTGTTTAAGTAGTATTAATGAAGATACTTTCATTTCTATTTTTTTCATAACCATTTCAAAAAACTTTTTTAATTCATTTCACACACACACACTCACACACACACACACACACACACACATATATATATTATGTCCTCAACCAATACTATAAAGAGGCATTTTCTATCATTCAACATGTACATACAAGCAACTCAATCTAATAATTTTAATCATATAAAATTCATTGAATTTATAAGAAAATATGAAACACAATATGATAACGTCTATGCCAATATAAACAATTATTGAATATGAGAAAAATGAAACATAATTTAACTTTCAACAAGAACTTAATAAGTATGAGTAATATCTTTCTATGCATTAAGTTTAAAAGAATGTAAAATCATTAGTATAATTTAAATATATGAGTACTCACCTTAATTTAAGTATCTTTTGGCCATTTTGTCCTTATTTTGACTTCAATAATATGACATCTATAATAATACTTAGTTTACTAAAATTATTTTAATATATATATATGATCTATCTCTCTCTAATTAGCTATTTATTATTAAAAAAAATTCATTTTCTTCTAAAGAAAATATCTTTAATCCCATTATTTTTTATCAATTTTAATTTAAATTCACAAATATTTATTTTATTACTTAAAATAATAATCTAATTGAATAAAATCTCTCATGAATTTATTTGATAAATTTTACACAAACACCCCACTCTCTCTCTCTCTCTCTATGATATATTTAATTGCCACTCATTAAAATTTAAATGAAAAATTTATAGTCTAAGAAATTTATTTTTACTAATTAAAATTTCATTCATTTGGATATTCTCTATTCCAATAAATCGAATTTATAAAATTTATAAATATATTGAATTTATATAATAAAACTTGCTCTCATACAAATATATACCATTGGTTGTTTTTCATAATTAGTCTTATGTTCAATTAGATGATATCTCTAAACGATTTTAATTTTAAATTACATGAGCATAAAAATAGCAAATATAAATTTATCTTAAATTTTTAATTCTAAATTCTAATAATTTAATTGTAATATAAGATCTTAGGTTTTAAGAATTATCATTGCATAAGTGAACTATTTAAACTCTCTTTATATCTCATAATTTCTATTTTTAGATATTAAATTATTCATTATTATTAAAAAATTATTTTTTAAATTAAATTATCTCATAATCTAAATAATCAATCTTAATAAAGTTTTGAAATTCTTTAAATTAGATAATACTTATCTCTATACATTGTACTTAAAAAATACTAGCCTTTCTTTTAACATAACCAATTTATTTATTTTATTAGTTATCCTAATTTATAATTTAAATATTATAAGTAAGAAAAGTTAAGTCCCTTCCTTTTTCTCACCCCCACACATGACTCTCGCTTGCCCTAGTAACTTAGTTGCTCCAACAAGTGGCGGAGCCAGAAAATGTATGTAGGGGAACCTAAATTAATTTTTTAATTTTTTCCTCATCTTTTTAGATTTGGTCTTGGGATTGGCATAGGCATTTTAAATTTTTTTTTTCAAATTATTATCTAAGAAGGTATAATATGAAATATAAAATAATAAACAACTTACAGTTTATAACATCTACTCTTAATATTCTGAAAGAATTGAATGATTACTTCATTATCAACATATCTTCTTAAGATGGAGAGGCTGGAGGATGACCAAAAGTAAGACTTCGAGCAGTGGGAGGAGAGCTTTCACCAGAGTTCGCTCAAGATGATAGTTGGGAGTGATTAGGAAGTTAGGGAATGAGAGGGAAATCATTAGGGAGCTCTGGGGAGTGATTTCAAAAAGCTAGAAAGGAATGGGGACGTCTAGGTGAGGGTGCTCTGTTCAAGTTATCTTCACAGCCATGGATGATCGAGATTAATCATGGTAGCCATTAGATGGCCTCCAGGTGGAAGGGGATATGTCATATGAGCCTCATGAGCTTGAAGCCGATGAGCCTAGGCATTAGGAGCCTTTGGATGAGACCCAAGATGGAGGGGACCATTGAAACTAAATCTCCATTGGTTCTGGCTACTGCTGGCCAGGGACTGGGTCAAGTCGAGCTACAAAGACAGATGGTGCCCTAGTAAACTCAACTAAAAGATCAATTGGGCATAGGGGAGCCAGTATCACCAATGGGGTTCGGGTTGACCCAAACCTATATGGTTTTGGTTGATTTGAACTCAACCTAGGTCAGGCCAGGGGTAGGGATTGGAGTGGAAGGTGCATTGGGTCAAGGGGCACCCAATATAAGGGTCAATTAGATCCAATTAGGTTTGAGGTGAGAAATGGCTCAGGTCAAGGTGGTTTTGACCACTTTGAGGCTAGCTTAGATGTTGACCCAAGTCAACCAAAGGGTTGGGCTGGCTAGGGTAGGTGCCTTGGGTCTAAGGCTATCCAATGGAAGTGTTGATTGGGTTAGGTGTGGCTTAGGTTGGGAAATGGTTCAACCCAAAGTGGTTTCAACCACTTTGCATTAGCCTAATTCCTAACCCAAGTTGGCCCAAGGGTTGGGTTAATTAGGGAAGGTGTATTGGGTCAAGGGAAACTCAATGCCACTATTGGTTTAATCCAATTGAGCTAGAGTTAGAAATTTGCTCAAGGGAGACCTCTCTTTGGACACTTGGGTCAAGCTGTCACGACCCGACCCGAGACGAGACGAATCCCGTTCGCACCGGGCCGCGACGGAGAAGCACTAACCAGGATCTAGCTTTGAAATTTGGTTCGGAACTGAATCTTCCTAATATTTTAAACAACACAAACAAACACAGAGCTACTAAAAACATCAAATGCAGCGGAACAAAACATCTATCATTTCTTTTCCTCAAAACAATCATATACAAATACAGTACATGACTTTTAGACAGAAAGAAAGACAGAACAGAAAAGTCATGACT
The DNA here is from genome assembly GCA_016618105.1 of Dendrobium huoshanense. NCBI lineage: Eukaryota > Viridiplantae > Streptophyta > Magnoliopsida > Asparagales > Orchidaceae > Dendrobium > Dendrobium huoshanense. The sequence continues at coordinate 27,645,969 of CM028353.1, read as the reverse complement.
GTACAAAAATCAAAAGGTACAAAACAATACCTATACTGATCAGACTCTGAACTAATACTGGACTTCCATCCCTTTCCCAGAACCTGAAAATCACCAGAAAGCAAGGGTGAGCTCAACAGCTCAGCAAAGCAACAAACCTCCAATCAAAATCCTCAGAATCTCAAAACCAACACATCAGACAAATCCGTACAGAAATCAGAACGGAATCGGACGGATATCAAATCAAACAAAACTGTACGGAAACAGAAGTCGTATCAAATCAGAAACAGAACGGATCAGACATATCAGATCAACAGAATCAGAATCGTACAGATCATATCGAAATAGAACAAAATCGTATCAGAATCATATCAGATCATATATCAGATAATTAATTAATAGCTAAATGTACTCTCGGCACCAGAACAATAGCTGAGTAATTAATAGCTAAATGTGCCCCCGGCACCAGAACAGATGTGCTTATAGCACCAGAATACATAAATAGTGCTTATAGCACCTAAACAGATTTTTCCTCGGATCCGGAACATAACAGATATCAAAATGCTTATTGAGCTCATTTCAGAATTCCCATTTCACTAACTGAATCTCATAGGATCCAGGCCCCTTATAACTCTCTTTTTATAGCATATACAGATAGCATATCAAATTAGAAACAATTCCGGACAAATCAGAAATTACCCAAAAATCGGGCAGCACACGGCAGTATACAGAATTTACACAATTTTCCTGAAAATCAAAATTCACCAAATTTGCAAAAAATACAGATATCAACATTTCAGAACATTTATTCTATTGCACAGAAAATTTCCAAGTTCACAGAAAAATCCAGTCGACTAAAAACGCAGTCGAATCAAAAATACCCTGACAAAAATCTTCAGAAAATAATCAAAATGTGCACACTCGGCACGTCAACAATATACAGAAACTTAAGCGGTAAAAACTGAACCAATCAAAAGATACGGACGAAAATCACGAACAAAAATCAATTCCGGACAGATAGTACCGCCAAACACGACGGTTTTGAAAATTGAGAAAGGTGGAATGTGCCTTACCTCGTGCACAGCAATATCCTCAACAGTCCCTTCGAACGAAAACGGCTCCGCGTCTTCCCGAAATCAACTTTTCCTTTTTCTTCTTTTTCTCTTTCTCTCGGATCGAAAATCAGATATTTTTTTTATAAAATTTCTCTCTTCAAATGAGCTGAATCCCTTAAATCATACACAGATCGGCCTGGCCGATTGTCTCGATCGTCCTAGACGATAACACCAAAACAACATCCCTGGCCGATGTTCCAGGGCGATGATCCGGCCGATGCTTGTGAACAGTGCAATCGGCCTGGCCGATGTCCTCGATCGTCCTGGACGATGCCTACAGGAAATCACCTGGAACACTTCTGGGCAAATTCTGGAGCAGTTTCTCACCTGATCGTCCCAGGACGATTCCATATCGTCCTGGACGATCTTGGAGCAGATCTTGATATTACAATCTCCCCAACTCAGAAAAATGTCGTCCTCGACATTATCCAATCCAAACTCAGTCAAAACAAGTACGGGTACGACTGTCTCATGTCAGACTCCTTCTCCCAAGTCGCTTCCCGTGCAGTCCGGTGCTTCAACTGGACTTTAACCATCAGAATCTGTTTATTTCTTAACTTTCGGACATCGTACGCCAAAATCAACTCTGGCTCTTCCTTGTACGCCAGATTCTCCTGAATCTCAACCTCATCAGCAGATACCTTCTTCCCAGAGTCGGATACCCACTTCCTCAGAGTGGATACGTGAAACACATTATGCACATCAGACATAGAATCAGAAAGCAATAGTCTGTAAGCAGCTTTTCTAATTCTTTCCAAAATTTCAAAAGGACCAACATACCTTGGACTAAGCTTGCTCACCTGGCCAAATCTGCTCACACCCTTCATCGGGCTGACTTTGACATATACAAAGTCACCAACTTGAAACTCTACAAATCTATGCTTCTGATTGTAATACTTCTGCTGTCGATCTTGACCGGCTTTCAATCTCTCTCTTATCAAACTGATCTTCTGAGCAGTTTCATCAGCAAAAGTGGCCCCCAAAGCCTGTCTATCTCTGACCTCCGTCAGAGTCAAAGGAGTACGGCACTTTCTGCCATACAGAGCCTCGTACGGTGCCATACCGATACTGGACTGAAAACTGTTGTTATAAGCAAACTCAATCAGCGAAATGTGATCTTCCCAGCTTCCGCCAAAGTCCAGAACACAAAGTCTCAATAGGTCTTCCAGCACCTGAATAGTCCTCTCAGACTGTCCGTCGGTCTGAGGATGAAAGGCTGTACTGAAATGTAGTTTCGTACCCAAGCCTTGCTGAATGCCTTTCCAAAGTCTGGAAGTAAAACGTCCATCTCGATCAAAAACAATCACGCGAGGCACACCATGCAATCTGACTATCTCCTTCACATACACCTGTGCCAAGCGATCAACTGAATCCGTCTGTCTAATCGGAAGAAAATGAGCGGATTTCGTCAATCGATCTACAACCACCCAAATGGCATCGTGCCCTTGTCTAGATCGAGGAAAACCCATCGCAAAATTCATCATTACCTCCTCCCATTTTCACTCAGGGATAGGCAATGACTGCAACAGTCCACCGGGTCGCTGATGCTCTGCCTTCACCAACTGACAGGCTTCGCATCTCGACACAAACTCAACTACGTCCTTTTTCATTCCAGGCCACCAGAATAAAAGCTTCATATCAGCATACATCTTACCACTGCCTGGATGTACAGTGTAGCCTGAATGATGAGATTCGTACAGAATCTCCTACCTCAAAGCTCCAAACACAGGTACCCACAACCTGTTCTTATAGAAAATAACACCAGAATCAGAGATTCGAAGTTCAGGAGTCTTACCAGATCCAATCTGAGCAATCAACTTCAAATAATCAGAATCTGACTTCTGGGCTTCTTGAATCCTTAGAGACAAGGAAGACTGAATACTCATCTGAGCCAAATCCAAATCACTGGAGAAAATCACCTCCAACTGTAATCGTTCCAAATCCCGAATCAGGAAGTCATCAAAAGTAAGCTGAATACCTGATAATCCAGAAGACTTCCTGCTCAAAGCATCTGCTACCACATTAGCCTTACCAGGCTGATACTGAATAGTCAAATCATAGTCCTTGATCAACTCGAGCCACCTTCTCTGTCTCAGATTTAAATCCATCTGAGTAAAAATGTACTTCAGGCTCTTATGATCAGTAAAGATCTCACATCTGACGCCATACAAGTAATGACGCCAAATCTTCAAAGCAAAAACTACTGCAGCTAACTCCAAATCATGTGTCGGGTAATTCTTCTCATGTGGTTTTAACTGTCTCGAAGCATAAGCAATTACCTGACCATGCTGCATCAGGACACAACCCAGTCCTTTCAGTGAAGCATCACTGAACACCTGAAATCCTTCCGTACCTGACGGAAGTGCTAGTACTGGAGCTGAAGTCAGACAATTCTTCAATCTCTGAAAACTCGCCTCACACTCCGGGGTCCAAACAAAAGGTACTGACTTCTGAGTTAGTCTCGTCAAAGGCGTCGAAATCTGTGAAAATCCTTTCACAAACTTCCTGTAATACCCGGCCATGCCCAAGAAACTACGTACCTCAAATACCGTAGTCGGCCTTGGCCAATCAGCAACTGCCTGAATCTTCTGGGGATCTACAGAAATGCCTTCTCCGCTAATCACATGCCCCAGAAAAGAAATGATCTTCAACCAGAATTCACACTTGGAGAACTTGACATACAGCTGATGCCTCCTCAAAGTCTCCAACACAATCCTCAAATGTCTGGCATGATCATCATCAGATGCAGAATATATCAGAATATCGTCGATGAAGACGATCACAAACTGATCCAAATACTCCCTGAATACTCGGTTCATCAAATCCATGAAAATAGCAGGCACGTTGGTTACCCCAAAAGGCATAACCAAGAGCTCATAGTGCCCGTACCAAGTACTGAAAGCTGTCTTCACCACATCAGCTTCCTTCACCTTCACCTGATAATATCCGGATCTCAAATCAATCTTCGAAAATACCGAAGATCCGGAAAGCTGATCAAACAAATCGTCAATCCGAGGCAAAGGATACTTGTTCTTGATCGTAACCTTGTTCAAATCTCTGTAATCAATACACATACGGAGTGTACCGTCCTTCTTCTTCATAAACAAAACAGGTGCTCCCCAGGGCGAAACACTAGGACGTAAAAAACCTCTGTCAACCAACTCCTGAAGCTGAACTTTCAACTCATAAAGTTCTTTCGGTGCCATCCTGTACGGAGTTTTCGATATCGGAGCGGTACCCGGAAAAACATCGATAGAGAACTCCACATCTCTATCCGGAGGTAAACCAACCAACTCCTCAGGAAAAATATCAGCAAACTCCCGTACCACAGGGATCTCAGAAACAGAACCAACCTCTAGGTTCAGACCCCGCACCGAAGCCAAAAATACTGGGCATCCCTTCTTCCACATCCTGCTCACTTCCAATACAGAAACTAGACTGAAGAGAACACCTCGTAATCCCTGAAATACAACTCTCTCTCCGACCATAAGCAAACTTACTTGCTTCTTCAGACAGTCTATCTGGGCTTCATACTGACTCAACCAATCCATTCCCAGAATCACATCATACGATGAAATCGGCAACCGAATCAAACTTGATTTCCACTTCTTGCCAGAAATCTCAATCTCACACAAACAAAACTGCCGAGCAATCAAAGGATTCCCAGCCTGTAAAATCACAGACAAAGAAACCGGAAGCAAAAATGAGTCCAAATGCAAAATCTCAAAACAGTGCTCGGACAGAAAAGAATGACTCGCTCCAGAGTCAAACAAAACACGATAGAGTTGATTAGAAATGTAAATCGTACTTGTCACAACATCCAGAGCATCACGAGCCTCCTGCTGACTCAGACTGTAAACTCGTGGCTGAATTGGAACAGGAGCTGAAGCAACAGAACTACTCTATTGCCTCTGAACAGTAGGTGGTCTCCGTGGTCCAGAACTAGATCCGCCACCTCTGCCAGCAAATCCCTCAGGGCGTGGAGGAACAGTCCTCGGTCTTCCTGCTGAACCGACAGGTCTGACAAAGCCCTCAGATCGGAACTCAGAACGCTGATCAAATCCCATCTGTGGACACTCTGCAATCCGATGTCCTGACTGACCACATCAGAAGCACAGACCAGTCATCCTGTAGCACTGGCCAAAGTGTCATCGTCCACAGTTCTGGCACACAGGTGCCGAACTGACTGATCCAGAACTCGTCGTACTAGTAGCAGTACCAGACGACCCTCCGCTCCTTCTGGAATCTCCAGATCCAGAACCAGAAACAAATCTCCTCTTTCCAGAGGAACCACTGCCAGAAGCCTCACCTCCAAATCTCTTCCTACTCGCAGTCCACCGCTGCTGAGTAGCCATCAAGTCATTCTCTATCAGTCGAGCTCGCTCCACAAGCTCAGCGAAATCAGTGATCTGGAACGGTATCAGGGGCTGCCTCAAGGTATCTCGCAATCCCCTCAGAAATCTGTAACACCTCTCAGCAGAAGTGCTAACCAGCTGCGGAGCGTACCTGGCTAATGCAGTAAACTCAGCCTCGTACTGCATCACCGTCTTGCTCCCCTGAACAAGTCTCAGAAAAGTCTCCTGCATCTGTTGTCGTGCAGAAGGAGGAACAAATCAATCTCGGAATACCTCAGTGAACTCTTCCCAAGTAATCAAAGAGTTCAGTCTGCCCTGAAATCTGGCCTCATGCTGGCCTTCCCACCAGTGCTCAACCTCTCCATCTAACAGAAAAACAACCAATGGAACCTTCCTATCTGACGGACACTGCATTCCGTCAAAGGTCTTCTCCAACCTCCTCAGCCACTCCTCAGCAACTCTGGGCTCAACAGCGCCCTCGAATCTCAGAGGTTTCAACCTCAAAAACAATTGCAAATATCTATCCAGGTCATCAGATCTGACAGTAGAAGCTCTGCTCTGAGTCTCGCTCATCATCTGAGCAACAAGCGTAGCAAACTATGAAAGCGTGTCAGCACCGACCACTGGGGCTGTACTCCCCACTGGTTCTGCCTGACTAGAACTCTGCCCGTCTGTCATGTCTGGGTCTGGCTGATCCATACAGAAAAATCCAGAAAATCCGGAAAACTATCACAAAAATAACACAATAAAAAACCGAACAACCAAAACTACCCCCCAGACAGACTCACTGATCACTTCTTATAGCTCTGTTTCACACAATTCCCAAATTCTAAAACCATGCTCTGATACCAAAAAAGCTTGTCACGACCCGACCCGAGACGAGACGAATCCCGTTCGCACCGGGCCGCGACGGAGAAGCACTAACCAGGATCTAGCTTTGAAATTTGGTTCGGAACTGAATCTTCCAAATATTTTAAACAACACAAACAAACACAGAGCTACTAAAAACATCAAATGCAGCAGAACAAAACATCTATCATTTCTTTTCCTCAAAACAATCATCTACAAATATAGTACATGACTTTTAGACAGAAAGAAAGACAAAACAGAAAAGCCATGACTGTACAAAAATCAAAAGGTACAAAACAATACCTATACTGATCAGATTCTGAACTAATCCTGGACTTTCTTCCCTTTCCCAGAACCTGAAAATTACCAGAAAGCAAGGGTGAGCTCAACAGCTCAGCAAAGCAACAAACCTCCAATCAAAATCCTCAGAATCTCAAAACCAACACATCAGACAAATCTGTACAGAAATCAGAACAGAATCAGACGGATATCAAATCAAACAAAACTGTACGGAAACAGAAGTCGTATCAAATCAGAAACAGAATGGATCAGACATATCAGATCAACAGAATCAGAATCGTACAGATCATATCGGAATAGAACAAAATCGTATCAGAATCATATCAGATCAGATATCAGATAATTAATTAATAGCTAAATGTGCTCTCGGCACCAGAACAATAGCTGAGTAATTAATAGCTAAATGTGCCCCCGGCACCAGAACAGATGTGCTTATAGCACCAGAATACATAAATAGTGCTTATAGCACATAAACAAATTTTTCCTCGGATCCGGAACAGAACAGATATCAAAATGCTTATTGAGCTCATTTCAGAATTCCCATTTCACTAACTGAATCTCATAGGATTAGGGCCCCTTATAACTCCCTTTTTATAGCATATACAGATAGCATATCAAATCAGAAACAATTCCGGACAAATCAGAAATTACCCAAAAATCGGGCAGCACAACGGCAGTATACAGAATTTACACAATTTTCCTGAAAATCAAAATTCACCAAATTCGCATAGAATACAAATATCAACATTTCAGAACATTTATTCTATTGCACAGAAAATTTCCAAGTTCACAGAAAAATCCAGTTGACTAAAAACGCAGTCGAATCAAAAATACCCGGACAAAAATCTTTAGAAAATAATCAAAATGTGCACACTCGGCACGTCAACAATATACAGAAACTTACGCGGTAAAAACTGAACCAATCAAAAGATACGGACGAAAATCACGAACAAAAATCAATTCCGGACAGATAATACCGCCAAACACGACGGTTCTGAAAATTGAGAAAGGTGGAATGTGCCTTACCTCGTGCACAGCAATATCCTCAACAGTCCCTTCGAACGAAAACGGCTCTGCGTCTTCCCGAAATCAACTTTTCCTTTTTCTTCTTTTTCTCTTTCTCTCGGATCGAAAATCAGATATTTTTTTTATAAAATTTCTCTCTCTTCAAATGAGCTGAATCCCTTAAATCATACACAGATCGGCCTGGCCGATCGTCTCGATCATCCTGGACGATCAGACCAAAACAACATCCCTGGCCGATGTTCCAGGGCGATGATCCGGCCGATGCTTGTGAACAGTGCAATCAGCCTGGCTGATGTCCTCGATCGACCTGGACGATGCCTACAAGAAATCACCTGGAACACTTCTGGGCAAATTCTGGAGCAGTTTCTCACCTGATCGTCCCAGGACGATTCCAGATTGTCCTGGACGATCCTGGAGCAGATCTTGATATTACACAAGCCAAATGAATAACCCAAGTGGGCCCAAAGCTTTGCCTTTCAAGAGGGGTCTCTTGAGGATCGAATGGGTCACCCCATGGGTTTGAATGGATTTGGAAAAGTCTTGATCAAAAGATTTGAAAGGGTAGAAGTGTATTGGAGGTTTGGTCAAACTTGGTTGACTTGGTTAACCAAGTTGACGTAGGGTCAAATGTTGGGTCCATTGAGTTCGATTGGATCATATGAACTCAACGGAAGTGGTTCTAAGGCAAGGGGATGTCATTTGGTTGGAAATGAGTGTTTAAACCCTTAAGGATTACTTTGGTCAACCAGGTCAAATCAAAGTGTGGGTTTGTGTTCAATATATTCCTAAGAGCATTGAAGTTTTTATAGCCTATGAAAATCAATCTGGTTTATGGGGTTAGAGACCTCTAGATGAGCTCAAATTTGGAGGATTGACATTAGAGACATATCTTATCAGTACGCAATTGATAAACCCTACATCAGATGCAAATTGAATTGGTTTCAAAGTGACAAAAAATAACCCTAAAAGGGTTTCAGGACCTAGCTCCTTAACTCTCAGGTTTGGTTCGGGATGTTGAATTTGGGTTGGATTTAGGAGTTGAATGGTTGAACTTGAGCTATCCATACCAAAGGAAGCCAAATAGATAATTGAAATTTATTGGATATGGTTTGGAAGATGATTAGAAATTAGTAGAAGGTTGGACTAAAAATTGAATTGAGGGGTACAACTAGATTTGATTGGACTTGGATTTGCTCTTTGACTAGGACCTATATGATTAAGAAGTGAATATCTTCGAACCACTAGGTCACTAGAAAGAAATCCAAGTGAGTCCTAATGACCTCATACAAAAATTAGATAAAAAATTATTTAACTAATAATCTAAATATTGTTTAATTAGTTTTAATTATTAATATTTAAAGTTATCCAACAATAACTTTGAGTCTAGGTTTTGCTTTTCCTTCCTCTATTTCGTTTGGCTTCATTCCTTCTAGGGCTGTCAAAACTAGGTCACGGGTTGGGTTCGGGTTCAACCTGAAATTGACCATGGTCCATACGGGTCAACCCGAACCCGACCAATTTTTTGAAACGGGTCATTATGCTGGACCCGAACCCGATCCGCATTGGGTTCGGGTCAACCCGACCTGACCCGTATGACCCATAAAAAATTAAAATTAATTTTTTAATTTAATTAAAATTAAAATATATAACCATTCAATTAATTATTAAACAATTTTTGAAAATGTACAACAAAAATATTTACATTTTACATATCATTTAGTCATAGTCATTGACTTATTTGCAAAATTATAAATCTATAAATCACTAATTGATATTTTACAATATTTAGTAATTAAGAGTGTAGCATATGTCTTCAACTTCAACTCTTCAAGCTCGGCTCAGAAGTCAGAATCTTCAAATTAAACCTTCCAAATGCATAGAAGCAGCACATGCTGCACAAGTGCACATACACCAGCTGACCAAGTCTTCCCTTGCTCAACCAATAAGCACGGCTCAACTTCAAGTCTTCAAGCACGACTCAATGATGCATAGAACAACTATAAATCTGTAATAAAACAAGTTAGATCTGTTTAAAACCTTCAATATGATGCTCATTGCTCAGATTAAACCTTCCAAATCTGTAATCACCTATTGAGGTGTAAGTTCAATCAACATTAGCATATTACCATCCAAGGAGATAAATTGTATTTTGCATTAAGTTAGTATCTATTCATTTATATATGTAGTATCTACTCATTTGACTATAATACAAAATTACAAATGTCTCCTGGTTGTAATAGCATTTATTCTAAAACTATTCTCACTGTAATTTGAGAATGTTGACCATCATCGCTTCATTACTTCAAAACAACAACAAATAATATATGACTTATTGACTTTCATCAAAAATCAAAGCACCAAAAAGATTTAATATTTAATGCTTTCTTAAAAAATAGCACAAACATCAAAACAATAGAACTAATGATAATGCTGAAACAATACAGATCAAATGAATCAGAAGAACCAGCAAGATACTAGAAAGGCAGAAATAACAAATTTAAGGCTACCCAAAACAACATAGATCAAATGAATAAGAAAAACCAGTAGGATACTCGAAACAACAAAACTAAAAGAGCAGAATAAGCAATGAAGCAGCACATGCTGCACAACAGCATAAGTGCACATACACCAGCTGACCAGCAGGATACCCAAAACAACAAAACCAGAAGAACTGAAGAAGCAATGAAGCAGCACAAGTTTAGGATCATGTGTAACTGCAACAAATAATAATAGCTTCAAGTTCAGGATCATGTGTAACTGCAACAAATAATAATATATTTTTAAGAATTTAGCTTTTAATTACTAAAGAAAGCGCACTTATATAAGTAAAAGTTCATAAAAATTGCACCCTTATCCTCGTAGCCAATCCTTGGTACAGACCAAAGCCTCAACGATATAATGTTTTAGTGCACTCCGATATTGATCGAGGATTTCGTCACTATTACTAAAATCACTTTCAGAGGCAAAAGTTGTTATGGGAATACACAAAACATCACGTGCCATGGCAAAAACCTCGGGAAATCTATATTGATTGTCTTTCCAAAAAAGTAAGATATCTAGCTCAATTTTTATATCTATTTTTGGTTCGTCACGGTACATCTCCAATTTTGATTTCTTTGGCATTTCAACCTCATCCTCAAAGGAATCAAAATCCTGTTTTGGAATGTGAGAATTAAACATTTGTTCATCAAAATGGAAATGAGTAAGTAACTCATACATTATTTGCTAAAAAAAGTTATACCTGGAGAAATTAAGACTGAATCACAGTGGAAGAAGTACAGCTTGCGCATTCAGTATGTCATCTTTCACTTACATTTATTGGAACATTGACATAATTACTTGTATAATTCGAGAATAATGAGAACAACTGTCCCTCACCTTCTTAATCTCAAACACATAATCACCCATATAAAACCTCTTGTAGCACCATTCTACAAATGTGAATTTATATCTCGGATCAAGAATAACTGCTATTGCAAGAATGACACTAAAATCAGACCAATACTTTTCAAACTTTTCAATCATCCTTCTACACATTTGCTTTATATAATCAGGGTCCTATGTCAATTCCTGTTTCAATGTAGCATAAGCTGTAGAGATGCATGAAAAAAATAGATTTGCCGTTGGATACTTCGTGCCAGATATAACATATGTTATATCATAGAAAGGTCTCAAGAAATTTTAAATTTTCTCAACTCTTTCCCATTTTGAATTTACTGGACATGTTTTGTAGTTGGAGTCACACAACTCTAAATGTTGGAAAGCCCTGTGATAATAGAGAGCACTTTGTAACATTATGATAGTGGAGTTCTACCTTGTTGGAACATCTTGTCTTAAGCCTCTTTTTTATTCCAAACAACTTTATTTTACACAATCTAAAAATTTTTGTTTCCTTGCTTGAGATCCTTTGACATATTTTATGCTCTCTCTGATTTTTGAGATTGAACCATCAATCTCCTTCATTCCATCTTGGACAATAAGATTAACAATATGAGCAGTACATCTAATATAGAAAAACTGACCTTCACATAACAGAGCTCTTCTCAAATTTAACTAATTTCTCAAGTAGTCAACAAAAACATTGTTTGCGGAAGCATTGTCTAAGGTGATACTGAAAAGTTTACATTCTATTTTCCATTCAAGAAAAAAAGATTGCAATTTCTCAAAAAGTGCTATCCCATCATGGGGTGGTGGCATAAAAGAAAAACTAATGATTTTTTTTGGTGTAAATACCATTCATTATCAATATAATGCACAGTCAAACAAATAAAGCCATCGATGTTTATGGATATCCACAGGTCAGATGTAACACAAACTCTGCTAGTGCACTTACTTAATTGTGATCGAATATTACAAAGCTCTTTAGAGAATAATTTATTACAATCATTCCTTACTGTATTCCTAGAAAATATTTGAACATCCTGACGAATATAGGTTATAAGTGATCGAACACCCAACCATTCAACACATTGGAACGGTAAATCATGCATAATTATACAAGCAGTAAATAAATCACGAAATTCTGCATGGTCAAACTTATGATTAGTCATAGAAATAGATGTATTAGAACCGATTTGCAATATGAGCTGTCTATATCACGTAAATATATTTTCTTGCAATTTTGCAAGTGTCTCCTTAAGTTACCAGTGCCATTTTTACTATCATATAAGTATTGAGCGCCACAGCTTTTATATTTACACATTTGTTTATCATCTGTAGGATTAGGTAACATCTTAAAATGACCCCAAACCTTGGAAGTCACCCTTCTACGCTTCTTAATTATGATTGAACCATCATCACATGCATCATCAGATGCCTCTACCACATTTTCTTCAATGCGACCTTCATCATTTTCTTGAATATAATTATCAGGAATTGTGTTTGAATCCTCTATCTATTGAAACAATTATATCAAATTATACAAATAAAAAACTGAAAATTTACCTAAAAAAATAAATATCCAAGCAACTAAAGAATCAAATATAATCATATGCCAACAACAGCAAACTGCCAACACATAATTAGTGAATTGCATGCTGATTGCCAATAGCCAACAGGCAATAGAGAATTCCAATTTACAACATCTCATAACATTGAGTCACTGATAACAGCCACATGTATCAAAGTTTAATCAAACAAAATAATAGATATTGCCAATTTGCCATAACAGAGATTCAAAGAAAGCCAAGCCAATTGCTAACAATAAGTCGGCACTTCAATTTTCAAAACCCTAAGCATAATTTCAACACGAATCTGATTATAACTTCATGATAAGATTATCACTACATCATGCCATCATAACATAAAAATCCCTAAAAAACCGAAGAGATAAAAGTGCAAAAGGTGAAGCTCTAATCGATATTTGTAAGCCACAACAACTTCAAATTGGAAGGAAAAGTGAAGAACCAAATAACTCAAAAATACCACTCTAGCGACTAGCAGTGCCTTAGGGAAAAAAAAAAAAATAACAAGACTCATAAGTCATAGAGATAATCGAAAGAAAGCTAACACCCGCAAAATATAAGATAAGCTAAGTGAAAGAGAAACCAATGAGGTGATGAGTTGAGGATGAAGAGCTGTAGAGGAGGAGAAAATCTGAAAATGGCCGGGAAGGAAGCAGGAAATCTCAGCAAAATCGAACAGCCCTAGCTTGGACGTTTCGTCATTTGGCGCTCGAAGAGAGACAAACATCAAATAATACGCTAAGGCCTAAGCTTAAATGCCCTAAGGATAAAATTGTAAATTTGTTAGGTAATTACTTGGGGCGGCAGTGGCAGCCGGGCATGCAACGAGTTGCCGCGGTTTGGAAATTGGGTTGAAACGGGTCATTTATGGGTTTTTCGGATTGACCCGAACTCGACCCAAAATTTCATACGGGTCAAAAATCTGAACCCGAGCCCGACCCGTTTCGGATCAGGGTTGAACCTATTCCAAAAATTTTGGGTCGGATTTTGGGCAGGGCAGTGACAAATATCGACAGGCCTAGATCCTTCGCATGAGTGTAGTGTGTTGCAGGAGTTCTTCGTTGCGCTGTTCGACTTTGCTCCTTCGACGACGTTCCCTTCCTGTTGTTGGATCGGAAGTTACGACATTTGGCCGTTTGGCTGGATTTAGCTCAAATACGCTTCAAATCCGGCCTAAATCCTGCAAACAAGCAGCCCCTAGGAGTCCGGACGCAGAATAATTTCTCCTCGGCGAAGAGGGAGAAAGAGGACGATGGCTATAAGCTCAGGGTTATTTTCCACTTCCGCCGCTGGCGACGCGGACGGTGTCAGAGAGAGCAGGAAGAAGGAGGAGCTGGATTGGCCGGAGTGGGGAAGAGGTTGGCTGCACGTCGTCGGGGAGTTCTTCTTCCAGAGAATCTCAGCTAGCCATCTTGAGAATCCCTTAACCCTTCCTCACCTCAACGGATTTACTTGCATTGTCACAGGCTCCACTAGCGGAATCGGCCTCGAAATTGCCAGGTCTCCTTTCTTCTTCCCGCTGTTTTGCGGGCTTTCTCCATCTCAATTCTTGCAGAATCTGCTGTTATTTTTTTGTTTTTGCTGTGTTCTGTGTTTCATTGTTAAATTGATGTTTCGTGTATGGATATTTGTGGAATATTTGATATGCTATGAATCCAATATTCTTATCTCCTTTCTTCTTTTTAATGGCTTGCATTGAATAACCTTGAGATAATGGAAACTATTCCCCACTAGTTATGCAGCATGCTTTGTCCGCAGAAGGTAAGCAAAATACTTTTCAGGATTTGATCTTATTTGAGCTTTATAACTCGTTGGGAGCTGTGAGAGTAACTTAGCGTTGGAAAATAGACACAGGAAATAAATTTTACTACTCCGAGGAACAAATGTATTCTCTATTGAGGTAGTTCTCTTATAGGTCATTTAGGAGAGTTAATTCATGATAGTTTGATCAAAATGAACAAACGCATAATGCCTACTTTTGTTGTGATCATTTAAGAGATTTAATTCATGATATTAAGCTGCGTGCAGCTCTTTATGGATGAAGTTAGGTGCCAATGAAGAGAGAAAAGTTGTGGTCCATTATGTGTGAGTACGATTCATAATTTATATATACAACTAACTTCTCACTATATGCACATTTGTCTCCTTTTTATTTAATGGGAAGAAACTTCCTCCGAGAATACGAAGATAAAAGAGGCATATCCTTTCCTGAGTTCTCAATTGAAATTAAAAATGGTAAAAATAAATGTCTTTTTGAATGTTTTGTTTTTCTAGACTCCAAGCTAGCTCTTGATTAGAAAGAGACTTTTCAAGATAACTAACTGCATTTATATTAGTATTAAATCAAGAAAAATATCAAATATGAATTCATCATTCTTTATAGAAAGTAATTCAAAATCATGTATAAGAAGATTGAGGCCAAATTCATTAACCTAATTGTTGTCTTCATATATGGCATGCAATTTATTGCATATCTACTCATTAATTTTTAATGTGCAAACACAAATGTAGACCTCTGATGTGAGTGCACAAACTAATATGTGATAGCTCTAGAATTGAGTTGTGCTAAGTTGATTTCATTTGTGGCCATTTGTTAAAAATCTTTTCAATGGAAATGACATTAATAACTTTAGTGAGTTAAATGTAGACATTTGCAATCATTTGCCACATTCTAAAGGCTATAATAGAAAGAACATAGACATTCTTGTTTTCTGGAAAATTAGTTAAAATGTTTTGAAGAGTGGGGGTCTGGAAATGGATTTCCCCTCTAGGATGTAATTGCCAGAGAAAATGTGTGCCATGAGGATTTACTATGGGATGTGAAGACTAATGTAAAGAGATTTTGCTTTATACAAATTGATGCTACATAATAGATTCTAAATATGAGAACTTGCTTTCGAACCGCTTGTTGGTATTTATAGGGCTCAATAAGACTGCTAGGCTCTTATACTATTTGTTGGGTTAGGTTACATCATACATGAAGTTTCTTGTGAATTCTTTCTTTATAACCCACATATTGAAGTTCAACAAAAAATAAGATAACACAATTTCTCACAAAGAGTACGTATGTGATCACAGTGTAGAAATCAATGCAAAGCTTATAGGAAAGCAATGAAGATTTATGCACATTAGAAGGTAGATCTCTCAAAAACAATAGATATAAACATCCAGATAAATCAATCAACAATTTAATCACAAGTGTAAAACTAGAAAAAAAGATAAGTAATGAATGCTTAAACCAATTTTTATGTTGTTGGGTTTAACCACATATGTCCACATCCCAATCATCCCTTTCTTAGGAAATCGACTATCCCTCTTTTGCCCCAATAGGCGGAGTAACCTTTGTACAATCCATGCTTCTACAAGTTGGAAAAGTAGCACCACCCCTTCTTGTTCTTAAGGGCTAGGATAACCCATTCTCCTGTCTTTGTGGGATAGGATGATCCAATCCTTTGTTCTTTGCAAGGAAACTGCTTTAAAATCTTTCTAGATTTTGGTGGATGTATAAATCAAATGAGTACACCAAAACAATATACTCAAATCTATATCAGATTGTTGTTAAACAAAGAGAAATAGGACAAGAATTGCTAGAATCGCTGTAACAAGTTGAGTTGAGCTTGAGCTTGACTGTGCCCGAGCTTAATTCTACTAGTTGGAGTCAGCTCATCTATTATAAAAGTGGGAAGATAATCTTGATTTAAACAACTATTATAATAAAATGACAAAAATAATAACAAATTATAAGAGAATTAATAATAATTTACTTGATATAAGGAAGAAAATATACTTTTTAGATATTTTTAATAACTTTGTACTTAAATATTTGACTTTAAATTTATATGAAATATATTTTATATGGGGTTTTAGATACATAATAATGAACACTTCTTTTTAATAATATTTAATGCCTAAACTTCATTATTTACCTAGTCTACCACATTTTTTAATGTCACTATGTTAAGCATCAACAAATATTATTAGATCCTAAAATAGTACAATCAAATTGTAAAGTAGTGGTGAGAGGCATTATTTTTATGGCGCAGGACTATTAGGGTCAAGTGCAATTTTTCGAGCATATATAATTTGACAAAAAATTTCAATAGGCTTGATTAATAATAAATCATAGTGTGGTTCTCTTAGTGAGAGGCATTACGAACCTTTCAATTTTTTTCTCAAGACCAAGTAATGGTTAAACATTATTAGAAGGTGATCAAATTAAATCAACAAGTTGTTCTTAGGTTGCAAAGCAATAGATTTTAATGTTATATTCGATCGTAAAACAAAAATAATAATGCATTGATGAAGAATTTTTTTCATTTGAAAGCTTAGTAGACTATTTATATATGCTAAACGGAGATGGAAGGTAATTTTGAACATTGTTTTGATAACCATATTCATTTGATATTTATACCCTTTTGGTGGCGTTTAAGAGAATTCTAGAGTGCATTATTACCTATAAAAACGTTAATCCAGCATTTGCATGACGTGATTGTTATGGTCTGTTCCACAGGTGTGTATTAGGCTGCAAATCTGCATTTGAGAACCTTCGTAATAGCATATGCTTTTCCCAATTAACCCAGCCTAGTTTTTGGTTTGATGGTTCAGCCAGCTTTAAAATAAATTGAAAGGTGGCTATGGGTTTTACTGATTCAACTGCAAATCAAGTTGGGATCACCAGTCTTCTGGGTGGTCGGTGTTTTTGAAACTATGCTTATAAATGTCTTGGTTTCTATCAACTACACTCCACAAATGTTTTACAAATCGATGTTTACTCAGTAAATATTTCATTGAACATTTCATATTTCATTTCCATTAATCATGGGGTAATCCTTGGCTGAAATAGGCAACTTGCTGAGGCAGGAGCCCATGTTGTCATGGCCGTCAGGAGAATGAACTCAGCATATGAATTGATTCAGAAGTGGAAGAGTGAAAAACAAGGATTGTGCTTGCCGCTTAATGTTGAGGTGTGGAAGCATCTAGAGAGAAGGCTCTTGACTCATGTTGCACACATAATTATACACCTATAAATCTTATACACCCTACCAATAAAATTTCATTCTTTGCTTAAAGGTAATGGAGCTTGATCTTCTCTCACTGGATTCTGTTATGCAATTTGCTAAAGCTTGGAATGCTCGGCAAGCAGCATTGCATGCTTTGATCAATAATGCTGGCATTTTTACCTTGGGAGGTTGGTGTGAACCATGATGTTTTAACCTGTTTATTAATTTAATCATTTCTCGGTTATCTTGTAGAACCTGAACTTTGTTCGCAGTGTTCATATGCACTTGTGAGTTATCATTAGTGCTATTTAGAATTTTGTGTTGTTTGTATAGCTATGTTGTTCATTTCACTTCGGAAAATTAATTCATAAAATTTTCAGCATTATCATTGCTTTATTCTTTATTCTTGGAGCTCATTATATTCTCTTAAACGTTGGAGGAATTTTTTTGCTTTCTATTTTCAGTAGATAGCAAAAAATGCAAAAAATGATCCTGATATACTTCTCTTTAGTAAGCCAAATTATAAAGGTCTCTCTATATTAAACTCATGTGACTGATGTGTGACTTAATATTGATTTGATGATTATAAATCAAGTATGGTGTGCCATCTAATGTGGTTTGCTAACTGTTCCAGTAGGTTTCAAGACACTCATATATTAGCAACCATGGTGATGATCATATCATATGTTAGACTAATTTAGAAATTTATTAAGTTAGAGATGGACCCAAAAAAATAAAAATAAAAAAATAAAAAAAAAAATAAAAAAAAAAATAAATAAATATATATATATATAAAGAAGGCTCACGTGTGAAGTGCTGTTATTACTAGTTTCAAGTCTAGTGTTCTAAGTATTAAGTTTCATGGTAAAAATATTTAAGATCATATTTATAGAGTATGCCAAGGAGAGATGAGCATTTAGCATAAAAATATGCTAAAATATTTTAAATATGATAATTAATAAATTATTTTTAATATTGTTTCTAATATATAATTTTATAAAGTTATTTTATTGTATCATAGATATGATAGTTAAGATATTAAAATTCATTGAGAGCAATAGAACATGTTTCCATGGATTATGAATACTAGTCAATCGTATGATATTATCCAGATCATATAGTAATATATAAATCATACATCATAATTAGGATTGTAAGGTACTATTGCATAGCACAATATGGTTTTAAATAGTAATTATAATACATTAAATTAATATATTGGCATATAGATCTTACCATGTGATGTGAATTGTAAATTACGATGATCAGGCAATACGATGTGTACCAAACTATATGATTTGCCCAAAAAATTGCTATTTTGAAATAATTTCTTTAGTATAACAATAGTGGATAATTAAGGTAATTATAACATCTATATGCCTGTTGGGCACATTTTAAGTGCTAATCAAGGTTTAAAATTGCGTAATTAAGCCTCGAGGCTGTTTTTGTCCGTGAGGCGAGGCGTAAGCCTCGAGGCGGTCTGAGGCGTAAGCCTCACGGACACAGAATTGCGTAAATGAAAAATTAAGGGTTTTAGCAGGAAAATAATAGCAATTTTGTACCTTACAATAAAAACATCTAAATGATATATGAAAATAGTGGAAAATAAGAAAGTAGATGCAATAAAATCATTAACCAAAGTACAAAAACACAAAATATTAGTTCAACAAAACTCCCAAAGTACAAAAAACATATAAAATGCAATCATATCCCATCACTAAATGGGTCTTCAAGTGAATCTTCTTCTCCAATTGTATCTATGAATGTCATGTCATCATCATCTTCAATATGACTCACTTTTATCTTCCCTATTCAATAAAAGAAAAGATCATTAGTATGTTAATTGCTCACTTGATATAAATGTAATGCAATAGCATATAAAAAGTTGTGGAATACCTTTACTTGATTGTTGTGCTGCAGAGCTAGTGGATGTGTGTGGTGTGGTACTAGTGGATGTACCCACTTGATCTGCTTCGCCCCTCAATACATCCACATTTAGATCTTCTAGCTATAGTTTGATAATGGCAAATCTGCCTCATCATCTATGAACCACTCATTATCAGACGACACATCATCACACACCAACGGGTCCTCATTATCCTTCAACCCCTTATTCCTCAACCTCCTATCTCTTAACCTTTTGTTGTGCATTATATATACGAGGGAGTTCATTCTGAGTGTAGATAGTCGATTTCTTCTCTTTGTTTGCACTTGACTATATGTACTCAAGTTTCGCTCACACCCATAAGAGGAACAAGTGAGGCCCAACACTCTTACAACAAAACTCTGTAACTCAGGGGTGGAATCACCAAATTGGATCCACCATTCAACTGTTTTCAAGAAAAAATATAATCAAAATTTAGAACTGAATAAAGTGTCTTGCATTTACCAAAATAATTATACCTGGAGATCATTTAGAAATGGTTGCTTTTGCTGCATTCAAACCAAAAAAACCCTCTTTATTCCGAAACTGAACAAGCTGTAAATCTGCAAGCTCCCTATCTGTCTGCTCCGGTATTAATCTTTCCATACAATGATATAGACCAAGCTTCATCTCCGGATTTGAAGATTTTTTCTCTGAATATTGAAATTGAGGGTTAAGATAATATGCAGCTGCATGTAGATGTCGGTGTAACTGCACCTCCCACCGAGCATCAATGATATCACAAATCTCCCTATAACTTGCCTCCTCTCCTCCCAAGTTGTGTGCAATCATCTCCTTGGCCTCATCCATAGCATTATAAATAAAACCCATAGCTGGTGTCTTCTCTGCATCCATTAAGCGTAGAACTTGCACTAAGGGTCTCGTGCTCAAAATGACATAGGTAACAGTAGCCCAAAATTTATCATTCAAAATTATCTTTCTTATTTCCTTTCCCTCACTTTTCTTCCCCCAAGCAGAGTTAAGCCATTCAGTTGATGTAAACATGGCTTCCAAAGGTTGCCTCACATCCATCAAGCTCTGCAGTGTCAAATAAGAGGTGACAAACCTATAGATTCACAGTGCCCAAATGTTAAAACTATGAACATACAGTATGAATGATTTGCAATGTACAAAATTAAGAACATACCTAGTGGTTGCAAGGCGAATGATTTCTTTCTTTAAAAACTTTCTCATTAAGCTTAAGACCCCGTACACCTCTGTTATGTATAGTGGAGGAAGATCCCTTTCTACTCTCGCTCCCAAAATAAGCGCCATGTTCGACCCTATCATCAAATTGCTCCTGTTGCAAGTGTTTAGCCGTGGCACTTTTCTTCATATAAGCACTAATTTCCTCCTTCACCTTTTCCGGCACATTTGCACAGGGTGCTACATTTTTGTGCGAGCATGATAGATGTTCCTTCATGCGGGTAACACCTCCCTTCATCACTTTATCGCAAAAATTACATTTCAATAAACATAGCTCTTCTCTCTGCCGCCAATGTCAACTTGTACACTATATTTCCAAGAAGGGTCCCTCCGCAATGACGAAGACCCCTTTTCCTTGCCTCTTACCATGATCCCTAATTCCTTGTACTAACAATATGACATATTTTTTAACAATTATTTGTACTACCAATAATAAAAATAATAAAAAACATGAATACAAAAATATACCAGTCTGCCGGTGATCCAAGGGGGCGCTGCCCCCTGGCGGGGTTCGACCTGCCCGGGGGTTTCCGGGGGCAGCGCCCCCGGAGCAAAATTATATTATAAGACTAATTTTGAAATTCTGTTTATTGTATATGCTCAATATCGAGCGTACCGAGCATGTATCGCTCAGTACCGAGCATGTACCGCTCAGTACCGAGCTTGTACCGCTCAGTACCTAGCTTGTACCGCTCAGTACCGAGCTTGTACCGCTCAGTACCGAGCGGTACTGGTTCGGTACCGAGCATGTACTGAGCGGTACCGAGCATGTGTTGAGCGGTACCGAGCATGTGTTGAGCGGTACCGAGTTTGTACTGAGCGAACGAATGAAAGAAAGCCGAATCAGGAGTTATTCAAGCTTTCGTTACTGCACGTCAAAGTCAAGGCCACAACACCGCGTACCTGCTCTTCCGACCTAACCGATGCCTGAACGTTTCCTGCACTCACAACTTCGGCTTCGTTTCTTTCCCTGCGTCGTCTCCTTCCGACTTCGTCTCCTACACTCACGGCTTCGTCTCTTTCCCTCACAGCTTTGTCTATTTCCCTCACGGCTTCGCCTCTAGTTCGCCTTTCAATTCTCACAGGAAGCCCTAATCCTATACGCGAATACACGACTCAATGCGGACGCCTCGTCCGCTTTTTTAATGGTTGATTTTAAGTAGGTAAGACCATTTGGATGAGGCGTACGCCTCACCCATAATTGCGCAATTGCGCAATTGAGGCACGCCTCACACAGGGTGAGGCGTACGCCTCAATCAGTGTCCAAATTGCGTGCGCCTCGAGGCGCTTTTGGACAGAATTGCGCAGAGGCGCGCCTCTTATTACACAATTTTAAACAGAGGTGCTAATTGCTGCATGTACCCAAAAGCTTCATAAGAAAATTAATGATACAAAAAATAAGACAAACTGAGTTTATATTGCAAGATCTTTTGAAGAGAATTTGGAGAAAGATTTATAGTGCTTATCATCATCTTAAAGCTCATTTTAGCTTTTCATAATTTTTTTTTCTTCTCGTTCTTGGTTTATATATTATTTTGATTTCTCTCTTATTATGATGATTTTACAATCAAGTTTTGCTAGGGATTGCATAAAACTATAGTTGTAGTTAATAGCCATGAGTCACCACCAAGGTTCAAGTGAGATTTGGTTTGGTTTCAATGATGGTTTTCATTACTTAATCGGTTGTACTGGTGGTTCCTCACTTTGAATAATGAATATTTTTACCTAGTGGATAAGAATAGGAGTAGCTTTCTTCTCACATTGAAGTAGAAGTCTAGAATGTCTTTATTACCTGTCAAGGAGGAAGGTGGTGTGTTAAGCAACATCACGTTATCTTGGACTCAAATATACTGCAACAAAATTGCCAAGAATAGATGAATAATTCAGAAATTCAGCACTAAGATGATAAAATACTTCAAGTTTATTGTAGAAGAGGAAGGACATAGGGTCCTCCAAGTAAAGGAACAATGCAAGCAACAAACCAATTACAATAGCCATGGTTCATGTTATTTTAGCATTAAACTAACCCCCAAACCCATTTTAAGTTATTTATTATTAATTATATCGAACTAGTTGGTCTAACCCGTTATTAGACCCAAAACTAATTTATGTAAACACTATAATAGACCCTAAGGTTGTAATTTCATTTTCAGGAAATAAGATTTTTGTTTTCTTTCTTTTCTAATATCTCTTCTTCTCCTTTTTAAGGAGTCCACACCTACTTAAAAGATGCCATCCCCTTCTTGATGTAAATCAAGAAGCTTAACATGGTGTAAAAAGATTTCTTCGCCTACTCATAGGGTATAGCAAGCCTAGTGCTGAGTTGGGCTTGTGTAGATGTTCTTTTAGAGTGGCCGAAACATGTAAATTTTGATGGTGTCAATTGATATATAGTTTAGTTTACTTTCTTACACATTTATGTAGCAATTGCTTTATAAATTCATTTACATGCTAACACATTTACTAATCATTTATATACCATCATGGTCTTGTGGTGATCTACTTGATTAATGATTTTTATGCCAAGTTATTGAGTAAATGTAATCTTCAAAATGAGATTATCCTTGCCAATTTCATTGCATCTATTAATGAGCTGGTTTGGCTATCAATAACTCCCTTTGTAATTTATGAGTAAGGCTTGCTATAAAGAAACCAACCAAAGATATTGTGATATACCTGGTACTTGAAGGCGCAGAAGCATTTTGATACTCCAACCTAGATCCATATTGAACTAATTTTTGATAGATTTCCATGATGATCCTTGTGTTGCTAAATTTCTAAACCAGTTTAGATAGTCATCAAGAAGCCTGCCCAAGTGAGTGATTCGTCTTTGTTGCAAAACCATTGTGTCCCCAAATGAAAGCAAGCTATGCGAATGCAATGCCTGTCCAATGTGTTATGAAATCAAAATATTTAGTAGCCTTGAACACCCAGTTTTTCACGTTGTTGCTGTTGAACGTGTAGGCTCGATCTCTATCAATTTGATGAATGGAATGACCTCCATTGCTAGATGGTCGACATAATGACACTTGCAAAGAGGAGGTCAAAGAATAGCAACACCACTCTTTTATTGATTAATCGATGAAGTGGATCTTGTAGAACATAAGTCTTCCCAACGCTTTGAAAGTTCAATTTATGGTTGTTAAACTACTTGAACTATAATGACACACCAAGTTGGGGTGAATTTGCACTTCAAAAATCTCTTTTTTAACACTTAAAACCAAATTCGCAACTACAACTTTAAAAATAGATTTTCTCAAGTTGAAGCGAATAATAAGAAAGTAAACACTGATTTTTGTTCTTAATGTTATAGAAGAAAAACATATAATTTTTTTTGTTTTAGATTTTTATTAATTTTCTTTTATAACAAAGGTTAAATCCAAGACAATTTGAGAGTTTTGGTGTTACAATAATGTCAAGGCTCAACTTAGAATTGCAGGAAACTAAAATTGCAAGAAAGTAAAATGCAGAAAAATAAAACTTTGACCCAGTGCGACGGAGTATCTCTCCTTTTGCTTCCACAGTAAGACAGAGAAGACTTTATTAGTATCTCTTCCACCAACTCGGTGCGACGGAGTAGCCGAATCTCTTTCACCAATGATGTGACGGAGTAGTCGAATCCCTTTCACCAATGGTGCGGTGGAGTAGATGAATCCCTTTTACCAACTGTGCGGCGGAGTTGCTGGTAGCCCTTTGACTCCAAGAGATTCTTCTCGGAGTTTCGCTCAAGTAAAACCTTGACCCATGGAGAAAGAAGATGAATGTTGGCCAAAGCAACCGTGTGTAGACTCTCTCTCACACACTCCCTTGATCCCACAAGACTACTCTCTCTCTCTCTCAACAATAACTTTCTCCCTCTTGTCCAAAGCTCAAATTTTAAATTCTCTCTCACAGAAGACTCAATCCCCTTGACTACCAAAGACTTCTCTAAATGAAATGAGAGATGTTTAAATAGTAGGCTCCAAGAAAACCCTTAGTTTTAATTTAGCCGTAACTATTTGTATGGTATGATATATTGATCATACAATATGATCAATTCAATTCTCCTTCTGTAGTAACTGTATGATGAATGGTCTATAGGATGACCAGTTCAAGTCTGCTAACTGATTGTACTGTATGAATGAACAATAATACAATACGATTAATTCAATTCAAAATCGGATCATATAGGGCGAACAAATATTGTCTATAGAGCCCTCAGGTGATTCAGACAATATAATTTTTGGATTATACTAGAAGAACCAAAGTTGGTCCAGAGACTCCTTAGGTAACTCGTATAATACGATATATGTATCATACAACACGATATGTAATCAATCAGATTCGATTTAATTGCTTAATTAAGTGACCTAATTAGGTAATTATTGAAAATATTGTACAATATGAAATGATTTGTACAGTACGAATAGTTTAAATTTCAAAATTCAAATTTACCTATTTTTGGTAAGTTACATTCGACAATGGGTTTTTTAATTATAGCTGATCATCCAATATAATGTGTTCTTACTATACAATTAGTTAGATTACAGATTATTATTTTTATTTAAAATAAAATATTTTAATTAATTTCTCTTCTAACAAATCATATAGTATTATTAATAAAAATTACAACAACAACATCAAGCTTTATCCCACTACGTGGGGTCGGCTACATGAATTCTTTTTCTCCATTTTGTCATGTTAAGAGTTAAATTCTCATTTAAATTTAATAAATAAAGATTATTTCTAATATTTTCTAACTAAGTCTTTTTAGGTCTACCTCTAACTTTCTTGACATAAGACAAATTTATTACCTCTACTTTCCTAACTGAGTTATCAGAAGGTCGCTGTTTTATGTGACCAAATCATCTAAGACGACTCTCTCTAATCTTATCTTCAACTTGAGCTACTCCAACCTTTTCACGTTTATGATCATTTTGTATCCTGTTTCTAAAGTGTAAAGCAACTCATAAACTTGAGCATCCTCAGCTCTGCAACACTTAACTTAATATTATGCTTCTTTTTTAATGGCCAAAATTTTGCACCATAAAGCATTGCAGGTCTCACCACCATCTTATAAAATTTTTTCTTAAGTTTGAGGGGGACTTTTCTATCGCACAATATGCCTGATGCATTTCTCCACTTCAACCATCCATCTTAAATTCTACTAATAATATCCCCATCGATTTCACCATCACTCTGAACAATAGACTCCAAATATCTAAAATGTGTACTCTTATTAACGACTTGATCACCCAAATTCACAATCCCCCACTAGATCTATTACTACTAAAATTACACTCCATATATTTAGTTTTAGATCTACTCAAACAAAGATCTTTGGACTCAAGGTTGACCTCCTGAATTCAAGTTTACCTTCAACTCCCTCTCTAGTCTTATCAGCAAGAAGAATATTATCAGCAAAAAGCATACATTGCGATACTTCCTCTTGCAAATGTCTAGTGAGAACATCCATAACTAAAGCAAAAGATATGGGCTTAAGGATGATCCTTGATGTAATCCAATTGAAATAAGAAAGTACTTGGTCAAGTCATCTTGTGTTTGAACACAAGTAACAACTCATGTATACATATCTTTAATGACTTAAATATAAGCATTATTAACCCCTTTATTTTCTAGAAATCTCTATGGTACTTCTCTTAAAACTTTATCATATGCTTTATATAAATCAATAAATATCATATATAGATCCCCCTTATTCTCTCTATACTTCTCTATCAAGCCTCTCAATAAGTGTATAGCTACCATAGTAGATTTACCATCATGAATCCAAATTAGTTTTGAGAAACATTAGTATCACACAACAACCTATGGTCCATAACTCTCTCCCAGAGCTTAAAAGTAAGACACACATGGTTTAAAATTGCGCAATATGAGGCTCGCCTTTGCGAAATTCCAATAAAAAATGCCTCGATGCTTACGCCTCGAGTTTTTTTTATGAGGCTTGCACTTCAACTTGGTTGAGGCCCTCCTCGCCTCACTGGCATGAGGCTTACGCCTCACGCTATATATATATTAAAACTTACATAAATCTTGAAGTAAATCTCGACATTAGATTTTATAGGAGAGGAGGAAGGGGAGAGAGCAGTTCATCATAATGATGATTCAAATGAAGAACCTCTTAGTGATGATAGTGTTGATGATTTATGAGTTCTTATGTGATATGTCATTGTTATTTGTTTTTGGAAATTAGAATTATATGTTATTGAAAAGAATACTGAGATTTGGGAAAGATAGAATTTTGAGTTGAACTATATTTCATGTTGTCTTATTATTGAGATATTTTGATTTCAATTCATATCTTATGCTTTTTTATGTTTTATATTAATCACTCATTAGTATATAAAAAATTATCATTTTATGTTTACGTAATCTTTTGATTTTGAGGCTTACGCCTCAAAACGCCTTGAGGCTTTCGCCTCGCCTCACGAATGAAAAATGCCTTAATACCCGAATACGCAATTTTAAACATTGATGACACATAACTTAATTCCTCTATAATTCACGCAACAACCTATGCAACCTTGTGTATCACCTTTATTCTTAAAAAAATGAACAAGCACACTCATTTTTCACTCATCTGACATCTTTTTATCCATCAAAATAAAATTAAAAAGTTTAGTGAGCCAATAAATTCCTTCATCTCCTAAGCATTTCCACACCTCAATTGGAATATCATCAAGTCCAATAGCTTTTTCACACTTAATTTTTTTTAAAGCCTCTTTAAACTTGGCTTTACTAATACACCAATAAAACAAAAAAATATTTATTTTTATTTAGGGTGCTATGGTCATTAAAGCCAATCATATTTTCACAATCTTCATTGAAAGGTTTAGAAAAATTTCTCATCCACCTTTGTTGAATATCCTATTCTAATAAAAACACTTTCTGATCTTCATCCTTAATACACTTTACTTGATGTAAATCATTATCACTCATATCTTTTTGCAATCTAAACGATTTATTTTTCTTATAAAAAATAATCAATATGAGTTTTGCTATATCTATTCTTATAAGTGATGAGATACTCATCTTTTTTCTTAAATAAGGTATTAGCAATCACAAAATTATAAGCTAAAGAAAAATCTAATATAATCGAACCACCTTCATTAGTCACTCCAAATCCATAGCCACCATGAATGTTTTTAAAATCATTTATCTCTTTATTAATATATCTATTTAAATCTCCTCCAATAAATTTTTTTTCTTCAAAAGGTATATTTTATATTAATTCTTTTCATTCATTTCAAAATTTTATTTTTGACCACATATCTAAACCTATTTGAGAAGTATAAGAACTTATAGTATTAATAATCTTAGCATCAATAATAATCTTTAAAGCTATAATTTTATCTTTAATTCTATTAATTTTTACAACATTATTCTTCAAACTCTTATCAATAATCACACCTACGCCATTTTTAATATAACTCATACTAGAATACCATAGTTTAAAATTTAAACTATCAATCTCTTTGGCCTTCTCTCCAACACATTTAGTTTCTTAAGTGCATAGAATATTTATCTTTCTATGAATCATAATATATATTAATTTCATTAATTTGCCTTTAAAAGAACATATATTCCAAGTTCCTATCATAATTTTATTTTCATGTACTAGCTTCTTTGCTCACATTCGTCCATGATGTAAGCCCTTGCCTATTTAACACTACACCCGGGCGCTGGTGCAGCGGCCCTTATACTTGTCATTGTATTCAGGCCATACAGCGCGTCGCTTCTAAGGAATGTCCTAGCATTAACACAATGTATTAAATGATTTATGTCATGTTTATTCAACATGTTTTTTTTACATTGACTGTCGACTACCTAACACAACCAAGGAAATTTATTAAAGTTTTGGAGACTAAGCTAATGCACCTTAGAGGAGGTCATTCAAGAGAGACATTTGCCTTAGAGAAGCTTAACCAAGAGGGGCAGTCACCTCAGAAGAGCATGATTGAGAGGGGCATTTACCTCTAAAGTGTTTATCTTGATAAGTCACTAGCCCTAGGAAGGGTGAACATCAAAAGAACTCAGCCTCGTGGGGGCGCTCTCCTCTACTAGATGACCACCTACCTTATTAGCTGGAGATGCTCATTTTTTCCAACTCAGCAGTAGTAGCGACTACACCCTCTAGTCGACACTAATCCTAAGAGGTTATTTGCTAGAGGCACTCATTGAAGGAACTTGCTAAAGGCACTCGGTAGAGGCGCTTGCCTGGGGTTGCCAAGGTTGTGTTATATATGATTTCCCACGTGTGCCTATTTGGTCTAGACTATATGTTTTTAATATATAAATTTTGTACTACTTTATTATTATTTTTAGGTGTAGCCACTCTTTCGGACCCCTTAAATATATGATTAAAAGACATTTTTGATACTGATACCATTTTTACTATCCATAAAGAGTAATAAAGTTCAAGAGCTCTTCTCTTTATTCATCAATCTATCCTTTATCATGTTTTATTATTCTTGTTAGTCTTGTGGGTAGGGTCTGAGTGTTATTTATGGACAAATTGGATGCAACAACTATAATGATTTTATGGCTTCTGTAAGATCCGCATTTTTCCTGATGCCAAGAGCATTAGTTGATACATTACTATATCAAGAATGGTTATCTTTTGAGTAGATACTAAATTAAGAATAGTAAGTAGAGAGAGAGAGAGAGAGAGAGAGAGAGAGAGAGAGAGAGAGAGAGAGAGAGAGAGAGAGAGAGAGAGAGAGAGAGAGAGAGAGAGCATAGCCTTCTTTTCTATTCCTTCTAAATGTAAACTACAAGGTATATACATATATAATTGGAACCATTCTTTATTATAGTAATTAATTTCATGATAGTTTTCTTAATTAATTGTTAGAATAACTATATGCTTGCTGTTACTATCCAAACTTCCTCCGTCCCTGTTTCTTTCTTTCTCGTACTTTAGCTATCATGGCTTTTTTCATTGCCTTGCTGAATGACGCAGCATTATTATGCTGTCCTAATTTCCTATAGCTTGATTGTTTTCGATGCTCTCATCTTCTCACCATTTATGCTATTCCTTAGGCACTGTTTGTATTGTATAATTATCTTTAGAGACAAAAAGCTCAAAATAGTTCTCTAATTCTTAGTAAGTGCCCAATTTAGTTCAAGAGTTTTTTGCTACAATTTTTTCAGTTATTGAAAGTTGATCCCATTTGCCCCCTCAACCCTCCTAGCAAGATTAAACAAACCATTCAAATTGATGGGAAGTGTCATTGATTCCTTTGCTTGATAATTTGAGTAGGATATTTTATTTAAAATTAATTTATAATTACTATTTTTTTTTTTAGTTTCTCAATTATCAAAATTAGAGGTATTAAATTTGAGTATTTGACTTATGTTAAGAAAGGTAGGGGTAGACCTAAAAAGACTTGGTTAGAAAATATTAGAAATGACCTTTCTTTATTAGATTTAAACGAGAATTTTACTTTTAATAGGACACAATAGAGAAAAAGGATTCATGTAGCCGACCCCACGTAGTGGGATAAAGGGATGTTGTTGTTGTTGTTGTTGTTGTTCTCAATTATCAAAATCTAAAACCTAATTCATAAATGCTGTAGGCAGTGCAAGATAATACAACTAGCAACTGGAGACGAGTGGTTAGAACTTGCGGACTAGTGGTGAGCGGAGAACTAGGGCATGCGAGTACAAGCGTCGTTGATGCAACGTCTCCAATGAATTAAGGATGTAAATAGGATTTAGGGTGTTCAAGTGGACATTAAGACATACCAGTGATTGCGGAATGTGGCATGAGCACAACCAACCATGGCTAATGCAGGAATAAATAAACAATACTTTAAATATTTATTAAAAGTTAATTTACACAAATTAAACATTAATAAGTTTAATAAAATGATAGTAAAATAGAAGAGTTATAAATTATAATTAAAATAATAAAATATTTTCTAAAAAAATAATGCCATTTAATTTAGATAATTTGAATATATTGTAAGGAATGTTTTATACACTTAATAAATCTAATTTTCAAACAATATTATAGTTAAATTAGTGATATATATTTTATTATTGGAATTAGTCTTCTTTGCCTAATCAATGTAATTTGGTAAATTTTCATTAAATATAAACATTACAACATGTCCAAAACATTAAGATGAATTATTTTTTGATCAAAATCTTATTAATTAGCACAAATTTTAGTCCACATCAAAAGACAAATATCAAATCTCATTTGGCTCATTACCTTAATATGTGAATATTAATTTGATTAAGCGGCCAAATATGCATATATATATATATATATATATATATATATATATATATATATTAAAAATATTTTTTATTGGCCCATTTCTTTCATATTATCGTCATTTGAAAGGATAATTTACTTCAATCATCATCATTTGAATTACTATTTTGTGGGAAGTTACATTTTGCCAATTTAATCCAATAAATATATTTTTAATTATATGAAGTAAAAATGGGTTGGGAAATATTATTATGCATTTAATTAAACTTTTAATGGATTAGTCATGTGCATCATATATGAACTTAACTGTGCAAATACTCAAACACTTAAAATTTTCTGCCATTTTATTAGTATAAGTAAAATACTAATTAAATTGTAATTTATATAGCTTTTATTGTTATAAATTTAGATAAAAGTTTGTTGTTATTATATAGTTTTTATTTCACATATGACAAATTGCTCAAATACTATGGAAATGAAAATAGTAAGTAGAGAAATCAATATAACATAGTTGCAATATCTAAAATACCCTTGACATTAACCATTTCCATTAACTTCTTGTGAATTTTGGCCTTAGAGATCAATTGAGATCAATTTTTAATAGTTGAAGGACTAAATTAGAGCATTGTCAAACTCCCGATTAAATTGACTATTTGTTAATATTTAGGGGATAAAGGGATAAAGGCTTGATGTTGTGTAGCCGATCCTACGTAGTGGGATAAAGGTTTGATGTTGATGTTGTTGTTGTTACTTATATGCAGGGGCTATTCCAGGTTTTTTCTCATTATCTTTATATCACCTTTGTTTTTGGAATTTTGTATATTTATTTTTATATGAAATAGATTTATAAGCTTGTGTAAGGTGGTAAACTCATGTAATTGATCTTATAACTATTTCACTCATAATAAATTAATATTTTAAATTAATACTGTACACATAGATTGTGTTTCAAAATAATACACTAGTTGCTTTTATTGGTTTATTTGCTACACTAGTTGCTTTTATTGTTGCATATTCAGTTTCTATATTTCCGATTAATTGAAAAAGATTCAAGTTAGGAAGGTTTCCAGAAGAAATAGCTTGCGCGTCACTTCACACCCACTTCACACTACTCTTGTGTTTTGTCTTCAACTCACACTTTAGCGTACACTCTATTAAAATATGTTTAAATTGGTAGCTTCTTCTGGTCAGAATGCTGTGAGAAGGAAGAGCAATTTTCTGAGAATAAGTTTGATCTTGTGGTCAGAATGCTGCGAGGAAAAACAGTTTTCTAAGATAAATATTTTGCTTCGTTGATGTTTATTCTGAAAGTTTCTTTACTAGTTGTCCTTACATGAGAAAAGTTTAATTATTCTTGTGTTACATGGTAGATAAAGATTTTTAAAAATCCTTTAGTGTCTAATATATTGCTGGTGGTAACTTTTATTACAGTCCAATAAGATATTGAGAGCTTTACATGCTGTGTTAGTTTTAGAATAGACTTGGCCATGTGAGAAGGATGATAAAATGTCTATATAATTGTGACTCTGAACTAATCATATTCATGCCTTGCCTATATTAGAGCCTCAGCGCTTTTCAAAGGATGGGTATGAAGAACATATGCAAGTGAACCATTTGGCTCCGGCATTATTGTCTATGCTGCTTATACCATCGCTTCTCCTTGGTTCTCCAAGCAGAATAATTAACTTGAATTCCATTGTAAGTTATATGTGGATCAACTTGTGAATTGCTTGAATCGTTTCTATTAATGAGATTTCAGTGATGTTTTTTTATTTATTTTTCTTTTATTTTTTTAGTTTTTTTTGAGTTCAGTTATGTTTAGTTATCTAGTAATATCGAAGATGGTTGTTATTTTATTACAGCAAAAAATAGGATAATATGGACCGACTTGATCATTTGTATCTTTCTAGCTGCCATAACGATTTGATTTCTTGGAATTTCAATCTTCAATTTTCTATGCATCAACTTATTTTTGCATGATTAATTAGATATTAAGGAAAATGATGTAATTGTTTTGTGATTTATGTTGTAGTATTTCTATTTACATGAAGTATTTGTGTCTGGTTTTGTAGTGATGGTGGTGGTGTGGATGGGGATGAATGGATCTTTTTGTATGTATGCATGTAGGTGTGCATTGTACGTTATGTTTATCTTCCCAACCAGGTAAACAAGTAACCATTTAGTTAGGTCTCTTTTTTTAGCCCCTCTTGGTAAATCTCTCTTTTTTTTTTTTAAATGTTAGAAATGACCATTTGAATCGACACATTTCTTTGATCTCCTCATTTAGGGCATGCATTCATATTAATATGCTTCATTTTACATGAAATTTAATAATCTATGGTTCCACTTGGGAGTCTTATGCCATATATGTTCTGATTGTTGACCCTAATACTAGTGTCGGGATCGAGTCGACCGCGCAAGGTAGGTTTCAAAAGCGAAAAAGCCCAAAATCACGCAAAAACTCACCCGACGCGAGTCGACCGAAAAAATTCAAAATCGCCGAGATGACCTCCATTCGCGAAACGGACAGCGTCGATGCGTCCGGAGCAACAGAAAAAACTAAGATCGACATCCATATTGATGGGGTTCGCCGGTCGGCGAAAATTTTAAATTTTGGGTGCGCGGATCGAGACGACGCCGTGTGCGAGCGGCAACGCGACAACCAACTTGATACAAGTTTAATTTTTTTTATTATTATTTTGTGCAATATAATTTAAAAAATTTAGAAAGAGCTTTTTAAATAAAAAATGAATTTTCTTTAAATAAAAAACCCCAAAAATACCCTAAATACCCCTCATTTAACTCCTAAACCCTCATATTCCCTCAACCGCCCCCCTCTCCTCATCTCACGATCATTTTCACGCTCAAGAGCCGCCCCCCATCCGAACTCGCTCTCCTCTCTTGCCATCCGACCGCTGGCCTCCCTCCTTCCTCCAAGCTCAAGGTAATTTCTCTTCCTCTTCTTCTTCTTCTTCCTCCATTATTCTTCTCTTCTTCTTCTCTTTCTTCCTTCCTTCTTCTTTCCCATTTTTCTTTCTACTTCATCTTCCCTTCATATTCCCCCTCATTTCCTTCAATTTTCTTCATCTTCTCTCTTCCCTTTCCTCTCCTTCATCTTCTTCTTCTTCCTCCAACCTCATTTTCTCTAAACCTACACCAACCATAAACCTTAGTTTTTCATATCTCCACATCCATCCCATAAACCACCCACCACCCTTCACAAAAAATATTTTCCTACACCTTCTACACCCTCCCAATAAAAAAATTTCATCATCCCTCACTTTCTTCCTAACCTAGAGAGAGAAATTTTCTCTCTCTAGAATGAGAGTGAAATCTCTTCATGTATGGCTCCATTTTCACCCCAAGCATCTCTCTTCTCCACCATGCCTCCAAATTCCTTTCCTAGAGAGAGAAAAAAATTTCCCTTCTCTCTTTCTCTCTCCAAAAATTAGAGAAAGAGAGACTTTCTCCCTCTAATCTCACTCCCTCAATCTCTTACACACCCTAAGACTCTTCCACCAAAAAGCCCCATTAAATCCTCTCTTTCCCTCTCTTTCTCTCTCTAGAAAGAGAGCTCTCTTCCCCTTCTTCTCTCTCTAACTTTTGTTTTAAATAAAAAATGGCATATATGATTAATTTTATTGCACAAATAATATTAAAATAATTTAAATTATGCATCGCAGGTTTCCCACCATTGCCGTCATTTGCCGTCGTCGCCTCGATTACTGAACACCCAAGGTAAAAAACCCGACACTAGCATTTTACATTTCTATGCATGAAATAAGTACTCGTGACTGTTTTTGTTAGCGAGCGAGGAAACTTAAGTACCCGTGACGCTCTTATTACCGAGCGGGGAAATTCGTATGCATGAAACTTAAGTACTTGTGACCGCTTTTTTGAGTCAGCTGGAAAATTTGTTATTTATAAAAAAATGTTTAATTAAATACCTGTCACTGCTTTTAGACGAGGAAAATGTTTTGCTTTAAATATGTGCTTAAAGACCACGTGACCGCTTTTGTTAGCGAGCGGGAAATGAGACTGCGGCCGCGGTGTCATTTGACATCTACCGTGACTGCCTTTCTTGGCAGGAGGGAAGGCCTTACACACTCCGATGCAGCCCCCTACACGGGGACGATGCCGGAGTGCTGCCGAATTTTTATTTAAAAATATTGGGGACTTAAACAAAAAGTGGAACTTGAACAGCAGGGGACTCAAATTTGACAACAAAGTTGAACTTGAAAATGAATCACATGGAATGAGACTTTAACTTAGCAAGTACTCAATCAAATCAACACCAATGCTAAAGACATAGATCTTTCTAATGAACATCAAAATCAAGTGATAACTTTAATTTTTCAAATGCATTTGAAAGAACATTGAGATGAGTATTTATTTCATGTATAGAAATGTAAAATGATAGTGTCGGATTTTTTACCTTGGGTGTGCAGTAATCGAGGCGACGACGACAAATGACGGCGGCGGTGGGAAACCTGCGATGCACAATTTATTTATTTATTTTTTAATTTTATTTGTGCAATAAAATTAATCATATATGCCATTTTTTATTTAAAACAAAAGCTAGAGAGAGAAAAAGGGGAAGAGAGCTCTCTTTCTAGAGAGAGAAAGAGAGGGAAAGAGAGGATTTGATGGGGCTTTTTGGTGGAAGAGGCTTAGGGTGTGTAGGAGATTGGGGGAGTGAGGTTAGAGAGATAAAATCTCTCTTTCTCTAATTTTTGGAGAGAGAAAGAGAGAAGGAAATTTTTTTTTTCTCTCTAGGAAAGGAATTTGGAGGCATGATGGAGAGGAGAGATGCTTGGGGTGAAAATGGAGTCATACATGAAGAGATTTCACTCTCATTCTAGAGAGAGAAAATTTTCTCTCTCTAGGTTAGAGAGAGAAAGTGAGGGATGATGAAATGTTTTTATTGGGAGGGTGTAGAAGGTGTAGGGAAATGTTTTTTGTGAAGGCTGGTGGGTGGTTTATGGGATGGAT
Organism: Dendrobium huoshanense; assembly: GCA_016618105.1. NCBI lineage: Eukaryota > Viridiplantae > Streptophyta > Magnoliopsida > Asparagales > Orchidaceae > Dendrobium > Dendrobium huoshanense. The sequence continues at coordinate 27,610,034 of CM028353.1, read as the reverse complement.
GTGGAGATATGAAAAATTAGGGTTTAGGGTTGGTGTAGGTTTAGAGAAAATAAGGTTGGAGGAAGAAGATGAAGGAGAGGAAAGGGAAGAGAGGAGATTTAGAAAATGGAAGGAAATGAGGGGGAATATGGAGGGAAGATGAAGTAGAAAGAAAAATGGGAAAGAAGAAGAAGGAAGGAAGAAAGAAAAGAAGAAGAGAAGAATAATGGAAAAGGAAGAAGAAGAGGAGGAGAAATTACCTTGAGCTTGGAGGAAGGAGGGAGGCCGGCGGTCGGATGGCAAGAGAGGAGAGCGAGTTCGGATGGGGGGCGGCTCTTGAGCGTGAAAATGATCGTGAGATGAGGAGAGGGGGGGGGGGGGGGGTTGGGGGAATATGAGGGTTTAGGAGTTAAATGAGGGGTATTAAGGGTATTTTTGGGGTTTTTTATTTGAAGAAAATTCATTTTTTTATTTAAAAAGCTCTTTCTCTCCCTCACTTTCTAAATTTTTTAAATTATATTGCACAAAATAATAATAAAAAAAATTAATCTTGTATCAAGTTGGTTGTCGCGTCGCCGCTCGCACACGTCGTCGTCTCGATCCGCGCGTCCAAAATTTAAATTTTTTGCCATATCGGGGGGGGGGGGGGTTGAGGGAATATGAGGGTTTAGGAGTTAAATGAGGGGTATTAAGGGTATTTTTGGGGTTTTTTATTTGAAGAAAATTCATTTTTTTATTTAAAAAACTCTTTCTCTCCCTCTCTTTCTAAATTTTTAAAATTATATTGCACAAAATAATAATAATAAAAAATTAATCTTGTATCAAGTTGGTTGTCACGTCGCCGCTCGCACACGTCGTCGTCTCGATCCGCGCGCCCAAAATTTAAATTTTTTGCCATATCTGAAGGGATCATATTGCACATCTTACGATGGGTCAAAAGATTAGCTAATTTAAACATAGCTTTTCTTGCTTTCAGAACTGCTAAGTTGAAACATATTCTAGAACACTTAGTAAGCTATTAAATTCTGCAGTGTTTGCCTGAAGCTGAATTGTTGATGGATGACTTTAATAAAGCTTCATAATGGAACCAAGCAAGGGGATATTACTACCTTTTATTTCTTCTAAGGTCTCAATTTGCCAACAAGAAAAGCTGTTTGTAATAACCTTTTAGGCATGCTAATTCTCTGGCATTTTATTGTTTTTTTTTTTTCATTTTTGTGCTGTATTTCATGTTGATATCTAGAAAATATAACTTTTTTGTAGTTTAATTTCCTGATTTCCATTGAACTTCCTTTTCCCAGATGCACTCCGTGGGTTTTGTCAATCCAGAAGATATGAATATAACTTCAGGCAAGAGAAAATATACAAGCTTGGCAGGATATTCCAATAGTAAGCTGGCACAGGTAACGACGATCATGTTATTGTAGTCGATTAGCTTTCTATTTAGACAAGTGCAACTCCTGCCCATCATCAAACTTTCTGCTGTACTGATCTGGATTTTGATGTGCTAAAGGCTTACTGGAACTTGTAGGCCGTATTTAGAACATGTGAATTAGTTTTCTATAGAATTGGTCAAGGGAAAATGATATTCTCACTGTTTTCAAAACCAAAATATGGAGTAAACTTTCTGTTTTTAGCAAAATTGGGAGCAAAACAGCAGCATAATGTGCTGGAAAGGTCTCTTGTGGCTGGGCTTGTTCTGGATTGATTTTACAGCTAGAGGAGCTGAAGGTCGTCACTTGCAGGAGTTAGGATTGCTGCATATTAATGTCCTATGGCTATTGGGGTCTATGACGGCTTCTACCATTGTTGGAGGGTTGAAACAGAGAGAGGGAGAGGGAAGTTGGTGGGTATATGCAGGAAATGAGGAAGTTCTGGAAGTGGAAAGTGAGATTTTATTCCATTCTTTCATGATTTAATATTACAACTTGATCTCTATTTATAGAGATCCAAGAAGTATAAATGTCTATTCCAATGAAAAAGAAACACGAGAAAATGGAACTACACCTCAAAGTAGCTTACTTCTTCCTAGATTTCCTCTTTAAATGTTACCAGCCCTTAGGATAAGAATTAAAATTTTGTGAAGGGAATATAGGGTAGTTTTTCTAATTCTCTTCAACTATTTTTATCTGTCCTCTCGCCCAACTGGTTAGCCTTATTTGGAATTTAAAATTATCCACTCAACTCATATTTGTATATTAATACCTTCAAGGTTAATTATATTAGCATATTTTTAGAACTTTTTAATGGCTCCCGTTTTTTTATTATTTTCTCCTGCAAATGCGAGTTCTTTTTTGTTTTGCCTCTTAAACCTATTCTTTCTTCTGTTTCTTCTCCTTTTCCTTGTAGTGACGAGCATCTGACTAGGTTAGGATGGTTCATTCTCCAATAAATTACTGCGATTATATATTTGGCGCTCTTCATTAGGAAGAGAGCTTTTGACTTCTTGTTAGGATCCTCTAGTTTGTGTCACTTTTTCAGCTCCTTTAAAGGTTTAACAACAGAGTGACTGGTTCTAAAATTTTCTCCTTTCTTTACAAGCATAAAATTTCTAAATTCAACATGTATTCATTCACATTTTGTTCTTGCCTGCGTCAAATGTTCTCATCATATCTATTTTTTTTTTTTTTCATGTCTAATGTTATAGAATTGAGCTTTCAACAATTTTTTAAATCTTGATCATGACAAGATTGATAGATCATAGTTTTTAGATTGTAAATTTCAGCACACTAAGGCGTGTGAGGATAACTTCAAATGAGCAAATGTGATTTTTATCTATTATGATAAGCATAAATTCTTAAATATGTTCTTAGAATCCCAATTGCATATTACTGGAGCTTTAAATATTCCGACAACTCCTACATTGAAGGAAAGATCTTCGTCTCTCTTTTTATAATTTTCTTCTTTGCTTCCCTCCTTGTTGATAGCTTTTTCTTCATACGTTATTAACTTATATTAGATGTCTCTTTTTTTGTCTCGATAGGTGTTGTAGCAGATGATGGTTGTGCTATCTTAATAATAAGAGTTTAAAAGGCAACCAAATATATGGCTATCTGATTTATGATTTGTTTGGTCATTCATTTTTTCATGCTAAAAGATTTTCAATTATCTATTATCTCTCTTCATAGTCGTAAATCTCAGGGGCTCCAAAAAATAACCTGGATATCCTTTACAGTTATTAATTTAGCATTGAAAAATTATTTCTAAGGGTTGGAACTAGCATTCTGATGCTCAAATATAATTTGGAGTTGGATCTATGAAGGCTTATGAAAATGAATGGAAGTATGTTGTATAAAGAAATTGAATTTCATATGGAATGCATCAAGAGATAACTGTTAATGTTAATTTTTTGAACCTAAATAGTGATTAGACTTTCTATTTTTAGCAGAACATCTGAATATATGTTGTAAAGGTTTCTAGCAATTGAAATAAGGCTGGATTGATTCTAAGGCTGTAGGAGGTGCAGACTGCACTTGTAGGAGTTAGATAAGTGCAAATTTAACTCGTGTGTTTTTGTAAGCCCTAGGATGTTTGGAGGAAAGAAGGAAGTTTTAGAAATGGAAAAAAAATTATTTATTCCATTACTTGTTTTAGATTACAACATGATCTTTCAATACCACTACTCTTAATAACATGTTCAACTTCTGGGACATTACAATTTCATCTTGAAGGTGTTCATTACAATCAGGAAAATCAGAAGCTTTGACATCAAGAACGTCACTATCTGGATCTAGATTGTTTTTGGAAGAAGATTCACCTCTGTGAGATATGATTCTTCCATCGCCCATATAAGGATCTTAAGGATCCTTATTACTAATATCTTCGTAATCCGTTTCTACCTCTGTTAGAACTTGCTTACCTTTGCCGACACAGACAGAAACAATATGATGTTCCAGAACAAGAACAGACTCTCTTATCACCAGGGAAGAACCTCTACCTCCTCTTCGATATGATGGAACAAAACCAAATCCAAGTAGGTGTGTCAAAATCTAACCCGACCTGAAAAATTCCGGGTTTGGTTCTACCCGTTTGCCATACGGGTCGGGTCTGAGTTTTCGACCTGTTTGCAAAACTAGGTTGGATTTGGGTTGACCCGAAAATAGGGGTGTCAATATTTGATACGACCCGAAAACTTGGCTTGAACCCGACCCATAAATTTCGGGATCTGGTTGACCTGAACCTAAATTGAGTCGGGTTCGGGTTAGGGATTTTGATCTGTTTGTAAAATCGGGTCGGATTTGGGTTGACCCGGAAACTTAAAAATAACCCGTGACCTGATGTAAACAGTGAACGCTTAAACGATTAAAAGCTTAAAAGGTGTCTGTTGTCCTCCGTTGCCCCGCACTCCACCTGTCGCGACTCACGATTCACGAACTCTTGCCGTCCCGCATGATCCGCCTCTCCCTCTCTCGTCGCCATCTTGTTGTTCTGCCGCCAGCCTCTCATCCAGTTTACCTCGCCACCTCTCCCTCTCCCGAATCTTGATGATGTCAGTCTGATTACCAAACCCTAGCCTTAAGTCGACACTCGTCGCATCTCCCTCTTCTACAGCCTGAATCCAACGCCTCTCCCTTCTCTCGACTTTGTTGCCTCTCCTTGCTCCCGACGCCACCGCCTCTCCTTACTCCGGAAAATGCTGCCGCCTCTCCCTGCTTCGGGCAGGAGGCAGATTTACGGGATTTGTTTGTTACGGGTCGGATCGGGTTGACCCGAACTAGAAACGGGTCTAGTTTGGGTTCGGAAAACTGTGTCTTTTCAAAAAATGAGTCAGGTTTGGATTGACCCGAATAGTGCTGGATCAGTTCTGGGTTGGACCCAAACCCGACTCATGACCCGATTTTGACAGCCCTACCCGAAAACCAGAAATCAACCCGGGTTGACCCGGGAACATGGCTATCACATGCGTGACCTTGTCTAGTCTGCCACTCTGCCCGTCCGTCGTTCGCGTTCGCATGTCACCATGCCGTGTCAGCCCCTTTCTCTTCAGCCCGCCCCGCTCGTAACCACCACTCTTAGCCCCTTTCTCTTTAGCTATAGTGGCACTTTCCCACCAACAAAACCAATCCTCGCCGGTTCCAACGCTTGCCACCACCTCTCAGCCGTCGCCGCCATCCCAGCCATCAGGTACGCCGCCCCATCGTTGCCAGGGCCATCCTGGCTATCAAGAAGAAAGGCTTTGCTCCTGTAGAAAATACCCGCCCTGGGCGTGACAGTGAAGGCCACCTCTTCATCTACTTCGGCGAGTAGGCGACATCGCCAAGGGGCTGAGCCTCGTAGATGCAATAAATGAGCTTCGATCCCATCGTCGTGCTGCCTCACCTAGCCTCATTGTGAATTTTGAGTTCGTTTGCTTACTGGTCGGGTCGGGTTGACCTGAACCCGAACCGGTTGGGTTAGGGTTGGGAAAAGTGACCCGATTTTCAAATCATGTTGGGTCAAAATCTTCCAGGTCAAAATTGGGTTGGATCTGAACCCGACCCGTGGACACAATTTGACACCCCTAGATCCAAGCATCTTCACCTTATCACTGCCAACAGACGACTCGATACCACCTCCATCAGGATTAGCCCTGAAGCCTGGTGGCCACCCCCCACCACTTCGGAGGAACCACAGAAGTCCCGCTAACAGAAATTCAAATCTCTCCCGGAGTTTCTCTCTCTAGCTTCAAAATTTGTTTCCTTGTTGAGGAACTATGATTCATGCAAATTTGAGTGATTTGGATATTTTCTCATGTTTTTCATGTGTTTATTTGGTTTTCTTTTGAGAGTTGTGACATTTAACTGCTCCATTACCACTGATTTGGCCTGCTTTTCTATTCATCTAACTCTGTTTTTCTTTAATATGCTATATGTTTCCTATTATAATTAGGATTTGATATTTCACTTTAACTGGACTGTTGCTTGTTTGCTTCCTTTACGATTCTGCTATTTAGCAAAGGCAGAGTTCGACTACAGTCTGTTTTCATTCTAAATGCACTGTAGCAAAAGCAGAGCCTTATCTGTTGAATCATATATATTTTAGTACACAAAAAATGTGCGTTGTTATTTTTTAACTGTTGGTGAATTTGAAGCTTTTTTTTTTCTTTATGATTAAGGCCTGATTCTGGGATTATTTTCTAACTATCAATTGCAGGCCTAGTTTGAATTATAAATCTGTGGTCTCTAGGCATGCAAAATTCAGAATTGACTTAATAAAATATCAGTTTTCTGCTCAAACTTAGTGTGTTCTAGTTGGATGAGAGTTCTTGAGTGCGTTGAGTTTTGCTGACAACTTCCAGAGGAAGCTTTATCCTTATACTAGCATGAGTCTTGTTTAATACATTGATGATGTCATTCCTTTACGGATGCGAGGTCTGGATTATTGATGATTTTTTTTAGTTATTTAATTATTTTGTTTGCATAGTTGAAATTTCGGCAAAGTTTGTTACAATATGATTTTCCTTATGCAGTGTTAATTCCAATTTGTGGGTCTAGAAAATGGCAAATTATTGCATCCGCTCACCGGACGCAGAGATAGGTCCGGATATTAATAAAATATTATTTTAAATTAAGCGCATCAAAAGCGCAGGTAAAACACAGGTAAAGCGCAGGTCAAAGCGCAGGTAAAGCGCAGTCAAAGTGCAACTAAAGCGTAACTAAAGCGCAAGTCAAAAGCGCAGTCAAAAGCGTAGGTGACGTGGCAAATTTTTATTGGATGTCTGAACCTATTTTCCGCGTCCGGTGACCGGATGCAATAATTGCACCTAGAAAATTTGTTTCCCAATTGTTTTCTGTTTCTAAACCAAGTTTTATCCATTTATTTTATTTTATTTTATTTTTTTTAAAGTCTTATCCAGTTATGTACCAGAGCGTTCTCCTAATAAATTCAAATTACTTACCTGTTTCTTGTCATGTGTATTGTAGGTATACAATGTGCTTCACAGCATTTTTTTTCTAGATTTAGAAAGTTGATGAATAATGAAAGTTCTTTCCAGTCTTGTTTATGTTTCCTTGATCTGAAGTCAGAATAATCTTTTGGATAACAGATAAAATTCAGTAGCATCCTTCAAAAGAGAATACCGGCTGAAGCTGGCATCAATGTAATCTGTGTTTCTCCTGGAATTGTCCACACTAATGTTGTAAGTCCGTGCAAATTTTGTTCTATTATACTAGGATGGTACTTTATATCAATGCTCGTGCTTTTCCAATATGATTTATTGCTCTAGGAAGATCATAATTTATAGGGAAAGCTTCTTTGAATGCCAGCCTAGAAAGTAAATAAAAAAACAGCATTCAAGTAGTTTTACCTTCATTGTTCTCATCATATTGAGTAATGCTTCACTTCCCAATTAAATTTACATTTAAAATGGTAATGTTTTGATTCTTTTGTCTAATGGGCTATTGGGTTGCACCATTTACACAGGATTTAGGAAGGATGTAAGCTAAACGTACCAAATGATACAAAGGATTATTTAATTCCTAAAGAATCTTAGATCCCCTTTCTCCTCCATTTTGCCTGATATCTTGGATTTAGTAAATAACCTAAATCCACAAGTCTCATGAAGTCTTCTTCTTCATCACATGGCATTGAGCCCATATATGCAATTGCCCAACGAGTGCTCATTGCAATTTCTTCACGTGTTCTCAAGGGTTTTGGAATTTGGAGTATTGGGATCTGGGGAGAAATACTAGGATATTAGATTTTAAAATAATTGATACTATTTGGTATTAATAAAAAATGACATTAATTAAAAAATTAATTTAATTTAAATAATTAATATTAATTAATTAAAAAGACATTAATGAAATAAATTAATATTATTTGTAACTTTCACACACACACACACACACACACACACATATATATATATATATATATATAGAGTAATATCTTCATATGATATTTATTGATTTATCGAAAGCACATGTGAAACTTCCGTTCTAGAAATGAAAGTAGTTAATAACGCTTATATTGAAGTCATTAGAGCTATTGATCACACATTTTTTAATTTCAATTGGATTTAAATGAGAATTTGACTTTTAATAGGACACAATGGAGAAAAATGATTCATGTAGCTGACCCCACGCCGCGGGATAAATGCTTGATGTTGTTGTAGTTGGATTACTTCAAGGATCAATTTTAAGCCTATATCTTTTTGCTTAAATGCTTGGTGTATGCTTTTTGCTCATGATATTCTTCTTATTGATAAGACTAGAGAGGAGGTGATGAAAAACTTGAATTTTGGAGAATAACCTTATAGTTAAACTTTTTGTTTGAATAGATCTAAAGCCGAATACATGGAATGTAATTTTTATAGTAATAGATCTAGTGGTAGGATTATGACATTTGGTGATCACATGATTAAAAAGAGTGCACATTTAGATTTCTGGGGTCTATTATTCAAAGCGATGGTGAATTAATGGGGATATTATTAGTAGAATTTAAGTTGGATGGTTGAAGAGGAAGAATCTATCGGACCTACTATGTGATAGGAAGTACCCAATAAACTTGGGAAAATTTAACTAGATAGTGATGAGACCCTCAATGTTTTATGATATAGAATATGAGCCATTAAAAGAGAAGCAAAACATTAAGTTAAATGTTATAGAAATGAGGATACTCAAGTGGATGAGGGGATTTACACTTAGAGACATTGATGCATGCAAAGGGGGGGTCAAAACAAAATGAATATTTTGGTTTTGACTTCTTTTAGGCTTGCTAGCTCATTAATATTTTGAGCTAAACGTTAGCTCATTATGAGCTATTTTTTAGTTCATTTATGGAACTAAAGAATTAGCTCATTGATTCTTGAATTTGTCTTTTCTCCTTCCCCCTTTTTTCTTCTCATTTCCTTGCCCTTTCCTCTCCATTTTGTCTCTTGGGATGCTGCGGTTTCCTACTGTTTTTGACCCCTTGGTTTCCTCTTGAATTAAGGCCTCGTGGTCCCCCTTTTATCGAAATTAATTGAGGCTCTTTGGCTCCCTGTCTGGGCTGTTTTCCGGTAACAGCTGGGAGGCTTTTTCCCATGGAAATGAAGCCTTGTTTCCTGTGCAATGTTGGGGCTGCTGTTGGCATTTCATTTGCCTCATTTATTTGAGTATTTGAAGAGGTTTTAAGTGGCTGTTTTGGGGGGATTTCCAAGAGACTTTTGCTAATTTCTGGACAGATTTCTACTGCAGTTTTTAGGTGCTTTTTGGCCTTCTATTTTCAGCTTTTAATTAATGTTTTGGGACTGTTTGTATTCCCCTCTTATGTCTATAAATAGTAGTTATTTTGTAATATTTTAAGAGAGGTTATGATGATAATTTTTGGGACAAAACTTGAGAGGTTTTCCTTGGAAAAAGCTTGAGAGCTTTGTTCCACTTCTTCTTCTTCTACTTCTATGGAAATCTTGCGAGGTTTTTCTAACCTTCGTCTCAGCTTCTAATCTCTTTCGTCTCTCCGCAAGTTTCATTCCACCTGTATCCTTCTTCTCAAACAAGAAATGCAACTTTAGGTGTTTGTCTTGTAAGAGTTGTAAGGTGTCATGTTATGTCAAAGTTTGTAAGCGTCTAAGTTGTAAGCGTCGTTTGTAAGAGTTTTTGTTTTTAAGTCCTTTTATAATATTAAAGTTGTGTTTTGTTTTTGTTTAATTTGTCTAGTTTTTATGAGTTCATGTCATTTTCTATTTCTTAGAAAGGTCTTGTTTTTATTATAAAAAATTTGGGGAGGAAAAATTTGGGTCCCTCCCCAAATTTTTGATTGCATCAGACATCGTGTAAAGCAAATATATATGTGAGAAGGTTGGAGTAGCTCCAGTGGCTGATAACATTAGAGAGAGTTCTCTTAGATGGTTTGGTCACGTAAAATGTTGGCATTCCAATAACCATGTAAGGAGAGTAGATATTTTAGATCTAGCCTATATTAAGAAATGTAAAGATACACCTAAAACATCTGGTTAGAAAGTTTTTAAAATGATTTTTTTATTAGTAAAAAATTAAGTGTCATAGAGATGAGGATGCTCAGGTGGATGAGTGACTTTACATTTAGAGACAGAATGTGAAACGAGTATATATGTGAGAAGGTTGGAGCAGCTTCAGTGGTAGATAAGATTAGAGAGTTCTTTTAGATGCTTTGGTTTCATAAAACATCGGCCCTTCCAATGATCTTGTTTGGAGAGTATATGTTTTAGATTCAGCATATGTTAAGAAAGGTAATGGTAGACCTAAAATGACATGGCTAGAAAGTATTAAAAATTATATTTTTTTATTAGATTTATGGAGAAAAATGATTCATATTGCCAACCCCACATAGTGGGATAAAGGCTTATTGTTGTTGTTGTTGTATTATTTATTATGTTTAATTAATATTATAAATTACTAATTAATAATAATTAGGATATTAATCTTTGCTAACAATTTTATGATTAATAAAATGTTTTATTAAGTATATTCAATAAAAAAATTGATTTGTATATGATAATTAATATTAGTTAATTAAAACTCAATTTTCTTAAGTTAATTGATTAATTTAAATTGTCTAAATATAAATTACCATTTAATTAGCCTAGTAAATTTTTAGTTGTGATATCTAATTAAATTAATTATGATTTAATTAATCTAATATAGATTGATATAAACAAAGTAAATATAATAAGTTATTCCAATCATATAAATCCCTAAATCCTGAAACAAGTTGTGTTTTACCTAAGTTTAACTAGATTTAACATCTATTGAACTAGACAATTTTTAGTATTTAATCCATATAGGATTTATTAAATTAATATTCATAGGATTTACTAAATCCTACTTGTAGCCTAACAACCCCAAAAGCTAATGTTGATATAAGGTTTATTATTCTAATGTAGCCTCATAAATTATGAGAAATTTGACTTCATATGCCTTACTATAGTTGTAAATGGAGCAATATGCTTATTCCTTTTTATATTCGAGATATATGCTCAAAAGTGTATTTCAAGCCAAAACAACCTCTCTTTTGATCATGGAATGCTCATCTAAAGTATGCCTTAATGACATAGATTCAAACAATATTCCCACAAGGTTTGGACTAGTTTGAACCTTATTCGACTATGGTTGGAATCATATTCAAGCAAGGTTTAGATTTATTTTCAAATCATGTTCGAGCCTTGCTCGAACAATTTGAACAGGATTTGAACACAATTGCGTGGCTTCAAAAATTTTTTTATTAGTTTAAAATTTAATTTTTGTTTTAATAGAAAACATATTTTCAAAACTTTAATTAGTTATTTTATGATTAGAGCAAACAACCAAGAAATAAAATAAAGTGCAAGAAGGAAAAACAAGGATACAAGCAGCTTGTTTACGTGGTTCGATCAAAACCCAAAAACTAGCCTACATCCACATCTAACCTTCCACAACTAGGAATTCACTAAGCAATTCAAGCTTACATCTTATGTGCTCTGATATACCAGGCAAGCACAACCCCAAACACTGTACTTTCCTATATTGGGAAAGTATAACCCCAAACAAACAATCATAAGATCATAAAAAAAAAAACAACCCAACTCTAGCTCTCAATTTTAAAATATTTTAGCTCTGATCCAACTAAAGCAATAAGTAATACAAATATAATAAATCACAAAATTATTTTAATTAAGAACAATCACAAACTTAAATGTAAATGATATGTATATATGAATTTGTTATACATGAAATTAATCACAAAATGAAACAATGAAATAAAAAAAAAGGAAAACTTGCAAGCTAGATTTGAAAATATAATTCAGCACTTGAAATAAACTCTCCAAAGATTATCTCTTTTGAGCAAAAGATGAAGATGATTGAAGGGAAGACTCTTTCACTTAGATATGAGCATAAGAATCATGAAAATCTTAGCCAAGGAAAGTTGGTGGAGAAGGTTTAGCAAGTGAAATGAAATTCCGCCAGAGTTTCAACATGCTGAGTAAGTGCACACATGTAGCCAACCTTTCTATTTATAGAGAAGATTTAGGCAAGGCCAAGTGTGAATTAAATGGAAATTATTTAGGCCATTTGAACTTACAATGAATTTTCATATTTATTAGATCAGTCTACATAAAGCCATGGAGAATAGGAAATAAATCATATGAATTTTGACCAAAGGAGCTAATATGATTATGCATATGGTTTGGATTCAAGCATGAGGATGTTGGCTTAGGCATGCCATTTGATTTGATTACCACATCATCAATTCAAGAGGTGAATGAATTCGCTAATAAATCAAGGTTACAAAGATTAAACAAATTAGAGTACATGAAAAATTTGGCCAAACAATTTCCATGTATTTTGAATAATAGTTTGGAAAGATTTGATCATTGATTTAATCTAATTTAATTTAATGTATTCGGGGTGTTCAATTAGTAGGTTTAATTAGGAAGATATTCTAGCACTAAATGTTTTAGAAATAATATTTAATATTTCATTGAGGAGCGGCCAAAATAATAAAAATAGAGATTTTATTTTAGAAAAGATATTTTGGGGGGAGTTTAATTTTGCAAAAAAGAAAATTTCCAAAATTATTAATGATTGATTAAGCCATTAATGTATGCTTAATTAATTTGAAATATTCAAAAGTAATTTAATCATAAATAAATTTAAACATTAAAGACTAGTTCAACGTTTAAAATTACGCAATAAAAGGCGCGCCTTGAGGCACGCCTCAGCGCAATTTCGTCCAATTAAGCCTCAAAGCCTACGCAATAAGTTTAGTTTATGAGGCTTACGCCTCAAGTTTACTGAGGCGCGCCTCGCCTCATTTATTTAAGGCGTCGCCTTTTTAAAACATAACCTAAATTTTTTTTTTTTTTAGTTCAGACCCCCAGTTGCCGACGTGGCGCGCCTAGTGAAATGTCGACGTGGCATCAACATTTAAACCCTTGTAAAGGTCGAATGGCGGAGTCGACGTTTCGATTTTCAAGTTACAGTAAACTTTCGAACTTTCAAGCATTCACCCGGAGGAATTTCAAGCATTCTTCACTCAATTTCTTCTAAGATGACGTCACCTCCAAAGAAAAATGTAACTTAATGCTATGTTTTCTTTTTTGTAATGCGTATTTATGGTTATGCTATGCGTTGACGTTCAAGGCTCTCCGATTATATGCTTATTCTATGCGTTTGCATGGCTTCTCTGAACTTTTTAAATGTTTGATACTGTGATGCCATCGTGTTTTCTCTGTATTCAGGGTTTATGATAAATTTATGTTGAAATTTGAAACATAAAACCTAACCAAATTTTAAACATCGAGTAAATATGCGTAGGCTGTGCGTACGCAATGCGTCTTTTATGCGTATACTATGCGTTAATGTTGTTTACTCCATGCTTATATTGTGCGTACTTTATGCGTGTGTATAATTTGCTGTATGTTTCTTGCACTATGCGTATGATGTGCGTAATATATGCGTGTAGTATGCGTACATTGTGCGTTACCGTTGGTTATAGTCTGTGTATGTTGTGCGTTTTTTGTGCGTATCTCATTTACTTATTTTTAATCTATAATTTTTTATAATTTTCAGATATATGTTCGTCCAATTACCTATAGATACTATGTTTCTTCGTTCCGAACAATCTGTTATAACTTTGCTCAGCAAATTACTCCTGAAGTCAATGACACATTGAAACATTTAAAGATGATACAGTTTTTGGAATTTCCTGGCTTTGAGCAAAATGTCCCTCTTATTTATGAAGCTGATCTCAAGGTGGGACATTTCAAAACAATGCTTTGTTATAAAAGGTCAACCCATTCCTTTCACTGCTGATGAAGTGGCCCTTCTTACTGGTCTGCCAAATAAAGGAGAAGAAATATCCTGGCATTCCTTAGCACATACTTCAGTTACATCAACGGAAATAAGGAATGACATGATGGAGTTGAACAAGAAAACCCCCTCGGAGACTATGTTAAGAACGTTTATCATGTATTTATGTTCAAATTTATTTTTTCAACTTAACAACTTCAAAACCCCCCGGTTGATTCAAAGAATAGCAAATAATCCAGATAATTTTTTGTCAATAAACTGGGCTAGTTCAATTAGGGAGTTTTTAGTTGGAGAGTTTAATAAGACATCCTCCAAGATTTCAAATAAGAAGCTAGCAGGTTACATCAACGGTTTTGTACCTCTGCTAATTGTGAGTGCTAAGTGCTAACTGCTAAATTCATTCAAAATTTTATTGGCTTAATGTGAGTGCTAAAATTTTCTTTCATCTTATGCAGATTTGGTTCCTGGAGCATACTACTATTTATGCTCCTATGTATGCTGACAAAAGGCCCAGTTTTCTTCGATGGGCTAATGATATTGTATATACTACAGAGGTGATAACTAACTTATTTGCTAATATAAAGAAAAGTCAGATTTGTAATGTCCTACAGGCAGTTTTCCAGGCTGAAATGGATATGGTTAATGTTGAGAAATATCCACCAGACAGCCCTACATCCCCTGATTCCCCTCATGACATATCCACCCATCAAAACAACCCTCCCCCAATCTCCCCATCATACCTCACCTCCTCAGCAAGACCCCCACCAATCTCCTCAGCAACCATATTTAAGTTTTTCTGCTGAAGCACTTCAGTCTCTACAAAAAACAATAATGAAATCCTGCCAAGAAACATGCACAAAACTTTTTCGAGAATTTGAAGACAGGCTGAGCACAAAGTTTGAAGATCTTACTGAGAGAGTTGGAGTTATTGAGGTCAAGCTCAATAATTACATTGATCAGAGCAAAGAAGTTCCTCAGAAAAGATCTGTTAGCTACTCTTCATCTTCCAATAAGAGACAGAGATCAGATATCCCACCCCACAGCCTCAATGAACCAAATGAGCCAATCCCACCAAAAGATCCAATCCCAACAAATGAGGCAGTCCCAGCAGAAATGCAACTTGTTCAATATACAAATCCAAACGAACCAATACCAGTAGATAACATTCAAATAAAACCTGTAACTTATGTTCACGCAGTTGAAATAGAAAATTACAGAGGTCTTCTGTGTTTGACTTCTGAGAAGAGAAATTTTGTGCTAGAATGTTTGAAAAAGTTCTCTAAAAGGTAAAAAATTACAACTTTATTTTTGTTTGTAGATCTGTATGCGTATGATATGCGTGTGGTATGCGTATTATATGCGTATGTTATGCTTGTGATATGCGTGTGGTATGCGTGTGTTATGCGTGTGTTATGCGTCTGATATGCATACGAAATGCGTATTTAATATTTTTTTTTTTGCAGGGATGATAGTATCTTGTTTGTTATTAACATTCTTATTTCCAGATTTGAGATTGATGAGTTATTAAGCGATAGTTGTTTAGGCAATGAACATTTAGATATTTTTGCCAATCTCTTAGATGAGAAGTGTAACCTTATGCCAGACAAGTACCATAAATTTCTATACATCTCTCCAATCTATTGGGTTAGTAACTTAGTATTCAATTTATCAGTTTAACTATTGGATTAGTAACTTAGTATCCATTCTTAGTTCTTACATTTACTACTTGCACTTGCAGAATAACAAAGGAAGGGAAAAATTGTCCAAATTACAAATCGATCATATAACCGAGCTTTCTGTTACTTCAAACAACATTTTATTACAACCAATCATTGATTCCAATCACATTACCCTTCTGGTTGGTTTGCTGAAAGAACACAAGTGGAAATTTTATGACTCATTGGACCACCGCGTCAAAGAGCATAGGCTTGTTGTTCCAAAAATCGTAAGTGTTAGTCTGTTAGATACTTAGATGAATATGAACTCTTAAATTTTTAAAAAATTACAGAACTAATCCTTGTTCTACGTGTATTTCAGCTTAAATCCCTATATTCTGACACGAAAGGAGCGTTTGATAGTGATATCAGAAAATGGAAGCTTTCTACCATTAAAGGTATACCAAAACAGGAGAACTCTTTTGATTGTGGAATGTATGTCTGTAAATATATGGAAAGAATGTTTTGAAGGCAACACTGATTGGACTGATAGTACAAATTGGCAAGGAGACATGCCAAAGTATAGGGTAGAACTTGCATATGAAATATTTTGTAAAACGTTGCCAAAATAATAGTTTTTCATTCTGTGTATAAATGTTTCTGTATAAATGTTTCTTTGTATAAATATTTTTCATTCTGATTATGTGTATAAATGTTTATATGTGTATAAATGTTATTTACATTGCTTTGAGTAAAAAATTACATATTAAATGATAATACGCATACATTAAGCATAATACGCACAACGAACTCATAAAATACGCATTACGAACGCACAAATGACGCATTACGAACGCATATAGTACGCATAACGCACGCATGACACACGCACACATAAGCAGTAAATTTTATTTATAAAATTCTATTAAATATTTTAATTAATATATATCTTTGTTTGTAAGTTACTTTACATTAAAATGATGAAGAAATAAGAAATATGATGTTTATGGCTCTTGTTAGATTTTTATGATTTCATTTTCTAGTCTTGAATATGATACTTGAACAAGTACAAAGGGTTTATGGCACTTGTTGGATTGTAATTAAGGAAGAGAAATAAGGAATATGATGTTTGAAAGATTATGTTTAGCAATTGCGTTCAAATATTAGTGTTTTAAAGCAAAAAAAAATTATAAATGATTTTGAACGTTTATTAAATAATATGCACAACGAACGCACAAAATACGCACTAAGTACGCATAATACACGCAAAAAAAAAGCACAAATTACTCATATAGTACGCATTAAACACGCACACATTCTATTAAAAGGTTTTTGGTTACTTACATTTAGTATGGAGTATGGACTGAGGGGCCGTGACATGAATAATAATTTTCGTTAGCTGTGGACTGACGGGTGGCAGATATGGTTGGGAGGGTGGGTTGAATTTTTATGAGTCATTATTTACAATTTATTACTTACTATTGCTCAACATTAAATTTTTCACTATAAAATGCGGGAACGCTTGCCTTATGGTAACACATGGTTTTTTCAAACAGAAATAATGCAGGCTTGACAGAAGGTTTGATTTTATTACGCCTTACCTTCTGTTATGTCTGCATTACTTCTCTTGTAATTATTTTGGTTTAATATTTTTAATAGAATGATTGATGTATTGTCCAATATAAATCATCTTTGACAACCAAGCCTTCCATTCATTACTACGATACTTATCCACCTCCCATGAAATTGATGCCAATAACTTGTAAACATAAACATCTCTATCGTGATCATATTTATGTTAACAAGTTATTGGCATCAGGAACATTGGAGGAGGATAAGTATCGCAGTGATGAAGGGAAGGCTTGGTTGTCAAGATGATTTATATTGGACAATACATCAATCATAATTCCTGTAGGAAAGTTGATGTTGTTGTCTTGTTGAAGATGTACATTAGGTTCTCTTGTAAAATTGTATTTGTTATAAATGTTCTTTTAATTTGTTCTTATATTTTTTATATTGTACATAGTCATTAAATGTTCTTTTTTTGTATTTTTATATTTTAAAAAATACGCAATGTTGACGCAGAGAGCACGTACAGAACACGCATAGTGAACGCATATTATACCCATATATAACGCATAGGATGCATAATGTACGCACAATAAAATAATTAACACTCCCAGTACTCAAACTATACCCAGAAAATCATGTTTTATTAACTATTAATACAAAATCATACATTAAATTACATCTGCTCCAAAACACGCAATGTTCACGTAGATTGTACGCACAGAATACGCATAAATACGCATAGAGTACGCAGTGTTCTGCTTTATCGACGGCTCGACATTATATAATACTGAACACATCCAGGACGCATATTAAACCCTAAACTTATTTGCTTGGAGGTTTCATCTACTGCGAGACTGCGAGTTGGGTTGCTGCCTTCTCTGTCCGACCAGCGTACGCTTCTGTCCGAGCCTCCGAGGCTGCTGTCTCCTCCGACCTGCATCAGGTCATATAAAAGATTAGTAAGAACTCGTTTGTTTCCTATTTCTCTCAATCAGGATGGTCAAAAATAAGGATAAGGCTGCATCAGGTCATAGAAAAGATCCAGCATGGAAATATAGCACTCAGGTGGATATAGGAGGAAGTGATAAAACATATGTCTATCTGAAATGCAATTACTGTGATAAAGTTGTGAAAGGTGGTGTGACTAGGATGAAGGAACACCTTTCAGGCTCTCACAAGAATGTTGCTCCATGCTCCAAAGTTCCTGATGCTGTAAGGGATGAGATAAAGTCATACATGAATAAGTCTACCACATCAAAACATCTTGCACAGAAGCAATTTGAAGATAGAGTTGATGCTGGATCTTACTACGGGAGTGAGCGCAGCGTTAGGGATTCATTTTCTTCTATGAAGCCCATTTCATCTAGGGGTGCTAGAGGGCCTATGGATCATTACATGGTTGACACATCAGAGGATAGGCCTTCTACTACACAGAAGATGGCCCCAGAAAATGCAAGAGAGGCGCAGAGAAGAATGTGTAAGGATATAGGCAGATTTTTCTACGAAAATGCTATTCTATTTAATGTTGCAACATCACCTGCTTATTACAACATGATTCGTTCAGTTGGAGCATTTGGGAGAGGGTTCAAACCTCCAACCATGTATGATTTAAGAACATGGATTTTGAAGGAGGAGTTGGAAAGCACTGATAAAAGCATTGAAAAAATTAAGAAGACTTGGGCCCAAACAGGAGTAACAATTATGTCAGATGGGTGGTCTGATATCAAACATAGAAGTCTGATCAACATCCTCATTAATAATCCTTATGGTACTGTGTTTTTTAAGGTCAATTGAAGCATCTGACCAGGTCAAAGATGCTGAGTTCATATTTAGATTATTAGATAGCATTGTTGATGAGGTTGGAGAACATTTGGTTGTACAAATTGTGACAGATAATGCAAGTTCTTATAAGGCTGCAGGTAATAAACTTATGGAGAAGAGGAAACATTTGTATTGGACTCCATGTGCTGCACATTGCATCGATCTGATTCTTGAGAAGCTTGGGGATCTACCTCAACATAAAAATGCACTCACTAAAGTCAAAAAAATAACCAAGTTTATTTACAACCACTCTTGGGTTCTAGCTCTTATGAGAAAGTTTTCGAAGAAAGAAATTCTAAGGCCAACCACAACAAGATTTTCCACCGCATACTTGACCTTAGAGAGCATGCTGGATGCCAGACAACCTTTAGAGGCTATGTTCACATCTACACAGTGGTTGAGTTGTGCTTGGGCGAAGAAGGCTGAGGGAAAAGAGATTAGAAAGATTGTTTTAAATAACAGATTTTGACAAAGTGTCTTATATGCCATTACAACTACTAGACATTTGGTTCATGTTTTAAGGATGGTGGATGCTGAGAAGAAGCCTGCAATGGGTTTCATCTACAATGCTATGGATGAAGCCAAAGAGATGATTGCCTCCAACTTAGGAGGCAGTGAGGGAAGCTTTAGGGAAATTTGGAATATTATTGATGATAGGTGGGAACTACAGCTTCACCGACACTTGCATGCTGCTGGCTACTACTTAAACCCTCAGTATCAATATGCAGAGAACAAGTCTACAAACCCTGAAATAAAGTTGGGATTATATCATTGCATGGATCGTCTAATAAGTGATGCAACTGAAAGATCAAATGCTGACTTGCAATTGGTACCTTTTAGGAACAAAGAAGGTTTTTTTGGATTACAACAAGCAAAAGATACAATTGCCAAACGATCTCCAGTTGAGTGGTGGATTCAATTTGGTGATGGGACTCCAGAATTATAGTGTTTTGCTGTGAAAGTTTTGGGTTTGACATGCTCTTCATCTGGCTGTGAAAGGAATTGGAGTACCTACAACCAAGTGCATACAAAGAGGAGAAATCGCTTGTCTACATTGAGGATGAACTCACTGGTGTACATTATGTACAATAGGAGACTCAGAGATAGAAATTTGAAGAAAAAAGGATTAATGGATGATGAAGATCCTTTGCTTTGCGATGATGTGGCATCTGATGATGAGTGGTTTGTAGATGATGAAGTTGAAGTGATGCCGTCTGAATTACAAGATGAAGATTTAAATGTTGATTTCTTTGATGGTCTTAAAGCATCCACATCCACCACAACTCAAGAACAAATAAAAAAAGGTATATAAATAATATAGTTTTTTTTCTTAAACTTTTATTAATGTATTACACTATTATTCATTATGATATTGTTCAAAAATATTTACTATTTAGGGAAGAGGAAGATAACTAATAATGAGGAAGAAGAAGCTGATTGGGAGATATTGGACTCTATAGGAGAGGGGGAAGAGGAGAGAGCAGCTCATCATAATGATGATTCAAATGAAGACCCCCTTAGTGATGACTGATGAGTGATGATAATGCTGATGACTAGTGAGTTCTTAACTTCTTATGTGATATGTTAATGTCATTGCTATTTATCTTGTGCATTTTTATGTTTTATATATTTTTTACTCATTAGTATATACAAAATTTATTATTTTATGTTTACGCAATTTTTTGATTTTGAGGCTTACGCCTCAAATCGCCTTGAGGCTTACGCCTCGCCTCACGAACGAAAAACGCCTCAATACCCGAATACGCAATTTTAAACCTTGGACTAGTTACATTAATAAAAATAATTAATTATTCTTGTAATAATATAGGATCAAAATTATTTTAGCTTGCAAGTGCTCCAATATTATTCATAAGTATATCGTTTATTAATAAAAAATATTTTGATTAATTTCCATTAATTAATGGAGAAAATTTTGGTCTCAAGATATTCATGCATGATAATGTGTGTTATGATAAGGTATAAATAATAGGAACAATATTAGGAGAGAAAATAAATAATTTGGATATCATTTGAGCTTCAAGGCTAGAAGTCTAGAATTGGTCTGAAGATGATTCATGATGTTTTAGAATATTATTGGATAGATTAAATAAACTCGAGAAAAAATTGAATGCAATTTATGAAGTTTGAATTGCAAGGTGGTGAACTTTTAAAAAATGACTAAAGTTATAATCATGGATGAGAAAGTTGTGACTAATGATTTAGAAATTCTATGAACTTATGACAATAATGTATTTTTGATTTTTTGAATTCATTTGTGAGCTATATATACTTGAATTGTATGGCGTATTTAGTCACATTATTGAGCTAGAGCATTTTTATTCAAGATAGAGGACTTATAATGCACCATATCCCTATTCAACCCTCTTAATGTCTTCTTCCATGATTTCCTTACCCCATTGGTACCCAAAATAAGCTTTCTCATCTTAAACCAATTCAAGTATCTTAGTAAAAAAAATACATTGATGGTTGAAGAGGATATTGTCTACAAAGGAATACTACCAAAGCTTTCAAATATCATCTCTCTAAATGCACTACAAGAATGCCCAAATAGTTGTTGGATGGATTTCTCATATGGGTACTCTCCAAACCCCAGCACAATTAATGCATATTTAGCATGGCAATTGGACTGTCTTCCCTCTAATGTAGCCCTCACTCTCATCATCACCAAAAATCCTTGGTAATCCAAAGAGTTTCAATTCTTGACACTTAAAGAACTGACTAAAAGGGGATGTATAGGTGTTGACAACTTGTTCATTAACCTCATTATTTAAATATTTTGTCCACAGGCCAACCATATATATGAACCAAAATACCAAATAGTGTAATACCTCTATAATGGTGTGATTAAAACAATTATATACATGCATAATATGCATAATAAGACAACTCAAATGAGTCAATTTTCAAAGAGACAGGTTAAAACAATACAAACTGAACCATGTTCAACATGATCTTGAACCTATTAAATTATATTCAAACCATATTCAAACATTGATCAAATCTTAATCTAACCTTATTTGAATTATTTTAAATAAATTTTAAACCTTGCTCAAGCCTCTTTCAAACCATCTTCTAATCTTGCTCAAACTTCCTTCAGAAATATTCGAGTCTTGTTCGAACCTTAGATAATTTTATTTGAACTATATTTAAATAATGCTCAAATTATCTTCGAATCATGTTCAAACTATGCTCGAATCTTGATCAAACTTTGATTGAACCTCTTTGAGCATTGTTCAAATCTTGTTTAAAAATACAAACATGATTTGAACAAGATTATATGATGAATAATATCATTCTGGGTTTAAAGTTTAAAGTGTAAATGATATTTTCAAACCTAAATAACCAAACATATAAAATCATTAATCTTGAACAATATGTTGGTGATAAAACTCTGGCTTGGAACTTTCCCACATTGATCACATGTGAATAACATTTGCTAGCGATGGAGAATTCACCGAAAAGAGTCTGATTAGCTTCATGTTTGAAAGTTTGCATGACTGATTTTGCAAAGGGTTTCGACTTCTATTTTGATAAATCAGCAGTATTTTAGTTAAATGCAAAATTTTAGACACATTTTCTTACAAATAGTAGGTATATTTCTCTAATATCAAAATTGTGGGGCACATAAAGTTGAAATTCCATATACCATTAACCTGAGGAAAAATAATTGAATTTATTTATAGTCGGGACACGTAGAATTACTCTAATTATGTATTTCAATCAAAAGTTTGCAACATTGACATTCAGAGATTCCCTTTATTTATCATTCAATCTTTTTTTACTAAACTCGCCTTCTTCATCCATTCGATGTAGTAGCTAATGCATGCCTCTCTAAACATAGGCGAGGGATCTTCCTAAAGTTTTGGTAGCAGGGTATCATTTGATTCCCTACTTCATTTTTGATGCCCAGGAAGGTTAGTTTTTCAGATTCCCTTCCCTCCTGTAAGCTCTTATGCTTCGTTTGGGATGGCTTTCTTCTTACTTTATAGAATAGTTTTTTTTAATAAAATTTTTGAATTTGAAAATTGTGTACTAGAAATCCATTTTAAAAAATAGTATGAAAGCTGTCCCAAACAAAACCTTAGTCTCATCATCAGCGGGAAAATAAATGGAATTTATATTTCATTTTTGAAAATTGCAGGTTCAAGAAGCGCCCTGTTCGCTGCAACTGATCCTCAGGTTCCTGATTATTGCGCAATGTTGAAAGCTGATGAGTGGCCTGTTTGCGCCTACATCTCGCATGATTGTCGGCCTGCAAATGCATCAGAGGAAGCTCACAATCTCGAAACCTCTCAGGCCGTGTGGGAGAAATCTCTCGAAATGATCGGCCTCCCCGCCGATGCACTGGAAAATCTCATCGAAGGTAAAAATGTTGAGCAAAATTTTGGGAATTAATTTTACTTTATATCGTAGTAGGATAAATGCTTGATTTTGTTGTTGTGTATGTAGAAAAATCATACTTTTTCAGATGCACCTCATTTGTATCTTTATGAGTGTATGAGCTGATCTAATATGGAGGTACTTTGTTGATGGTTGTGGCCTAATGTGAATACTCAAAATTTATTTAGTATCTATAATACTTGACTAAAAATAATGATTTATTGGTATATTTTTTGGTTAGATTAAGCGAGTTCATAGTCTTTCTGTGATAAAAATATTAATATTGTTAATGTTTTATCTACAACATTTTCAAAGGCATACCATGAAGCTTCTACTTATCATTTTATGATAAATATCATAATAAAGTTAAAAAAAATGATAATTAATATGAAAATTATCACTTGGAATCTAAAGCTTATAGAAGGGCTTCGTTCTATTGATATTTTGACAAAATTAGTATAAGAATTCTGTCATAATTGGCTAGTCAAAGTATGAAGTCAATTTTGAGAGATAGGTTCATACTTTCTTTCTAAAGTGCTGATATAATTTATTGATCATTGATATTTCAAGGTGTTTTAATGTTATCTAAAATTTGTATTCTAATCAAATAACTATATTATTAGAGTTTTTGAGATATATAATATAGAAAGGTTCAAGAAAGATGTACCACAATAAATGTTAAAATCGCCTCTCAAATGAGATTAATGGAGTGTTGATTTAGTTCATGATTAAGCTTAAGGATCAATTATTTATCCTATTATGCAATTCAAATTATATCCAGGTAATGGTGATATTGAAGGTTGATGGGAGTGGTGGAGTAATCTAAAGAATTATGAAATTGATTTAGGGTTATATCAATCACTAAATAATGTTTAGGTTTTCTTTGATATAAAAAATTATTAAAACTCCACTTAATATATGCAAGTATATATGTCAAATCAAGTAATGTAGTGATAAAGTAGATTGTCGATCTCACGAGGAAGAATGTTTACTTGTAAATACTATTATTGTCTTACAACAGTTATCACACTCAATAAAAATAGGTATCAGTGCGCATTCAATCACTTAAATTAAAATCAAAGAAAAATTAAATGAAACACAATTTGGATAAAATGTTTTGGATTGATGGAATATGAAAATAATATGTTTCCTAATGATTCTCTTTTATATTGATGTTATTCAGAGCATATGTTTCACCGACCGCTTAGTCAAGCTTGAAGAGATAAATGACATATTAAATCATTTCAATCTCAATATCACTCTAAACTCCAATAGTTTGTCACCCTATGAAAATCTTAGAAGAGTAAGTAAAGCATGTACTGTTAAAACTCTCTCATGACAATTCATCTCTATAAATTTGGTACATGTCAAGCACTATGCTTTTGCTTGCATCATATCAATCTAACATATATGATTGTGCCTGCTTTTTTATTCTTAGGCTCCACATTACACCTGATATTAACTATACATATGACCACTATGTGTATTAAATGAAGACATGCTAAATTGAAATTACCACTAAATTATTAATGAATAGAATTCATTAGTACTCCACATTCTATTTACACAATCAATCCAAAACTAGAGGATTTAGCCAGACATGATGATTCAATATATTCATTAATTAATTGACCAAACTCATGTTCATTAATTGCACAAAAGAAAAAAAATGTACAGAAGAAAAAATATTACTAGATGGTTCAATAATCTTCTATACACTCTTTAAACTTATAGAATTTCTTCCACAAAAACTAATCAAACACTCTTATGAAGTAGATCTAGTGCTCCCTGAATTTTCTTAGTTTTCATTTCTAAAGAAATTATAGAGAAACACTATGAAGACTAACATAAACTAAGTGACTGAACTCCCTTACTAAAACTGCAAATAAACTATTTATAGAAAAATACATAAAATGGACTCTAGCGCCACATTATTCGGAGCACTTGCACTGTGACACCCATAAAATGAACCAATGCCGCAGCGCTGAAGGATCTCCTCTGTTGTGGCGCTTGCTTACATGAGTCTACCGTTTAGTTAATAAAAATGTCGTTTCACTGTAGATCGTATCCTGAACGGTTACAATAGTAGCGCCACGGTGTTGCTGTCGATTGAGCGCTGCAACATTCACGTGACTCCCTTGGCTTGGAGGTATTGGAATTTGGCTACGCGGTGTTGTGAAGATAGAGACTAAGCTTTACAACACCGACTCCTCTAATGCCACGACACTATTAACAGAGACTAAGTGTCGCCATGCTCGTATTTGGGTGCTCTAGCGATGTCAATAACAATGTCGCGGTGATATTATATTCGATGTCTTGGCGTTGTACCTTACTTCAAATTTTACATATTTTCTATATTTTTCTTGCACAAATATAATTAAAACAACACGTTTTCACTGACAAATTCGTATATAAAACATAACATATTATATAAATTCATCATATCCTCCCTAGCTTAAGCTTTTTCTTATCCTCAAGTAAATAAAACTTTATAATTATGATTAAATGATTAACCAAAATAAAAAGTGACAATCTAAAACTAATAAAATATAAGATAATACATCACTGTCTAGAATTAGTGAAAATAAATAAGGCTATATTTTTAATTTGGAAAAATACCAATAGTTAAACTTAATCAATCATTTTTATTTTTATCTAATTTGAAATTATAGGTTATATATATATATTTAATCATTAACTTTTGAATGTTGAAATGAATAATGTAGATTTAATAATTGGATATGATTGTAGTTAAAATTATACATTCATTAATTCACCACCCCTTATATTAGCTCTCTCATCTTATCATTTATAGTTTTTTGTATTAGATTGTATTTCAAATCTTATATTTTCATTGATATCAATTTTTGAATGTACTCATTTTGATATTTTTTATTTCTTTTTTTCTTTTGGAGAACTATTTGTAGTTTTTTTGTGTATTACAAAATTAATAATTTTGAATATCAGTTTCTACTTAATTAAGGGTTCTCATACAATCTTAATAATTTTAATATACGAACTTAATGATATTACTAATTCCAACTTCATGTTAGCTTATGATTTTTAATTTCAATCTATTCATATCTAATTTTTAAAACTAATTATTCATCTTACAATTTTATAAAGTTACAGCTTTAAAATTCAAATTAAAAAAAAAAAGTTCACATGATTGAATGAGTTAAGTATTAATTTTTCTAATCTATGAAGTATAAACAAAGTTCATTCAAACTAAGATATAGGGTTTTATTATTATCCTAATTTTACATCATTTTTAATTATCATTTTTATAAGGGTTAATTAAATAATCAAAATATAAAAATAATTAGTGGACAATAATAATTTAAGCATGAAGAGAATTTGCGAATATGTAAATAAACACATAAACAAATATTACAAACACAAGCTTTCATATTAGTGATAAAAGGTGAATAAAAATGTGGTGAACATAAACATAACATTCATAATGTAACGAGTACTAACATAACACACATAAATTGTCTTCCATAAGTGTTAAGTTTTAAGTTTTCCGCTAGACTATTCCAATCATTGCTTTTCAAAATGAACCAATTCAGTTATTGCTTGCAAATAATCAATATCTCCTCATAAATAAGGTTTCAATATGTGGAAATTTTCTTTAAATATATGCAAGCTTTTCTTATCTTGTATTTTCACAGTCCCATATAGGGAAATATTTTTATGATAGTGAATGGCCCTGACCACCTGTATTTTAATTTTTCTTGGAATAATTTAAATCTAGAATTGAAAAGTAAAACATCTTGACCAAAAGTGAATTCTTTCTTAAGAAGATTTTTATTATGCCATTTTTTTTTTAACTTTTTTCTTTGTAAATTTTTTAATTTTTGTAAGCTTCATTTCTAAATTCTTTTAATTCACTTAAGTGTAGTAGTCTTTTTTTAACACTTTCAAAATAATTCAATTCTTTGATTGCTTAGAATACCTAATGCTCTAATTCTACAAGAAGATGAAAGCTTTTCCAAAAACTAATTCATAAGGAGTCATACCAATTGGAGTTTTAAATGTAGTTCTATAGGCCTATAATGTATCATCCAATTTAATTGTCCATTCTTTCCTATTAGAACTGATAGTTTTTTCTTTCAATATCTTCTTAATTCCCTATTGCTAATTTCATCATGTACATTGGTTTGAGGATGATAAGAAGTATATTTCCAATGGAAAATCCCAAAATTCTTGAGGATAGTTTTTATTCTTTTGTTACAAAAATGACTTCCTCCATCATTGAATAAAACTCTTGACATCTCAAATCTTGAAAGAAAAAAATATTTCTCTTTAAGAAATTAATCACAATTTGAATATCATTTTTAGAGGTTTACACACCTTTGATCCATTTAGAAACATAATCCACAACAAAGCGAATATATTGGTTTCCACACGATGGCACAAAATGTCCCATAAAATTTAATCTAAAACATCAAATATTTCTTATTCCAAAATATAATTTATTGGCATTTCATTTCTTTTAGTTATATTGCATACTCTTTGGCACTGATCTTATCTTTCTACATATTCCTTCACATTCTTAAATAGGGTGGTACCAATAAAATATAACTTGAAAGATTTTAGCAGCATTTCTAAATCCTTTAAAATATCCCCCATAGTTTGAGTCATGGAAATCACTAATAATGGAATTTATTTTCTCATCATGAACACATCTTTTTATGATTTGATCATTGCAAGTTTGAAATAAATAGGGTTCATCTCAAAAGTAAGATTTGGTATCACACACATACTTTCTTTTTTGAGATATAGATAATTCAAAAAGAAATATTTCACTTACAATAAAATTTACAATGACAGCATACTATGGAGATTTATTCAACTGGAGAGCAAATAATTATTCTTCGGTGAATTTTTCATTAGATTCAACATCAACTAATGCATGCTTTCAAGTCTAGATAGATGATCAGTAATTTGATTTTCAATATCCTTTTGATAAAAAATTTCTACACCAAATTCTTGTAACAACAAAATCTACCTAACTAGTCTTAGTTTGATATCTTTCTTTGTCATAAGATATTTGATGGTAGCATGATCAATGTAAACAATAACCTTGGTTAAAATCAAACAACATCTAAACTTGCTAAATGCAAAACAACAACTAACAATTCTTTTTCAGTGGTTGTATAGTTAGATTGTGCAAAATTCAAAGTTTTGCTAGCATAAAATATAACATGAAATTTCTTATCTCTCTTTTATCCCAGAACTACACAACAACAATATCACTGGTATCACACATCACTACAAAAAGTAAAGACCAATCAGGAGTAATAATAACATGAACAGTAGTCAAATGATGCTTTAGAGTACTGAAAGCTTTATGACATGCATAATCAAATATAAAAGAAATTTCTTATGTCAACAAATGACATAAAGGCTTAAAATTTTTAGAGAAATCTTTTATAAATCTTCTATAAAAACTAGCATGTCCTAAGAAGCTTCTAATCCCCTTAATAGAATTGGGTGGAAAAGTTTATCAATCACTTGAATTTTTACAATGTGTACTAACAATCCTTTCCTATATATCTTATACCCTTAGACAATGCCTTCAGTTACCATGAATAAACATTTCTCCCAATTTAGCACTAAATTGGTTTCAACCACATCTTTTTAAAATAGTAGTTAAGTATTTCAGACATGATTTAATTGTAATGCCAAATACATAAAAATCATCTATGAATAGTTCAATACACTACCAATTAAGTTTGAAAAAATAGACGTCATGTCACGACCCGGCCCGAGACGAGACGGATCCCGTTCGCACCGGGCCGCGACGGAAAAGCTAACCAGGATCTAGCTTTGGAATTTGGTTAGGAACTGAATCTTCCAAATTATTTTAAACAACACAATACAAACACAAAGCTACTAAAAACATCAAATTCAGCGGAACAAAAGATCTATCATTTCTTTTCCTCAAAACAATCATCTACAAATACAGTACATGGCTTTTAGACAGAAAGAAAGACAGAACAGAAAAGCCATGACTGTACAAAATCAAAAGGTACAAAACAATACCTATACTGATCAGACTCTGAACTAATCCTGGAATTCCTTCCCTTTCCCAGAACCTGAAAACCATCAGAAAGCAAGGGTGAGCTCAACAGCTCAGCAAAGCAACAAACCTCCAATCAAAATTCTCAGAATCTCAAAACCAACCCATCAGACAAATCCGTACAGAAATTAAAACGGAATCGGACAGATATCAAATCAAACAGAACTGTACAGAAATAGAAGTCGTATCAAATCAGAAATAGAACAGATCAGACATATCAGATCAACATAATCAGAATCGTACAGATCATATCGGAACAGAACAAAATCGTATCAGAATCATATCAGAATCATATATCAGATATCAGATATTATGTAATTCATAGCTAAATTCCCTGACACTAACTGAATCTCATAGGATCCAGACCCCTTATGCCTCCCTTTGTGCTCACGGCACCAGAACAGATGTGCATATAGCACCAAAATACATATATAGTGCTTATAGCACCTAAACAGATTTCCTCGGATCCGGAACAGAACATATATCATATTTCATATTGAGCTCATTTCAGAATTCCCAGACACTAACTGAATCTCATAGGATCCAGGCCCCTTATAACTCCCTTTTTATAGCATATACAGATAACATATCAAATCAGAAAAATTCTGGACAAATCAGAAATTACTAAAAAATCGGGCAGCACAACGGCAGTATACAGAATTTACACAATTTTCCTGAAAATAATAATTTACCAAATTTGCACAGAATATAGATATCAATATTTCAGAACATTTATTCTACTGTACAGAGAATTTCCAAGTTCACAGAAAAATCCAGTCGACTAAAAACACAGTCGAATCAAAAATACCCGGACAAAAATCTTCATAAGATAACCAAAATGTGCACACTCGGCACGTCAACAATATACAGAAACTTACGCGGTAAAAACTGAACCAATCAAAAGATACGGACGAAAATCACGAACAAAAATCAATTCCGGACAGATAATACCGCCAAACACGACGGTTCTGAAAATTGAGAAAGGCGGAATGTGCCTTACCTCGCATACAGCAAAATCCTCAACAGTCTCTTCGAACGAAAACGGCTCCGCGTCGTCTGAAAATCAACTTTTCTAAGAATGCCCTTGAGTTTCTCTCTCCTCAAAAGATATTTTATAAAAATCTGATTTTTCTCTCTCCTCAAAACGGCTGAATTCCCTTAAGTAATACTCAGATCGGCCCGGCCGATCGCCACATCGTCCTGGGACGATCCGACCAACTTGATCGTCCTGGACAGCTCCCAGGGCTATTGTCCGGCCGATATTTTCTACAATGCCAATCGGCCTGGCCGAAGTCCTCGATTGGCCTGGACGATGCTTACATGAAATCACCTGGAACAAATCTGGGCAAATTTTGGAGCAATTCTCACCTGATCGTCCCAAGACGATTCCAGATCGTCCTGGATGATCCTGGAGCAGATCTTGATATTACAATCTCCCCAACTCAGAAAAAATGTCGTCCTCGACATTATCCAATCCAAACTCAGTCAAAACAAGTACGGGTACGACTGTCTCATGTCAGACTCCTTCTCCCAAGTCGCTTCCCGTGCAGTCCGGTGCTTCCACTGGACTTTAACCATCAGAATCTGTTTATTTCTTAACTTTCGGACGTCGTACGCCAAAATCAACTCTGGCTCTTCCTTGTATGCCAGATTCTCCTGAATCTCAACCTCATCAGCAGATACCTTCTTCCTAGAGTCGGATACCTACTTCCTCAGAGTGGAGACGTGAAACACATTATGCACGTCAGACATAGAATCAGAAAGCATCAATCTGTAAGCAGCTTTTCCAATCCTTTCCAGGATTTCAAAAGGTCCAACATACCTTGGACTAAGCTTGCTCACCTGACCAAATCTGCTCACACCCTTCATCGGGCTGACTTTGACATACACAAAGTCACCAACCTAAAACTCAACAAACCTATGCTTCTGATTGTAATACTTCTGCTGTCGATCTTGAGCAGCTTTCAATCTTTCTTTAATCAAACTTATCTTCTGAACAGTTTCCTCAACAAAAGTGGCCCCCAAAGCCTGTCTATCTCCGACCTCCGTCAGAGTCAAAGGAGTACGGCACTTCCTGCCATACAGAGCCTCGTACGGTGCCATACCGATACTGGACTGGAAACTGTTGTTATAAGCAAACTCAATCAGCGGGATATGATCCTCCCAGCTTCCGCCAAAGTCCAGAACACAAAGCCTCAACAGATCTTCCAGTACCTGAATAGTTCTCTCAGACTGTCCATCTGTCTGAGGATGAAAGGCTGTACTGAAATGCAGTTTCGCACCCAAGCCTTGCTGAATGCCTTTCCAAAGTCTGGAAGTAAAATGTCCATCTCGATCAGAAACAATCACGCGAGGCCCACCGTGAAATCTGACTATCTCCTTCACATAAACCTGTGCCAAGCGATCAACTGAATCCGTCTGTCTGATCGGAAGAAAATGGGAGGACTTCGTCAATCGATCTACAACCACCCAAATGGCGTCATGCCCTTATCTAGATCAAGGAAAACCCATCACAAAATCCATCGTTACCTCCTCCCATTTCCACTCAGGGATAGGCAACGACTGCAACAGTCCACCTGGTCGCTGATGCTCTGCCTTCACCAACTGATAGGCTTCGCATCTCGACACAAACTTTGCCACATCTTTCTTCATTTCAGGCCACCAGAACAAAAGCTTCATATCAGCATACATCTTACCACTGCCTGGATGTACAGTGTAGCCTGAATGATGAGATTCGTACAGAATCTCCTGCCTCAATTCTCCAAACACAGGTACCCACAACCTGTTCTTACAGAAAATAGCACCAGAATCAAAAATTTGAAGTTCAGGAGTCTTACCAGATCCAATCTGAGCAATCAACTTCGAATAATCACAATCTGACTTCTGGGCTTCCTGAATCATTGTCTCCAAAGAAGATTGAATGCTCATCTGAGCCAACTCCAAACCACTGGAGGAAATCACCTCCAACTGCAATCGCTCCATATCACGAATCAGAAAGTCATCACAAGTAAGCTGAATACCTGATAATCCAGAAGACTTTCTGCTCAGAGCATCCGCTACCACATTCGCCTTCCCAGACTGATACTGAATAGTCAAATCATAGTCCTTGATCAACTCGAGCCACCTTCTTTGTCTCAGATTCAGATCCTTCTGAGTAAAAATGTACTTCAAGCTCTTATGATCAGTAAAGATCTCACACCTGATGCCATACAGATAATGACGCCAAATCTTCAAAGCAAAAACCACTGCAGCTAACTCCAAATCATGTGTCGGGTAATTCTTCTCATGTGGTTTTAACTATCTAGAAGCATAAGAAATTACCTGACCATGCTGCATCAGGACACAACCCAGTCCTTTCAGTGAAGCATCACTGAACACTTGAAATCCTTCCGTACCTGACGGAAGTGCTAACACTGGAGCTGAAGTCAGACAATCCTTCAATCTCTGAAAACTAGCTTCACACTCCGGTGTCCAAACAAAAGGTACTAACTTCTGCGTCAGTCTCGTCAGAGGCGTCGAAATCTATGAAAATCCTTTCACAAACTTCCTGTAATACCCGGCCATGCCCAAGAAATTACGTACCTCAAATACCGTAGTCGGCCTTGGCCAATCAGCAACTGCCTGAATCTTCTGGGGATCAACAGAAATGCCTTCTCCGCCAATCACATGCCCCAGAAAAGAAATGCTCTTCAACCAGAATTCACACTTGGAGAACTTGGCATACAGCTGATGCCTCCTCAAAGTCTCCAACACAATCCTCAAATGTCTGGCATGATCATCCTTAGATGCAGAATATACTAGAATATCGTCAATGAAGACGATCACAAACTGATCCAAATACTCCATGAATACTCGGTTCATCAGATCCATGAAAATAGCAGGCGCGTTGGTTACCCCGAAAGGCATAACCAAGAACTCATAGTGCCCGTACCGAGTACTGAAAGCTGTCTTCACCACATCAGCTTCCTTCACCTTCACCTGATAGTATCCGGATCGCAAATCAATCTTCAAAAATACTGAAGATCCGGAAAGCTGATCAAACAAGTCGTCAATCCAAGGCAAAGGATACTTGTTCTTGATCGTGACCTTGTTCAAATCTCTGTAATCAATACACATACGGAGTGTACCGTCCTTCTTCTTCACAAACAAAACAGGTGCTCCCCAAGGCGAAACACTAGGACGTACAAAACCTCTGTCAAGCAACTCCTGAAGCTGAACTTTCAACTCATAAAGTTCTTTCGGTGCCATCCTGTACGGAGCTTTTGATATCGGAGCGGTACCCGGAAAAACATTGATAGAGAACTCCACATCTCTATCCGGAGGTAAACCAACCAACTCCTCAGGAAAAACATCAACAAACTCCCGTACCACAGGGATCTCAGAAACAGAACCAACCTCTAGGTTCAGATCCCGCACCGAAGCCAAAAATACCGGACATCCCTTTTTCCACATCCTGCTTACCTCCAACACAGAAACCAGACTGGAGAGAACACCTCGTAATCCCTGAAATACAAATCTCTCTCCAGCCATAAGCAAACTCACTTGCTTCTTCAGATAGTCTATCTGGGCCTCATACAGACTCAGCCAATCCATGCCCAGAATCACATCATATGAAGAAATCGGCAAAAGGATCAAACTCGATTTCCACTTCTTGCCAGAAATCTCAATCTCACACAAACAAAACTTCTGAGCAATCAAAGGATTCCCAGCCGGTAAAATCACAGACAAAGAAACCGGTAAGACCATCGAATCCGAATGTAAAGTCTCAAAACATCGCTCGGACAGAAAAGAGTGACTCGCTCCAGAGTCAAATAAAACACGACAGGGCTGATCAAAAATGTAAACCATACCTGTCACAACATCGGGAGCATCACGAGCCTCCTGCTGACTCAAGCTGTAAACTCGGGGCTGAACTGGAACAGGAGCTGAAGCAACAGAACTACTCTGCTCCCTCTGAACCGTAGGTGGTCTCCGTGGTCCAGAACTAGATCCACCACCTCTACCAGCAAATCCCTCAGGGCGTGGAGGAACAGTCCTCGGTCTTCCTGCTGCTGAACCGGCAGGTCTGACAAAGCCCTTAGATCGGAACTCAGAACGCTGATCAAATCCCATATGTGGACACTCTGCAATCCGATGTCCTGACTGACCACATCGGAAGCATAGACCAGCCATCCTATAGCACTGGCCAAAGTGTCGTCGTCCACAGTTCTGGCACACAGGTGCCGTACTGACTGATCCAGAACTCGTCGTACTGGTAGCAGTACCAGACGACCCTCCGCTCCTCCTGGAGTCTCCAGATCCTGAGCCGGAAACAAATCTCCTCTTTCCAGAGGAACCACTGCTAGAAGCCTCACCTCCAAATCTCTTCCTACTCGCAGTCCACCGCTGCTGAGTAGCCATCAGGTCATTCTCTATCAATCGAGCTCGCTCCACAAGCTCAGCAAAATCGGTGATCCGAAATGGTATCAGGGGCTGCCTCAATGTATCTCGTAATCCCCTCAGAAATCTGTAACACCTCTCAGCAGAAGTGCTAACTAGCTGCGGAGCGTACCTGACTAATGCAGTAAACTCAGCCTCGTACTGCATCACTGTCTTGCTCCCCTGAACAAGTCTCAGAAAAGTCTCATGCATCTGCTGTCGTGCAGAAGGGGGAACAAGCCAATCTCGGAACACTTCAGTGAACTCTTCCCAGGTAATCAAAGAGTTCAGTCTGCCCTGAAATCTGGCTGCCTGCTGGCCTTCCCACCAGTGCTCAGCCTCTCCGTCCAACAGAAAAACAGCCAATGGAACCTTCCTATCCGACGGACACTGCATCCCATCAAAGGTCTTCTCCAATCTCCTCAGCCACTCCTCAGCAGCTCTGGGCTCAACAGCGCCCTCAAATCTCGGAGGTTTCAACCTCAAAAACAGAATCTTGTCCAAACACTGAAACCTGCCCGTCTGTCATGTCTGGGTCTGGCTGATCCATACAGAAAAATCCAGAAAATCCGAAAAACTATCACAAAAACAACACAATAAAAAGCCGAACAAACCAAAACTACCCCCCAGACAGACTCACTGATCACTTCCTATAGCTCTGTTTCACACAAATCCCAAATTTCCAAAACCAATGCTCTGATACCAAAAAGTTTGTCACGACCCGACCCGAGACGAGACAGATCCCGTTCGCACCGGGCCGCGGCGGAAAAGCTAACCAGGATCTAGCTTTGGAATTTGGTTCGGAACTGAATCTTCCAAATTATTTTAAACAACACAATACAAACACAGAGCTACTAAAAACATCAAATACAGCGGAACAAAAGATCTATCATTTCTTTTCCTCAAAACAATCATCTACAAATACAGTACATGGCTTTTAGACAGAAAGAAAGACAGAATAGAAAAGCCATGACTGTACAAAATCAAAAGGTACAAAACAATACCTATACTGATCAGACTCTGAACTAATCCTGGACTTCCTTCCCTTTCCCAGAACCTGAAAACCACCAGAAAGCAAGGGTGAGCTCAACAGCTCAGCAAAGCAACAAACCTCCAATCAAAATTCTCAGAATCTCAAAACCAACCCATCAGACAAATCCGTATAGAAATTAAAACGGAATCGGACAGATATCAAATCAAACAGAACTGTACGGAAACAGAAGTCGTATCAAATCAGAAACAGAACAGATCAGACATATCAGATCAACAGAATCAGAATCGTACAGATCATATCGGAACAGAACAAAATCGTATCAGAATCATATATCAGATATCAGATATTATGTAATTCATAGCTAAATTCCCTGACACTGACTGAATCTCATAGGATCCAGACCCCTTATGCCTCCCTTTGTGCTCACGACACCAGAACAGATGTGCATATAGCACCAGAATACATATATAGTGCTTATAGCACCTAAACAGATTTCCTCGGATCCGGAACAGAACAGATATCATATTTCATATTGAGCTCATTTCAGAATTCCCAGACACTAACTGAATCTCATAGGATCCATGCCCCTTTTAACTCTCTTTTTATAGCATATACAGATAGCATATCAAATCAGAAAAATTCCGGAAAAATCAGAAATTACCAAAAAATCGGACAGCACAACGACAGTATACAGAATTTACACAATTTTTCTAAAAATAACAATTTACCAAATTTGCACATAATATAGATATCAACATTTCAGAACATTTATTCTACTGTACAGAGAATTTCCAAGTTCACAGAAAAATCCAGTCGACTAAAAACACAGTCGAATCAAAAATACCCGGACAAAAATCTTCAGAACATAACCAAAATGTGCACACTCGGCACGTCAACAATATACAGAAACTTACGCGGTAAAAACTGAACCAATCAAAAGATACAGACAAAAATCACGAACAAAAATTGAGAAAGGCGGAATGTGCCTTACCTCGCGTACAGCAAAATCCTCAACAGTCTCTTCGAACGAAAACGGCTCTACATCGTCCGAAAATCAACTTTTCCAAGAATGCCCTCGACTTTCTCTCTCCTCAAAAGATATTTTATAAAAATTTAATTTTCTCTCTCCTCAAAACGGCTGAATTCCCTTAAGTAATACTCAGATCGGCCCGGCCGATCGCCACATCGTCCCAGGACGATCCGACCAACTTGATCGTCCTGGACAGCTCCCAGGGCTATTGTCCGGCCGATATTTTCTACAGTGCCAATCGGCCTAGCCGAAGTCCTCGATCGGCCTGGACGATGCCTACAGGAAATCACCTGGAACAAATCTGGGCAAATTTTGGAGCAATTCTCACCTGATCGTCCCAGGACGATTCCAAATCGTCCTGGACGATCCTGGAGCAGATCTTGATATTACACGTCATGCCTCTTTGAAAAGTATCAAGAGAAATAGACGTCATGTCTTATCTTCATCGTCAGGTGTAATAGAAATTTAATGATAACCATAATATACATCTAAAAAGTAATAAAATGGATGCCCTACCAATATATCAAGCATTTGATCAAGAAATAACGAAGGGAAATGATATTTTCAAGTTGTTTTATTTAATTTCTTATAGTCAATTCAAATCCTACAACCTGTGACAATTCTAATGGGTATTAATTCATTATGTTCATTGGATATAATATTTAATCCTCCCTTCTTATGAACATAGTGAATGGGATCGACCCAAGAACTATTAGAATTTGGGTAGATAATCACAACATCTAACCATTTAAGAATCTATTTTTTAATTATATCTTTTATTGAAGGATTAAGTCTTCTTTGAGGATCAGCTTTAGGAATAGAATTTACTTCCATTAATATTATATGCATACAAATGGAAGGATTGATTCCTTTAATGTTATCAATAGTTTACCCAAAGCTTTTTTATAATTACTTAAAACTTTAATCAATTTAATCTCTTGATGTTGTTCTAGATTTGCATAAATGATTATAGGAAGAGTGAAATATTTGCCCAAATATGCATACTTAAGATGACAAGGTAAAGCTTTAAGCTCTAAAGTTGGGGCCTCTTCAATTGATGGTTTTAGAGTTTTATCTAACGATGAAGTTTCCAACAATTCAAAATGTCCTTTGTTCCAACTTTCTTTTCTAGATTTTATTTCAATGGGCCCATAAGATGCCTTTTGTTCTTGCTCATCTTCATTAATCTGTTCTCCTTCTAATAATTTTTCCTTGAGATCTTCTACTAATACATCCTCCAAATTCACCCTAAAGCAACTTCATTCCTTTCTTGAGGAAATTTTATAGATTTTAATCAATCAATTGTCACCTCATGATCTTGAACTCTCATTAATCATAGCTTTCTCTGTTGCTAAGAAAGGTCTTCCTAAAATGAGGGATATTTCTCTATATTGTTCCATGTCTAAAATAATAAAATAAACATGAAAATGAACTTATCAACCTTGATTAGAACATCATGTATTACTCTTTTTGGATAAGTAAAAGATCCATCAGTTAATTGAAGAGTAACAAAAGTATGTTGAAAATTTCATATATCTAACCGTTTAAAGATGGATAGAGGCATGAGGTTAATAATAGATCCTAAGTCACATAAAGCTCTCACACAAAATTTATCTCCAATAATTAAAGGAATGGTAAAACTCCCAGGATCCTTAAGTTTTTCAGGAATTTTCTTTTGTAAAATGGCACTACATTCTTCAGTTAATGCCACTATTTCATAATAAAAAAATCTTCCTTTTTTACTTAAAATATCTTTCATGAATTTAGCATAAGTGGGCATTTGTTCTAAAGCTTCAAAGAATGGGATATTAATGGTTAATTTTTTAAACACTTCTAATAACTTTGAGAATTATTTGTCAAGATTTCTTTTGATCAACCTCTTAGAAAAATGAGGTGGTGGTCTCTCAACAAATTTTTTATAAATCTTTTCAAGTTCTTTAACAGGTTTAGGTTGTTCATAAGTGGTCTTATTCTCTTGTTGTTCTTCTATATCATCCTTATCTTGGGGTTGGTCTATTTCTTTATAAGGATCTCTTAACCCTTTCAACTTTTAAGTTGGATATTAGAACATTATTCTACCAAATTTTGATAATGAATCAACCTAGCCAATTGCCCTATTTGATCTTCAATTTTTTTTAAAAGCATTAGATTGATTATTCAATTGCATTACTAAGTACTGGAGAACAATATTTTCAAAGGATTCCTTCCTATTCCTTTCACAATATTTTCAAGGTTCATCTCTATGGCTTAAGAGCAACCAACCTCAATTAGAAATTTAGTAAAAAAAAGAATATAATAAAACTAATTATAAAATTAACTCAATAATATAGTAAAATTATAAGAAAAACAAATTTTTGCCAGCAACGATGCCAAAAACTTGATGGGAGTCACAGAGTAACCTAAAAATTGTGAAAATGATTTAGGACTATATCAATCCCTAAACAATGCTTAGGTTTTCTTTTATATAAAAATTAAACCTTAATCCTCACTTAATATACACAAGTAGACGTGTCATATCAAGTAATATAGTGATAGAATAGAGTATTGATCCCACGAGGAATAATATTTACTTGCAAATATTATTAATGTCTACTACAATTATAACAATTGTCCTACTCAATAAAAATAAGTTTTGGTGGAGATTCAATCACTTAATTTATAATCAAAGAAAATTTAAATGAAACACTAGCTGGATAAAATGTTTTGGATTGATGGAATATAAATATAATATGTTTCCTAATAATTCTCTTTTATATTTATTCAGAGCATATGCATCAACGACAACTCAGTCAAGTATGAAGAGACAAAGAATAAATTAAACATTTCCAACCTCAATACCACTCTAAACTCCAAAAGTCTATCACTCTATGAAAATCTTAAAAGAATAAGTAAATAATGAATTGTTAAAACCCCCTCATGATAATTCGTCTCTATAAATTTGATACATGTCAAGTATTATGCCTATGTTTGCATCATACCAATCCAATATACCTAGTTGTGAATGCTTTCATATTCGTAGGCTCCACATTACAAATGATATTAACTACACATATGGACACTATGGACATAAAATAAAGACATGATATATTGAAAATATCATTAAATCATTGATAAAAATTTTCATTAGTACTTAACATTCCATTTGCACAATCAACCAAAATTAGAGGATTTAGCCAGGCATGATGAATAAGTCAAGCAAACTCATTTTCATTATTTGCATAAAAGAAAAAAATACATAAGAAAAGATATCACAAGATGGCTCAATAATATCCTCTACACTCCTCCTTGAACTTACATAACTACTTCCATAAATATTGATCAAACACTCTTACGAAATGGTTCTAGTACTCTATGAATTTCCTTAGTTATTACTCCTAAAGAAATTATAGAGAAACTCAATGAAGACTGAAATAAACTAAGTGACTGAACTCCCTTACTAACATTATAAACAAATTATTTATAGAAAAATATCAAAAATAGATTTCGACACCGCAAAGCTCAAGACACTTGCACTATAGTGCCCATAAAATAAACTAACGCCAGCCCACAGTGCTAAGGATTTCATCCACTACAGCGCTTGCCTACATGGATATATTATTTAGTGAATAGACACGTCAATTCACTGTTATACCATGTCTTGAATGGTTACAACTATAGCACCATGGCATTTCTGATGATTGAGTGCTGCAACATCCATGTGGCACTCCCTTGGCTTGGCAACACTAGAATTTAACGTCGTGATGGTATGTAGACAAAGATTGGATTTTGCAGTGCTGACTCCTTTGACATAGTGGCACTGTTAAACAAAGACTGTGCACTTCCATATCCATATTTGAGTGCTCTAGTGGTGTCAATAATGGCACCATGATGATATTATGTCTGACATCACGACGGTGTACCATACTTAAAACATTATATATATTTTTGTATTTTTTCTACACAAATACAATTAAAATACCACATTTTCACTAAACATTTAGTATATAAAATATAACATTATTTACACTCATCAATGGTGTGGTTGATTTATAGAGGAAGACAAACATATACATAAAACTAGATGTAATGGAATATGCATTGATTGCAACTTATAATTTGAGTGTGAGGAACTATAACATGTGCTCTATTTTATAATTAAGAAGTGTGGATAAATTAATATTTTAAAGATATATTTAGTTAAGATGTTGAACATTAAATGTTTCAAATAAATTATCCTATTAGGCCTATTATGAGGGCAAGCAAAAAACCAAGTTAACAAATCTCTATGAATAATAGACTACTATAGAGGCCCAAATTTTTGAATATTTTTAAAAGTTTTTTTTTTTTACTTGTTCACCTAGGCTCATGAATTTCTTTCTTTGGCGTGTTTTGGAATTGAAATAGTATTAAAAAATAAATGGTTTGACTCCTCCATTAATGGCCACCATGCTCCTTTCCCTCCCTTTTTTCCCTCCAAAATGTGTAGTTGAAGAGTTATGTAATGCCTATAAATATGGACTAATATTCATTGTAATTTTCCATAGATGAATAATTTTTTTAGGAATAATATTCTTTATTTTTTATTTGTTTGTAGTAGCTTTAAGTGTGTAGTTTATCTTTAACAAGTAAAGAAGTATCCTTTGATTTCTTTTAAGTTGCTTACTACTTCTCCATTACAACTATTTTAAGCTTTCCTCATATCTTCCTCCATTTCATAAGTGTCATCGGATCATAAAATTATATGCAAAACCTTACATCCATTCCAATCCCTCTTTGAATCTCTTAACCATAATAAGGAAAGCTAAGACTAGTCTTGTTACTTGTACAATCACACCTATTAAACTCCATAAAATTGTACTAGCTACTCTAGATTATAAGTTAGAATTATAAGATAGCCATCCACAATAAATATTTTGAAGGTATAGATCTGATGCTATGATTATTTACTTTTCATGTAATCTAGGATGTCATACATGCATTCAATATATTTATTTACTTGCATTGTGTTAAGTGTAAATTTAATAGTATTTTACTATCTTAAATATTAGTACAAATATTATTTAAAATTATTATGATGCAAGAATGTCTTAGAAAAAAAGGAGAAAAATTCACAAGTGGTGAACCAACACTGCAGCACTAGTTGGAGTGCTGCAATGTCCACAAAACCCCAGTGCCAAATCTAGACATCGTATCATTGGTGCCTCGAGAAAAATGTCAATTAATTTAGCACTCCAATGGAGCCAAGGTTAGTGTTGTAGCACTTCACAATGTTGTAGGGCTAGAAGTCAACGTTGCAGTATTATAGTTTTGGGAAATTGAGCGCTGGAGCAACAAATTATACAATATCATAGTGTTAGATTATATATTCAAGCATCAGAGTGCACAACATTTTTAGCGCTACAGTGGAAAAATTATCGAAATGAGGAGCCACATCGATTCAACCAAAAGATACACTGATTATGCCAATAGATGTGTTGGATCATTCCAATGAAATAGTAGAGACTGAGGTGTTAGTTTATTCTATAATGCTGCAACACTAATCTATTGACCTCTGCAGTGCCTATGTTCATTTATGTACTACTATAAATAATTTATTTTATTTTAGTGGGAGATTCTATCATTTTTAGGAGGGGGCTATCACGATCATGTAGTTTTGTTTTCTTAAGTGTAGTGCTCCCTTAGAGTCAAGTTTAAGAAGGCTAGGGGAAAGAAAGTAGTACATTTAGAGATTGTTAGCCT
Organism: Dendrobium huoshanense; assembly: GCA_016618105.1. Classification (NCBI taxonomy): domain Eukaryota; kingdom Viridiplantae; phylum Streptophyta; class Magnoliopsida; order Asparagales; family Orchidaceae; genus Dendrobium; species Dendrobium huoshanense. Next base: position 27,567,628 of record CM028353.1, on the reverse strand, counting down.
GTCTTATTGTAAGCAATTAGACATTTGGAGGGAAAATGAGTGTGAAAAGTGAATTTGTATTATCATGATGATATCTAATTACCTTTTTAATTTTATACTTTCTCTAATATGCAAGCAATGAATTCTAGATTATTCTCTTTTATTTCCATGGCTAGCTAATTTATTATTTTGGGCCAATAAGGGAGTGTTCTGCTAGATTATAATAAAATTAATACTATTTACTATAGATGCACCATTTACCCTACTAAATAAGAATGAAGGGTTTTGAGCTTCTATTTCTTATAGAGAATGTAAATAGATTATGTGATACAAATATATAAATTTTATTATGGACTAATGCTTGTGAAACAATAGTGTTTTCCTAATGAGACTCTTATATGTTGATATGGATCAAAGCATATGCATCCCTAGATCAAAAGGATATTCAAGACCTTCATATAATTTTAATGCCCCCATAAAACTTAGAAGATTTAACATCTTATGTCTAGGCATGCCAACATTCTATTCCAATACTCTTATTTGTACCAATGTTCCTAAGTTTAGTCAATATATCATAGTAGATATTAACTACATACATGACCATTGTTTGCATTAAATGAAGAATGATGGATATTAAAAATATCCATAATTTCATTTAAAACAGGAGAGTATGTATTAGTAATTTCTTTGTGTTCACATCATTAGCCCTAAACTCTAAAAGTAGCCATAGATAAATTAGAAAGCAAACATATTTTTATTTCACTCATAGAAGAAAAGATATGGGAGAATTAATAAGGAAAGATTTCACAAGGATAGTACAATTGGCTTCCCTACACTCCTACTTCCAATGTTAGAATTTCTTACACAAGAGAGACTAAGATCTCTAAGGAAAGTATCTTGCACTTTCTTAGCCTCCTATAGATTTTATTCAAAGGGGAACTAAAAACTACAATGATACTAAAAGTGACATAAATTTTTAATAAAAGAATTAAAAAACAATTTATAATGAGTACATAAACTACCTCACGCACTATGGCACTTAAAATGATGGCACTGTGATGCTATCAGATGAACTAGTGCTTCATTGTGTTGTTGCATTGACTCGATATGTCTTTTAGTTAAACCAATGCATCGCTTTGTTAAATCAATACTACATCTTTCGTCAATTGCTCTGCCATAATGCTTTAAAAGTTGAACATTATGATGCTTGAATATATAATCTAGTGCTACAGTGTTGTAATGATCAATGCTCTGATGTTCAAATTTTCAAGAATCAGGTGCTGCAATATAGATTTCTAATGTTGCGGTTCTATTAAGTGTTGCGATACTGATCTTAGCTCCATTCGCTCACTGAATTATTTACCATTTTCTTGAGATGCTGACACTATACTTCGCCAGTTTGGTGTTAAGGCATTGTAGATGCTGCAATGTCATAATTGGAATGTTATTACACTAGTTCAATACTTATATTTTTTTTTTCATTTTTCTAAATATTTCATGCAAAAACACTATTAAAATAACATGTTTTAATTGAATTTAAATATAATAAACAATACATAATTTACACTTAATAAATTTTTTCTAGCATAAACTTTTACTTATCTTCAAGTAATGGTGTAATCACCTATTGATTAATTTAATAGCCTAAATAAAAAAATTAAAATTAAAATTTATTAAAATATAAGATAATACACTACAATTTAAAATTAAATTAGAATGATTAAAGTTGTAATGCCAAATTGAGAAAATCTTAAATAATTATCCGATCCTAAGTAATCATCTTTGTTATTGCTTGAATTGAACTTATCCACTATCAATATATATGTAAGATTGACTTCTAGTTTCAGAAATGAATAATATATCACTTAGAAATTAGTTGTGGTTGCAGTTAATTTGAAAGTACATTTGTACACTATCATATGTATTAGTTCACTTATCTAGTCCCATTTTATTTAAGTGTCGGGGTGCTTTTTGGACTTGAGTTTTAACATATACTAATTTTTTAATATACTCATCTTTTTTTTTTCCTTTTCTCAAAATTTTCTTTTGATTTTTCATGTTTACACTTATTTTTTATACTTAGAGTACATATTAACGATTTTGAATATCAGTTTGCTTTCATCCCTTCAACAACTCTAAATGATTTTATGTAAGGATTTATTAAGATCACTAATTACATATTTAAGTTTACTATGATCTTCATAATTTAAGCTACACACTTTTTTTCTCTCCAAACTCAATTATTCATTCTCAAATTCAGTAGTCAATGCAAGACTGTATAGTTTCTAAGTTCAAGACAAGTCAATAATTTAAATGATCTTCCTAAGTTAATTATTAAAATTTTCAAATTATGAATTACTATGCTTTGTTCTTTCATATTATCATCTAAGATTTTATTATTATCTTAATTTTACATAATATTTAAATTTTTTTTTTTGGCTAAATAAACAATCAAAGTGCAAGCGCTTTGTAGAGGATTTCAAAAATTAAGCATAAATTGGAATTTAAATTAGATGTAAATGATAGAAAAAAAAATAGGGGTTTTTACATATATAACACTTAAAACTATCATATTTACCTATTAAACATCTAAAGTTATCTATTTACTAATATACCACGTCAAAACCTTTAAACTAATAAAAAAAAACCACTCCGTTCGTTCCCGTTCGCTCCCGTCACAGTAGACGTCGCAACTCCGCCCTCTCCGCCCTTGTTCGCCGGGTATCGCCGGCGGCGGCCACGTTTTCTCTGCCTTCACAGCGCCTTCGCAGCGGTCTTCGTCGCTTCCGAACTCGCTCTCTCCGCCGGCAAGGTTACAATCTTTTCTCGCTCAGTCGGTGTCTATTTTCCTCGATCTTCCACGCAGGTTCAGCTCCGTTCACCCAGCATCGTCGATCTCCATTATAGCAACCGGCGGAGAACAAAGAAACCCGATCTTAACTGCCAATTCAACCTCCTCCACTTCATAGCCACCATGAATGAGCCGTGGATCAACAATCTCCGTCCATCTCCCCTCGATCTTCCGCGCAGGTTCAGCTCCGTAGACGTCTGTGCTCGTCATCGCTTTTCCCGTCCGCGTCAGCTACGACACAAGGTACCCCAGCGTCCCCACCACCCTCGTCGTGCTCTTGGAGCTTCGCCAGCCCGAAGTCGCCGAGCCGACCGTCCAGGTTCCCGTCGAGAAGCACATTGCTTGCTTTCACGTCGCGATGGATGACGACGTGTTCCCACTCTTCACATAGGTAGAGCAGAGCGGAGGCAACGCCGCGGAGGATGCAGAAGCGCTGCACCCACGAGATTGGCGGAGGCGGCGGCGCTACTCCATCGGAATGTGTTTCACGGCGATTTCCGCTACGAATTCCCGGATTCCCTGTCTGGAATTGTGGGAGATGCGTTTCACGGCGATTTCGACGCCGGAGGAAGGTAGGACGCCTTTGTAAACTGCCGGTGGAAGTTTTTTTTTTCCCTCACACTCAGTCTCCGCCCGGAGGAAACGCCCCCAGACGAGCGTTGGGGTGAGTTATTTGACGGAAGGTTACAGAGTGGTAGTTTTGATGTGAGCAAGAGTTTTAGATGGTAGAATAGTAAATAGTAAAATTTGGGTGTTAAATAAGTAAATAGAATAGTTTTAAGTGTTAGGTACGTAAAAATATAGCTTGCCTTCTCATTGAATGATAAAACGCTTATAGGCAATGTAATACAAACAATCGAAAGAAAACATACATAATAAGATGATAAGTGCATGAAGCATTATCCTCCCAATCCTTCTCCATTCAAGATTTGATGTCTTTCCCTCATCAAAATAGTAAATGGCTCTCATATCCATACCACAACATCATAATCACATAATCACGGTAATCTCCCCCCCCCCCCCCCCCCCCCCCCCCCACACCAAGCTTATAGGCAATGTAATACAAACAACCGAAAGAAAACGTACATAATAAGATAATAAGTGCATGAAGCATTATCCTCCCAATCCTTCTCCATTCAAGATTTGATGTCTTTCCCTCATCAAAATAGTAAATGGCTCTCATATCCATACCACAACATCATAATCACATCATCACGGTAATCCCCCCCCCCCCCCCCCAAACCAAAAGAAACTAAAAACAAATAAAAGAAAAAATAAGCTATAAATAATAGTATTAATAATCCAAACTCTCTTTTCTTTCTCTCAATCCTACCAGGAACATCCATACCAAGAAAATAAAAGAATAACCCTTCTTGACCTCCTTTTTTAATGAGGTCAATTTCTTTATATAAAACACCAATCTTCAAGCACCAATCATTGAACATTACTTTAAACCCTAAATCATATTCTAACTGTGCGTTGGCATAGTGCCTTGATCATGGACACTTAAAATCATCCTTTGACAATCACCCTTGATTGTCATATGATCATTTGATTTATCTGCTGACAATCATCAAATTATTGTTAGTGATATGATCATTGCAAAGTTAAAATTCCTTCAATCATTGATCTCTATGGATCAATTCAAAACCTAAATCAAAATCAAGCCATAAATTCCATCAGTTGATTGTCCTCCGTGATAATCAACTAATCTCTTGTTCAATCATTGATGATCATAAATAATTGTCAATGATATGAGCATTTCAAATTTTAAATCCTTACAAGTTATTGTCTAAATAAAATTAAATCCAATCCAATGATTAAAAGGTAATTATCTTCATTTTAGTTTAAGACTAAGTTTGGGATGGCTTTCTTACTATTTCTTAAAGCAAAATTACTTTAAGAAGCAATAAGAAAGCCGTCCCAAACAAAGCCTTAAACTACAATGAAGATAAATACCTTCTAACTATTGTGTCAAATCAATGTGTGTGTGCTAGCTCCTTATGGCGTGTTTGGTTGCAATCCAAGTTAGCCTAAACAAAGTTTATGAAAAATATAATTATAATTATAATTTAAATTTAATAATAATTAAATTTGATTCTAATGAATCTTTAAAATAACTTAATTATTATTAGAGATAAGATTAAATGATAAAACATAAAGCTCATCATCCATCTTTCTGATCACCAATGCCAAATTCTAATATATGTATCTATCTAACTTCTAACTTTTTATACTTTTTTATAAAACAGATAAATCTCTTAATAACATTAAATATATAATTAACATTCATTTTTTAAAGTGAAATATACATTTTCATACATATTTTTTAACGTAACTATTAAGCTCCAACTAATTACCCCAACTAAATAGAACTTTACAAATCATAATACCTAAAGCAAACATTTTAAAACAAACAAAAAATGTCGACATTTTGCCCTCATACATTTCAGTGCATGTGAGGATCCCTTTTCCTTCTTTTCAATTGTCAGTGGCACAGAACATGATAAAAATAGCTATTTTATCATAGTGCATTTCCATAGTCAGAGAGCTCTCTATTCCCTAAGCCCCATTAAAGCTCTTTCTCCTTCACCATTGGACCCTCAAAGTTAGGTAGTTGCTTTAGGGAATATTATGAATGTGAACACTATGTTGACATAAGAACTATATTGATATCATAACCCTAATGCGATTACTCGACGAAGATACAAATTATTTTATTTCTATTATTGGTTTTGGCTCTTTAGTTCTGTTTGTTATATGCTTTTTCATAATTTGAAGCAAAAGAATGAATGAAAGGCCAAAAGCAAAAGGAATGGGTCTTCAAGTAATCATTAGGTCTCTTGCATTATAATATGAAAATCATAAATTTGAGTCATGAAAATATTTATTTTTATATTAAATAAGATTATTTGCACCATTTTCTTTCAAAATTATGTATTAATAGTAGCTTATTGCACATATTGGTATGCTAAGATTTTTTCTTTTCTTCCTTTTTTTTTATTTTTTTCCTTTATTGTTATGCCTACTTAATATTAGAAAAAAATTTGAAGTAATCTTTTTTTATTAGATTTAAATGAGAATTTGACTTTTAACAAGACACAATGGAGAAAAAAGATTCATGTAGCCGACTCCCACAGTGGGTTGAAGGCTTGATGTTGTTGTTGTTATTGTTGTTATACTTAGATTGGGCATTCAATGTGTATTCATTTAGGTTTCTTTTCGTGACATTATGTTGTCATTTGATGAAAATATAAATATCATTATTCATTCTTATAGAGATGGCTAACTACTTTGCAGTTTTTTACGATTATAAAATTATAAAAGAGATGCACACGTTATAGTGCTTTCCATCAGGCGTTTGCTTAGCAATTTATATTGTGATTTTTTAAACGAAAAAAGCGATAACAAAATGAGGTGTATGATTTTGTTTGATTCTACCTTTGTTCTACTTAATCTTTCAAAAAAAAAAACTTTATTTTTATTTAAAATCATACTTGGAATGCATGTTCTTTAGAGCTATAAACTTAAAAAAAAAAAAAAAATTCATGTTTTAATGCTATATGAAGACAACTTTACAAACATAACTTTAGTTATTAATGTCCCTTTGGGCACCTTTTGTTCAAAGTTAGTTGATCTTCCTTTAGCTAATATTTATTTATTTGTCAATTTGGGATATTAGACAAGCTTTTTTCTTTGGTTGGAAAATTAGTTAGTAAAAAAATATTATTGTTGCGTGTCATAAAATACGCGGCGGTAGAGTTTGTAAATTCGTGTCCGAGCGTTGCACGTAAGTTTAACACACAAACATAAAAGAGGAGTGAACACCAAAAGTTTTTACTTGGAAAACCCGAAAAGGGAAAAAATCACGAGGCCTCGCCCAGTTGCAAAGTTCCACTAGTGTTTTCGTAGATTACAAATGGCGGATTTCGTCCCACAAGTCGGGATAATCCAAATACAACTTGTTTCTTCCACGAAATTCACAAAATCCTGCGAATTCCTTGTGTTTCCTGAAAATCCGGCAGAGTTCTGGCGTCTTCAGGCGGCAGGAAAAGCTCCGGCGGCGGTGGTCGAGGAGGTGAGGAATCTCATATTCCCCTTTCTCCTTCTCCTTCTCTTCTTCTTCTCTCTCTTCACTTGAGTTCCCTTGGTGTAGAATGAGGGCTCTATTTATAGTTTTTCTGGAGTGGCATAGCCCGTAAGTAGGCGTGAGATCAAGGGCGAACAGGGAGTGGTTTGGATGGACGGCCGATATCGAATCCTTTGATCATGCACCGTTCGTTGGACATTTGAAGGCCTTAATGAAGTCGGAATTTGATGATCTTGGGCTCGTTGGATTCGTCTCGTCGAGCCGTTCGATTCGAAAATAAGCTCATCAAATTCGGAGACCGTTTGGTAACTCAAATTGCGGTTTGAACTTTCCAACAGCGCTTCGAACACTTGATCCTGACTCATTTGGGCTCGGATTAGGTTGATCTTGGTGTCGTTGGGTTCGTATTTCCGAGACGCTCAGTTTGACTATAAGCTCGTTGAAATCGGAGTTCATATGCTCCCGAAATTATTTTTTGAAGTTTCTAACTAGTTTTTGCCTCGAGATTCGTGCCCGATCAAGATGATTTTGCGATGCCGTATCAGTTGCCCCCCTATTTTCGGACGTCGTAGCTTCAGAGGTCCGAAAATATGTGTCACAAATTTCGGAGAATTTTTCTGAGTGACCCAGGATTGATATGGATTGTAGAAGCCCCGAACGGCTTCGAAAATGTCAAAATTGAGTCCGGAACGTCGAAAAATGGTCCCGGGGACCCCAAAAACGTCGAATTTGGACTTTTCGGGGCTAAAAAACGGAACCGCGGCCGCGCTTACGCGCTGCGGCCGCGCTCGTGCCGTGCCTGCGAGCCCGCGCTCGGGCTCGCCCGCGCGCGCGCTTGGGTGCGCCCGCGCCCGCTGGGGTGCGCCCGCGCCTGCCGTGCGCTGGCCTGTGTGGCCGCGTGTGTGCCACGGCTGGCCAGCCGTGATCCACGTGTGCTGGCCGCGGATCGCTGGGCTGGCCGCGCGAAAAGGTGCAGCCGGTTGGCTGCACCGCCAATGTGGGCCCCACATCCATCCAAAAATGGCATTTTTGCTATTTTTGGGTCCAAAAAATTCCGAAAAAATTTCCAAAAATTGCAAAAAATTCCTAAATATTTTCTAAAACAAGATAATTCCAAAATTTGTAATAACTTCCCCCCTTTTTCTCCAAAACCTATAAATAGGCCTCCTAGGCCCTTAGGAAACTTGCAACTCCTCTTTCTTTCTCCCTCCGGTTCTCTGGCGGCTGAGGCTTCCGCTTTTTGCGAGTTGGAATTTTTTTCCTACTCGAATAGCGCCCCTCCTCGCGTGCAGAAACCTACGGGATTTCTTCTTCCCCCTTCGGTTTACTGACGGTTGAGGCTTCCGTTATTTGCGAGTTGGAATTTTTTCCTACTCGAATAGCGCCCCTCCTCACGTGCAGAAACCTACGAGATTTCTTCCTCCCCCTTCGGTTTACTGGCGGTTGAGGCTTCCGTTATTTGCGAGTTGGAATTTTTTCCTACTCGAATAGCGCCCCTCCTCGCGTGCAGAAACCTACGGGATTTCTTCCTGGTGGATTCTTGCGAGGCAAAAATGGGTGATCGCACTTCTACTAAAGATGTTTCAGTCGTGGAAGATCGTCCAACTGCATGTCCAGAGGGTTCGAAGAAGACTTCTAAGGCGAAAAAAGCCGATGACGTGATTTCTACAATTACAGAAGACTCCTTTATCTCTTTTAGGAAAAAATATCATTTTTCTAATGACTTGGTGATGAAGGTGCCAGCAAGATCTGAGCGCGCCTGCTACCCTCCTCGAGGATATGTGATAGTGTATGAGTTTAGCTTGAAAGCGGGGTTGCGATTTCCGCTGCCGTCCGAACTGGTTGACATTCTGGTGGCTTGTGGATTGAGTTTGTCTCAATTCTCCTATCGGGCCATGTCGGTGGTGGTGGGCCTGATTGCATTTTTTAGAGAACATGGAGCAGTGCTATCTATGGAATGCTTATCCCGGATAGGGCGTATTTATGTCGACCCGCAGGGTCGAATTTCTTTTAGGTCAAAGTGGTTGGAGGTTCGTACTCGGGAACCATCCAAAGATTGGATCAGTGATTACTTCTTCGTGCAAAATGATTGGGGTCTCCAAGAGAAGTGGGGAACGTTGAAGGAGTTACCCGTTCCTCTTCATTTAGGAGCGGATGACTTGTTGAGCATGTTAAAGCTTCCTAGTACCGAAGCTCTTCGTTACGAGATGCGCTTCCTTAGCAAGTGCTTGGATGAGGAATATTTATTTAAGGTTGGAATATCCACTCATGCAGGGAGGTCAGGTGCACAGAAACTGATGTTGACCTCGTTTTTGGCTTAACTGTTCCCTCGAACGTATTTGATTAAGTTGATCGGACCTCGTCGGACTCGATTTAACTTAAATTGCCGTTGATTTGAGTTTGATTTATTTTATCCTATTTTAGTGAATTAATTTTGATCGAGTCGGGGCGAGCTCGAGTTGACCCGAATCGAACCAGACCTGACTCGATTTTGAGCTTGATTTCTGCCCCATGAGTTTAACTAAATCCTAATCAAGAATTGATTAAATCTCCAAGCCAATTTGAGTCCGTTGGATCAAGCATTTGATCGGACGGCTGCGATTCCCCTTTTCTCCCTTGGTGCCCTAAATGAGGCCGAAGCCTCCATCCCACGGACTCTCGGTTCGGACTAGACAAGAGGAGGCGGCAGGAGCTCTCTTGCTCTCCCACACACCCGATCACTCACGCCGCTCTCCCTCTCTCCCGACTCTCCGTGTGTTAGCAGAAACAAGGAGGCCGAACCCCGTCCCGACCCCCTCTCTCGCGTGAAAGCCGAAGCCCCCTCCCTGTTTCTGCTGGTTCGCGAGCCCCAGACGGAGCCAACCCTGGATTCCCTACTTCCTCTCCGGTTCGTGAATATCAGAAGAACCGAAACCCATGCCCTGACTCCCCTTCCGGGACTCCTACCCGAGCCGACTCCAACCAGCGGGAAAACCCAGCCGTTCGCCCTTCCTCTTTGGACCGTGCTGCTCGCCGCCGCCTTAGCCGAGGTCGATTTCCCTCTCTTTTACGAGCAGGTTTGAACCCTCCATGGAACCCCTGCTCTCGCCGCTTGTTCGTGAACCTGATGTGGACAATCTGCCCTAACTGATGATCCCATCTCCATATGCAAAGTGAGCTTCTTCTTTCTCATTCTTCTCCTTCTTCTTCTTCTTCTTGTTGTTGTTCTCTAGTTTATCTGTGACGTATTATGAACTGTTAATTTTAGAGATGATCTATGGGCTTTTGATAATCAGTTGTTGGAGTCACAGAATGTACTAGTTTCGGAGGGTGATGAAGTTCTAGTGAAAATTTCTTCACTAGTCTCGTAGATACACTGACGATTATGATAGTGAAAGCTAATGTTACTTATGGACTCATTTGAATTGGATGTGATTTACCAATCTCTCTCTGTAAAGTCACAAATTATCACTCCCTTGACCAACTGGAAGTTTTCTAATTGGTTTTCTTTTTTTTTTCTTTACATGTCAGCTGAATATGTTTATAGTCAAGTTCTTATGAAGGATTCTTTTCACTAATTGGAATTAGAAAATATTGCGTAGTATCTCAAAGTTGATTATATATGTTCCATTTGATTGGATGCAGTTTGAAATAAAATGAATTGAGTGAGAAATGTAATTGGTTTTCACATGGAATGTTTGTGATAATGCCTCAGTGAGATAAGTGGTATACATATATGATAGATCTTGTTTGGAATAAAGGAGTCTGAATGTGGATTTATGCTTTGGTGGTAAGTGCAAAAAATTCTTTGTTGTACACTTGCGCTGATTACCTCAACACCCTATTTATGTGTTCAATAATGAGTCAATGGTTATTCCTCAATATTTAAGAAAAATGGTGAGCTATTTTGTGTTTATTATTTGGCATCAATTTGATGAATGAGTAGTACTTGGTTTTAGAAAGTCATTGGACGGCTGGCCTTGATTGTACTTTGTTCCTACTTTATTCTAGCAATGAGGTATTAAAGATGACTTGATGCTTTTAATCAGAATGATGTATAGGCTAATGAGGGTTGTTATTGTTTAGAGTGAATTTTCATCACGTATTCCCGTTGGATTCCATTGAAGTTTTAAATCATGATTTAAAAGCAAGTTGTGACATGAGGAATTTCTTGGTTTAATATCTTTATCTCCCTCCAAAGTTAAAAAAAAAAAATCAGTAAGGTGTAGTATTTCTTTTATTTGGGAAATTCACAAAAATAGAAGGTGTCGATATCCTTATGCTCTTATATTAATAAGAATTGCATGGTTATAGTAGGAGTTTCTCTATATTAAAAATCCTTTGTCTAAATATTCATATATGCTCTGTATTGGAGAAGTTCTACAAGTTGCTTTATAATTAGAAAGTTACATGAAATATTTTATATTTAAGAGTTTGATAGCTTTTGTTGAATTATAAATGATAAATTGTTACGAATTTGGAGCTTTATCTATAACTTTTCAAAGTATCTTTCTACATTCCATTTGTTATTTGGCGTTAGGAGTTTCGGAGAAAAGAATATTTGGATTGTTTGATGTCATATATTGTGAAAGGAAGACGCCGACGTGTTCATTTGGATTTGTTCGAAGAAGCTAGCAGTCGTTTGAAATATTTTGTGAATATTAGAATAAAAGAGAAGTGTATGTGTTGGAAGATTTCTTGAGTCGTCTGAGTAGGGTTCATGTGAGCCGCGCCTCATTTTCTTACTTAGTCTCGTGTGGTGATTGGAGAAATGGAAATGGGAACAATATTTCACATCAAATAGAAGTTGTTGGAAAGTGATTCATATTATGATTGGGGCATTGCTTCTAACATTTCAGAGAAGTGAATTAGCTCCAAAGTCTCCTTCTTCTTATTTGTATTTGGCTCAAGATGGATTGAAATAAAATGGCGAGATTTCTCTGTGCTCTCATGGATATTTGGGTGGCATGCAACATAGAGAATAGAGAATTTGATAAGGGGTCTTTTGAATCGTTTTGTAACTTAAAGGCTTTTACGATTTATCTTATATATCAGAAAATTTCATGATTTGTTTTGTGATTAGAAAGTTCTACGAGCTATTTTCCGTTGAAAGATTTTATGAAAGATTTTGTGTTGGAAAAGATTTATGAACGTTTTATAATAAAAAATCTCATGAAATCTTCTCGTTAGAAGATTTTCATGAATTTTACCCCACTTCAAATGTCATAGAGGCACTTGATTATTGGTCTTTTTCTGTGGAGTTTTGTGTCAAAAGACTTTCATAGATGCTTTGTGTGGAATTTTGTGTAGTATTTCATTTAGAAGTTTTTCATGAGGTATTTTAGGACTTCTAGCTTTATGATTAGCTTTATGTGATAGACCCGTTGGTGTCTTTGTAGAACGAGGTGGTATTTCATAAGGAAGCTATATTTCTTCTTACTTGTACTTGTTTTTTTTTTTTTAAGTAGTTTTGGGATTAGTCAGTAGTAGGATCATGTATCTGGTTTTAAGTAAGAGGCCTATTTTGGGTTGCATTTTGGGGGTTTATTTCTTTTTGTCGATTGGAGTTTTATTTAGAGGGTAGTTAAGTTTGTTTGAGTTGAGTCTTATATCAAGTGCTTTGTTTGAATGGTGGGGACATCAAAGGGCATTGTAATGTTGCTTTAGGGTACACTTGACTTCAAAGAAGTGTGTCCACAACAACAATGCCTACATTCCTTTTATTTCTGATTCTCATTCTTTTTTATTCTACTGCTCTGCTATAGATTCTTAAGTTTAGCAATACATGTACGAGAGTCCTAAGGATTAAAAAACAACACCACTCTTAGTCCTACAACTTTAGTGACATCTAAGGACAAAAATTAAGGATCGGTCTTAGATAACATAGACTTAGATGCATGCTCCTTATACGATAGAGACATCAAACCATAGAAAATTTAGAGACATGTTTCCTAGGTTTAGATCCCCTTAATCTGTTAATAATCAACCAATCAAATCAACCATAATTCAACTTCTAAAAAAAAATGTATTAAAATACCTAACCCTTAATTAAACCTTAATTAACACAATAACTACTAAAATACAAACCCAAAATATGAACTTAAATGAACTTTAACCAATCTCTTATATCAACCTTAACTAATCCTTTAATCAATCCCTAACCAACTTAAGGTTTAAAAGATACAGATTGAGTTAGGAAAACAAATCTAAACTAAAATTCATTAAGCTAAAAATCTTCTAAAATCCAAATCTACTAACTCACCTAAAATTCAATCAAACATTAAGCTAATCTTTTAAAACAAATCAACAAACCTCTTAATATAACTATATCAACTTGGTTTTTAGGATGGACTACTCCGGGCTGCGGGGCTAAGTGTCCTAAGGAGGCCTGGTTCCTCGAGCCTGGTGGCACAACGCCACGAACCAGTTGATAGCAAACTTAATTAATCTAACCCCTTAATTGATAATAAACTGCCTAATTCATCTTTCTTTCTAATTTGTAACTATTGAATAATTCAATCAAATCTTAAAATAAAATCTTTTAAATCAATCTTTTAAAATACATCAACAAACCCTTTAATACATAACAACCACTCCAAAGATGAAGTTTATTGGATGGACTACTCCGAGCTGCGGGGCTAAGTGTCCTAAGGAGGCCTGGTTCCTCGAGCATGGTGGCACAACGCCACGAATGAATTCGATGGAGTGACAAAACTTTAAACTTAATTGATTATTAATGATTTGAACCAAACATCAATCGATAATAAATCACTCAATTCACCTTTCTTTTTAATTTACAACAAACTAAAGTAATTCAACAAAATTGGTTGCCACTGGGTAACCCAGGCCTACGAGGCTATTAAGTTAGCCCCAAGGAGGGTGAAATAAACCTCACGGCCTCGGTGTGAAACAAAGGTGGTAATCAATTAAATACTAAAAATAAATCTCTAAAATCAATCCTAAAATACTAATATTTAAACTTAAACTAAAATCCCTCTTTTGACCTTTAACAAATCAAATGAAAGCAATCATAATTAAACTTCCCTACATAGGACATACCCTAAACTACACATCATACACAAACTTAGATTGATTTGCTAGGACACGACTACTAGCTTTAGGTTAGGCCAATGTCTTTCTTTTGTTGTTCAGTGTTTACTACGTACACATGTTCTATAAATGTAATTATTAAATTTCCTGTTAGCTCTATGCAATTTCCTGTTAGTTATATCTTTGTTATTTATCTGCATTTCTTTTCTGAACGGCATCTACGCTCATATATATATCTCTCTGTTATCTTTTCTTGCGAGGTACATTGGAGCTTAATGATCGGGAGCTAAACGGAGCAATTTACTTATAAGCTTTTATGTGGCAGCGCCACATACAATCAGGTATAATTTCTGTAATTTGTAAAGGTAAATTTTTAGTTATATATCGAACTGCTTCACATCACACACTGCTTGTTAGTAGGTATTCTAGTATGTTTAGGTAGCCAGCCTTAGGTTAGTTCACATGACGAAGCTTTGGCCATATAGGTCAAAGCTTGCCCCCCCCCCCCCCCCCCCCTTCTGTGAGCCCTAGAGATCATTAGGGTCATTTAGGCCTGTAGAGTAGGCCACCTACTTGTGCCATTGGGCATCGTTATTTTCCCACACGAAGTGGGCATCGCTAGGATTTTGGCCTTTTCTAGTTTTGGGTACGATACCCCCCTTTTTTTTTCTTTTCTTTTCTGTGAGCCTTAGAGACCATTAAGGTCATTTAGGCCTGTAGAGTAGGCCACCTATTTGTGCCAGTGGGCACCGTTTGAATGATTTTCTGTGCGGGTACCTTGCCTGGAGGGTACCCTTAGGGTGTGTTTATTTACTTTTTCTGTACTCTGAATGTCATGCATGCATTTGTTTTTACACACTTTACCTCACATTATGCTTCACTTACATACATGCATCACATCAATAGATTTAGGGATATTTCATATATGTTTCATGCATCATACATGGCGCTAGGTACATTCTTTTGCATATCGTAGAGTCCCTGATTGAAATATTTTAAACTACAAATCCTTGATTTCCTAGGATAGAGCCTTCCTATCTTGTATACATATAGTGCGATTGATTGTGTTTAGGATGTTAGCTGGCAGCGCACTCCAGGCAAGCGTAAGTCCAGGTTGTACACCCCTCAGTGTGTCTCCTTTCATCTGTGTTTTGAGTCTGTCTTTTCTTTTAGGATAGTAATCTGGTCGTTGATCTTCTAAACTCAAAATTTTAATCACATCTTTATCCATTCAAAAATGTCTAATCATCACTAAGGATAAATAGAAGAGACTCTTTGGAATAGAATTTAGGAACTCTTTTTGTGCACCAAATTAAGAAGTGAATAATGCATCGTCCTTAATCGAGAGTTTTCCTAGGTCAAGGCCTAGGATGTAATTAACTACGGGGGCTTGCGCCCGTAGGAAATCGATCCCCACAATCAAATAAACCCTATTCGATGCTGAGGTATCGAATAGGGGAAATCTCGTGAACTTTTGGGCTATAGATATTATTATCCATCGAGGTTGATAGGTGAAAGCCGCTATCCTCCATGGCTAATCGTATCTATAACTCCATCTGCTCTTCCATCGGCCTGCTTGTGCCGAGTGTAAAGGCCTACGACCATTTTGTCCTAAGGGATAGTGTGATCGTACCCTTTGCATTCGAACCACACGAGCGGAATCCTTTCGGAGACCCACAGATTTCTGGCGACCACGGTGGGACAGGTTTCTCTCTCCATCTTTGGATGTTGTATTATTCACTTCTATAGGTAATCCTAGTTTGGAGCCTAGTTTGAGTTCCTATTTTCTACTCCACTATCTTCTTTTAATCCTTAGTGAGAGTTAGACATTTTTAATGCATAAGGATTTAATTAAAATTTTGAGTTTATTAGATCTGTGTTTTTTTTTTATTCTCAAATTCAAATCCAGATCAATCTATTTCAAGTTAATCTTATTCGAATCAAAATTTCCATATCTATCAATTTCTAATTGAAATTCTTTTAAGCTTAATCCTAATCCATCTCATTTCAAATGAGAATATTTATTCTATCCTTGATTACATATGCTTGACATCAACTCTAATCTTGATCATGTCCCTAATCTGAGCTTCTTTAGACTTGATTTTGATTCATATCAGTCCAAATAGAAACTCAAATGTTATTTTCAATGTAAGGGTCCTTAAATTTGACATATATGAATTTTTCAAAAGAAAATTTAATTTGAGAAAAGTTTGAGAGTTTTAAATATAATATAGACTTTTGAGAGAATTTTCTTTAGAGAATAAGTGACTTATTTTTCATAATGAAAATTTACCTCTATTTTATTTAAAAAAAAAAAGAATGAAGTAAATGTTGGTTGACTCATCTAAACCTTTAAAGAAGAAAATTCATGAAGATAAAAAAAAGAGCATGTCTCTCCCTCCCATCTCTTGTGGGGGATGATTTCATTTTTGAACTCAAATCTACATCAAAAGGAAATTAAATTTAGAAATAAAAATTTTCTCCATTAGCTTGCAATTTTCTATCTCATAGGTGTCTTTTGCATGCTTATGAATTTAATTCAAAATTTTCTTAATTGAGTTGTTCATTCTTATCATAGGATCGGGTTTGTTTTGTGAATTGTTCTTCCTTACATAAGAGAGTGAGTTTTCTTCTCTTATGTTTAGAAGATAATTTCACAACTGAGAATGTATTCTTTTAGAGATTTAGAAAGGAAGCCAAATACAAAAGTGAAAAGATGCGCAAAGCGCCAAAAATGAAAGATGCACAAAGTGCATCAAAAGTGAAAAGATGCACAAAGCGCCAAAAGTTAAAGATACACAAAGTGTATCAAAAGTGAAAAGAAGCACAAAGTGCCAAAAATTGCAAATTAGGCATAAAATGAGCCTAAAGTGAAAGTGTAAATGGCTTTTCTTTCTTGGAAATCTCTAAATCTCAGAAAACTCATGTGTCCTTTGATATTTTTGATACTTGAGTTTGAAAAGGATGACTTTGAATTCATTATTATGCATTGATAGTCTATTAGATATAAAATATTATCCGTGCAAGAAAGTTGAGAATATTCAATTTCTTCTTTTAATTTATATCTTTTTGAATTAGATTTTAATTTAAACAATACTAATCTAAGGGAGAGAGCCCAGTTTGGCTTGTAGGGAGCTTAAACTGGGTTAGCAAAATTTCAAACCCCTAATCTTTTTGGGTTTAGATGGAGTCAACCTACTTGTTACTGAATTTTCAAATTTGGTCCCGTATGTCGCTTTGACTGGGTCAAATAATCAAGAGGTAAATCTTTCATTCTTAAAAATAATACTCTTACTCTTTGATAAAATTTTTCCTCTTTGAAAAAATTATGTGAATCAAACTTATCTCAATTAATTGATGTGTGTTTAACATTTCTTAGTGCCTTTACTATTGAGTGTGTTTAAATGCCCATCTCATTCTTTTAAAAAATTCATGTATGAAAATTTTTGGACTCCAACATTTGATTATAAATCATTCTTAAGGACTGATATGATATTCCCTTGATTGCACTCTCATTTCTTTTGGAATCTTGGTTGTTTTGCTTACTTGTTTGGGAATCACTATCCCGTGCAAGTTGTTGGTTTTGTTCGCCTATTTGGGAGCCACTATCCCATTTAGGTTGTTTTGTGTTTGCTTGCTTGGGAGCCACTCTCCCATTCAAGCTATTGATTTTGTCCACCTTCTTGGGAGCCACTATCCCATGTAGGGTATTGTTTCTGTTCACTTGTTTGGGAGCCACTCTCCCATTCAAGTTGTAGTCTTTGATCACTTGCTTGTGATCCACTCTCCCATTCAAGCTGTTGATTTTGTTCACTTGTTTGGGAGCCACTCTCCCATTCAAGTAGTTTGTTTTGTTCACTTGTTTGGGAGCCACTATCCCATTCAAGTTGTTGGTGCTTCACTTGTTTTGGGAACCACTCCCCCATTCAGGTTCTGATTCCATTGCTCAGTTGGGATTCATCCCATTGGATCTTTCAATACGTTTGTTTTGATTATGTCCTTTCTCATATTGATATCTTGATGACTTTACCTTGATTTGCATAAGAGTATTCATCTTCATTACATGTCATTCTTCCTCCACGGACAGACCCGTAGGAGAGATTTCTCAGTCGATTTCTGGTGGATTTCTTTGTTCAAGAGATCCCCTTTCGCCACTTCACTTCTTTTTCGCTCTTTGTTTTGCCGTTTCGAATATGGTCAGGCGAACATGGAGTAATCCTCATTCACCGTTGCGAATGTGGTCAGGTGGATGTTGGATTCTTTTTCTTCTTTTGTCTTGCCGTTGCGAATATGGTCAGGCAGACATTAGACTCTTTGGGAAGCTCTTTATTCACTGTTTCGATCTGGTCAGGTGGATATTGAGCTGTTCTCATTCGCCGTTGCGAATATGGTCAGGCGAATGTTGAACCCCCTTTCTCTTTCTCCCTTTGTCTCGCTGTTTCGATCTGGTCAAGCGAACATTGGGTTGTCCTCATTCACTGTTTCGATCTGGTCAGGTGAATGATGGACTTTGTCTTTTGTCCCACCGTTGCGATTTTGGTCAGGTGGACATTAGACTTTCGGGAGGGCTCATTATTCGCTGTTGCGAATATGGTCAGGTGGATTTTGAGCCATTCTCATTCGCTGTTGCGATCTGGTCAGGCGAATGTGAACTCCCCTTTCTTGTTGAGAGAGCCCGACAGAGTCCCTGGGAGGCATTCCTCACTACTTTCCTCTTTTGTCTCACCGTTGCGATTTTGGTCAGGTGGACATTAGACTTTCGGGAGGGCTCATTATTCGCTGTTGCGAATATGGTCAGGTGGATTTTGAGCCATTCTCATTCGCTGTTGCGATCTGGTCAGGCGAATGTGAACTCCCCTTTCTTGTTGAGAGAGCCCGACAGAGTCCCTGGGAGGCATTGCTCACTACTTTTCTCTTTTGTCCCACCGTTGCGATTTTGGTCAGGTGGACATTAGACTTTCGGGAGGGCTCATTATTCGCTGTTGCGAATATGGTCAGGTGGATTTTGAGCCATTCTCATTCGCTGTTGCGATCTGGTCAGGCGAATGTGAACTCCCCTTTCTTGTTGAGAGAGCCCGACAGAGTCCCTGGGAGGCATTCCTCACTACTCTTCTCTTTTGTCCCACCGTTGCGATTTTGGTCAGGTGGACATTAGACTTTCGGGAGGGCTCATTATTCGCTGTTGCGAATATGGTCAGGTGGATTTTGAGCCATTCTCATTCGCTGTTGCGATCTGGTCAGGCGAATGTTGAACTCCCCTTTTCCTTAACCCTTTGTTTCGCCGTTTCGATCTGGTCAGGTGAACATTGGGTCATCCTCATCCGCCGTTTCGATCTGGTCAGGTGGATGTTGGATCTCTTTTTCCTTCTGTTCTGCTGTTTCGATCTGGTCAGGCAGACAGTCGATTCTTTACTTTTCTCCACTCTTGTTCACTGTTTCGATCTGGTCAGGTGAGCATTGAGTCCTCCCCATTCGCTGTTGCGAATATGGTCAGGTGGATGTGGGACTCCCTCTTTCTTTCTCCTTCTGTTCTGCTGTTTCGATCTGGTCAGGCAGACAGTTAGCTCTTTCCTTTCTTTACTCTTTACTCACTATTTCGAATATGGTCAAGTGAGTCTTGAGTCTTTTCTCCATTCACTGTTTCGATCTGGTCAGGTGAATGTGGGATGTTTCTCTTTTTCCTTCTGTTCTGCTGTTTCGATCTGGTCAGGCAGACAGTCGTTTTCTTACTCTACTTTTATTCACTGTTTCGATCTGGTCATGTGAGCATTGAGTCTTCCCCATTCGCTGTTGCGAATATGGTTAGGTGGATGTGGGACTCCCTCTTTCTTTCTCCTTCTGTTCTGCTGTTTCGATCTGGTCAGGTAGACAGTTGGCTCTTTCATTTCCTTACTCTTCCCTCACTGTTTCGAATATGGTCAAGTGAGTCTTGAGTTTTCCTCCATTCACTGTTTCGATTTGGTCAGGTGGATGTGATACCCCTTTTCCTCTCTATGCTGCTGTTGCGATGTGGTCAGGCAGATAGATGATTTTTTTATCTTTGATTATTCTTCCTTACCTCCTTATGATTATTACTCTTTGCTATTTGATATAATTTTCAAATGATGGTTGAATCTCTTTCTCCTTGCATCACCTTTTAGCTCTAGGTGATTGTTGAGTCTACTTTAGTTCTTTATGTCACTACTTTGATTCTGCTCATGTGAGCATAATATCCCTTCTTCCATTCTGTTGTTGTGATTAGGCAGATAGTTGAGCTTCTTTGCTTGGCTCTTTCTCGCTACCCTAGTTTAGTTGAGTGAGCATTGAGTATTCTTCGTTCGCTGTTTCGATTTGGTCAGGCGAACATTGAGTTTCTTTCTTTCTTTTGTCCCACCATGTTTGTATGATTGAGTGAGCATTATATGAATGAATGAATGTTGTATTACTGTATGATCATTGCATGATTTGGAAACTATTGTATGATTATTTAAGCATATAATTGAGTGACTATTGTTCATATTTATTGTATGATTATACGATTGCTATTATGTGGTTTGATAATCATTATGTAACTAGATAATTATTGTGTTATTATCTGAATATCATATGATTGTATTTATGACTTGATTATGTGCTATTGAATGATCGCATCGCTATTGCATGACTTGATTATGTGCTATTGAACTTCTTAGCTCTTACATTACATGCTTATGACTTGATTATTATGTAGGTGCATGATCATTGCATAGTCATATGATTGTTAATGACTATTACATGTTTGATTATTATTATGTGGTTTGGTATGATCAGGTGTGTATCGTATGTTTATCGCATGGTTATGTGATTATTATACGATTGAATGATTGCATGATTTATGTTATTGATTTATAATTGCATGAGCATTGTGTGATTGTATGTTCATAACATGGTGGGACATTTATTGCATGCTTGTTGTATGCTTCTTGATTCTCTTTAGCTAGTTCTAGGATTCTTCCTAGTGAGTCTTTCTATTTGATCATAGGATTGCATTTTCCTAGCGAGTCTCTTTGGTTGATCGTAGGATTGCATCTTCTTGGTGAATCTTGTTCATGGTTGTACCTCCTAGAGATAAGGAGGTCAACACCAACACGCACGGTTCACTTGCTGTTCACCGCACCTGTTGGGGTGGAGTTTGTTGACCTCGTTTTTGGCTTAACTGTTCCCTCGAACGTATTTGATTAAGTTGATCGGACCTCGTCGGACTCGATTTAACTTAAATTGCCGTTGATTTGAGTTTGATTTATTTTATCCTATTTTAGTGAATTAATTTTGATCGAGTCGGGGCGAGCTCGAGTTGACCCGAATCGAACCAGACCTGACTCGATTTTGAGCTTGATTTCTGCCCCATGAGTTTAACTAAATCCTAATCAAGAATTGATTAAATCTCCAAGCCAATTTGAGTCCGTTGGATCAAGCATTTGATCGGACGGCTGCGATTCCCCTTTTCTCCCTTGGTGCCCTAAATGAGGCCGAAGCCTCCATCCCACGGACTCTCGGTTCGGACTAGACAAGAGGAGGCGGCAGGAGCTCTCTTGCTCTCCCACACACCCGATCACTCACGCCGCTCTCCCTCTCTCCCGAATCTCCGTGTGTTAGCAGAAACAAGGAGGCCGAACCCCGTCCCGACCCCCTCTCTCGCGTGAAAGCCGAAGCCCCCTCCCTGTTTCTGCTGGTTCGCGAGCCCCAGACGGAGCCAACCCCGGATTCCCTACTTCCTCTCCGGTTCGTGAATATCAGAAGAACCGAAACCCATGCCCTGACTCCCCTTCCGGGACTCCTACCCGAGCCGACTCCAACCAGCGGGAAAACCCAGCCGTTCGCCCTTCCTCTTTGGACCGTGCTGCTCGCCGCCGCCTTAGCCGAGGTCGATTTCCCTCTCTTTTACGAGCAGGTTTGAACCCTCCATGGAACCCCTGCTCTCGCCGCTTGTTCGTGAACCTGATGTGGACAATCTGCCCTAACTGATGATCCCATCTCCATATGCAAAGTGAGCTTCTTCTTTCTCATTCTTCTCCTTCTTCTTCTTCTTCTTCTTGTTGTTCTCTAGTTTATCTGTGACGTATTATGAACTGTTAATTTTAGAGATGATCTATGGGCTTTTGATAATCAGTTGTTGGAGTCACAGAATGTACTAGTTTCGGAGGGTGATGAAGTTCTAGTGAAAATTTCTTCACTAGTCTCGTAGATACACTGACGATTATGATAGTGAAAGCTAATGTTACTTATGGACTCATTTGAATTGGATGTGATTTACCAATCTCTCTCTGTAAAGTCACAAATTATCACTCCCTTGACCAACTGGAAGTTTTCTAATTGGTTTTCTTTTTTTTTTTTCTTTACATGTCAGCTGAATATGTTTATAGTCAAGTTCTTATGAAGGATTCTTTTCACTAATTGGAATTAGAAAATATTGCGTAGTATCTCAAAGTTGATTATATATGTTCCATTTGATTGGATGCAGTTTGAAATAAAATGAATTGAGTGAGAAATGTAATTGGTTTTCACATGGAATGTTTGTGATAATGCCTCAGTGAGATAAGTGGTATACATATATGATAGATCTTGTTTGGAATAAAGGAGTCTGAATGTGGATTTATGCTTTGGTGGTAAGTGCAAAAAATTCTTTGTTGTACACTTGCGCTGATTACCTCAACACCCTATTTATGTGTTCAATAATGAGTCAATGGTTATTCCTCAATATTTAAGAAAAATGGTGAGCTATTTTGTGTTTATTATTTGGCATCAATTTGATGAATGAGTAGTACTTGGTTTTAGAAAGTCATTGGACGGCTGGCCTTGATTGTACTTTGTTCCTACTTTATTCTAGCAATGAGGTATTAAAGATGACTTGATGCTTTTAATCAGAATGATGTATATGCTAATGAGGGTTGTTATTGTTTAGAGTGAATTTTCATCACGTATTCCCGTTGGATTCCATTGAAGTTTTAAATCATGATTTAAAAGCAAGTTGTGACATGAGGAATTTCTTGGTTTAATATCTTTATCTCCCTCCAAAGTTAAAAAAAAAAAATCAGTAAGGTGTAGTATTTCTTTTATTTGGGAAATTCACAAAAATAGAAGGTGTCGATATCCTTATGCTCTTATATTAATAAGAATTGCATGGTTATAGTAGGAGTTTCTCTATATTAAAAATCCTTTGTCTAAATATTCATATATGCTCTGTATTGGAGAAGTTCTACAAGTTGCTTTATAATTAGAAAGTTACATGAAATATTTTATATTTAAGAGTTTGATAGCTTTTGTTGAATTATAAATGATAAATTGTTACGAATTTGGAGCTTTATCTATAACTTTTCAAAGTATCTTTCTACATTCCATTTGTTATTTGGCGTTAGGAGTTTCGGAGAAAAGAATATTTGGATTGTTTGATGTCATATATTGTGAAAGGAAGACGCCGACGTGTTCATTTGGATTTGTTCGAAGAAGCTAGCAGTCGTTTGAAATATTTTGTGAATATTAGAATAAAAGAGAAGTGTATGTGTTGGAAGATTTCTTGAGTCGTCTGAGTAGGGTTCATGTGAGCCGCGCCTCATTTTCTTACTTAGTCTCGTGTGGTGATTGGAGAAATGGAAATGGGAACAATATTTCACATCAAATAGAAGTTGTTGGAAAGTGATTCATATTATGATTGGGGCATTGCTTCTAACATTTCAGAGAAGTGAATTAGCTCCAAAGTCTCCTTCTTCTTATTTGTATTTGGCTCAAGATGGATTGAAATAAAATGGCGAGATTTCTCTGTGCTCTCATGGATATTTGGGTGGCATGCAACATAGAGAATAGAGAATTTGATAAGGGATCTTTTGAATCGTTTTGTAACTTAAAGGCTTTTACGATTTATCTTATATATCAGAAAATTTCATGATTTGTTTTGTGATTAGAAAGTTCTACGAGCTATTTTCCGTTGATAGATTTTATGAAAGATTTTGTGTTGGAAAAGATTTATGAACGTTTTATAATAAAAAATCTCATGAAATCTTCTCGTTAGAAGATTTTCATGAATTTTACCCCACTTCAAATGTCATAGAGGCACTTGATTATTGGTCTTTTTCTGTGGAGTTTTGTGTCAAAAGACTTTCATAGATGCTTTGTGTGGAATTTTGTGTAGTATTTCATTTAGAAGTTTTTCATGAGGTATTTTAGGACTTCTAGCTTTATGATTAGCTTTATGTGATAGACCCGTTGGTGTCTTTGTAGAACGAGGTGGTATTTCATAAGGAAGCTATATTTCTTCTTACTTGTACTTGTTTTTTTTTTTTAAGTAGTTTTGGGATTAGTCAGTAGTAGGATCATGTATCTGGTTTTAAGTAAGAGGCCTATTTTGGGTTGCATTTTGGGGGTTTATTTCTTTTTGTCGATTGGAGTTTTATTTAGAGGGTAGTTAAGTTTGTTTGAGTTGAGTCTTATATCAAGTGCTTTGTTTGAATGGTGGGGACATCAAAGGGCATTGTAATGTTGCTTTAGGGTACACTTGACTTCAAAGAAGTGTGTCCACAACAACAATGCCTACATTCCTTTTATTTCTGATTCTCATTCTTTTTTATTCTACTGCTCTGCTATAGATTCTTAAGTTTAGCAATACATGTACGAGAGTCCTAAGGATTAGAAAACAACACCACTCTTAGTCCTACAACTTTAGTGACATCTAAGGACAAAAATTAAGGATCGGTCTTAGATAACATAGACTTAGATGCATGCTCCTTATACGATAGAGACATCAAACCATAGAAAATTTAGAGACATGTTTCCTAGGTTTAGATCCCCTTAATCTGTTAATAATCAACCAATCAAATCAACCATAATTCAACTTCTAAAAAAAAATGTATTAAAATACCTAACCCTTAATTAAACCTTAATTAACACAATAACTACTAAAATACAAACCCAAAATATGAACTTAAATGAACTTTAACCAATCTCTTATATCAACCTTAACTAATCCTTTAATCAATCCCTAACCAACTTAAGGTTTAAAAGATACAGATTGAGTTAGGAAAACAAATCTAAACTAAAATTCATTAAGCTAAAAATCTTCTAAAATCCAAATCTACTAACTCACCTAAAATTCAATCAAACGTTAAGCTAATCTTTTAAAACAAATCAACAAACCTCTTAATATAACTATATCAACTTGGTTTTTAGGATGGACTACTCCGGGCTGCGGGGCTAAGTGTCCTAAGGAGGCCTGGTTCCTCGAGCCTGGTGGCACAACGCCACGAACCAGTTGATAGCAAACTTAATTAATCTAACCCCTTAATTGATAATAAACTGCCTAATTCATCTTTCTTTCTAATTTGTAACTATTGAATAATTCAATCAAATCTTAAAATAAAATCTTTTAAATCAATCTTTTAAAATACATCAACAAACCCTTTAATACATAACAACCACTCCAAAGATGAAGTTTATTGGATGGACTACTCTGAGCTGCGGGGCTAAGTGTCCTAAGGAGGCCTGGTTCCTCGAGCATGGTGGCACAACGCCACGAATGAATTCGATGGAGTGACAAAACTTTAAACTTAATTGATTATTAATGATTTGAACCAAACATCAATCGATAATAAATCACTCAATTCACCTTTCTTTTTAATTTACAACAAACTAAAGTAATTCAACAAAATTGGTTGCCACTGGGTAACCCAGCCTATGAGGCTATTAAGTTAGCCCCAAGGAGGGTGAAATAAACCTCACGGCCTCAGTGTGAAACAAAGGTGGTAATCAATTAAATACTAAAAAAAAATCTCTAAAATCAATCCTAAAATACTAATATTTAAACTTAAACTAAAATCCCTCTTTTGACCTTTAACAAATCAAATGAAAGCAATCATAATTAAACTTCCCTACATAGGACATACCCTAAACTACACATCATACACAAACTTAGATTGATTTGCTAGGACACGACTACTAGCTTTAGGTTAGGCCAATGTCTTTCTTTTGTTGTTCAGTGTTTACTACGTACACATGTTCTATAAATATAATTATTAAATTTCCTGTTAGCTCTATGCAATTTCCTGTTAGTTATATCTTTGTTATTTATCTGCATTTCTTTTCTGAACGGCATCTACGCTCATATATATATCTCTCTGTTATCTTTTCTTGCGAGGTACATTGGAGCTTAATGATCGGGAGCTAAACGGAGCAATTTACTTATAAGCTTTTAAGTGACAGCGCCACATACAATCAGGTATAATTTCTGCAATTTGTAAAGGTAAATTTTTAGTTATATATCGAACTGCTTCACATCACACACTGCTTATTAGTAGGTATTCTAGTATGTTTAGGTAGCCAGCCTTAGGTTAGTTCACATGACGAAGCTTTGGCCATATAGGTCAAAGCTTGCCCCCCCCCCCCCCCCTTCTGTGAGCCCTAGAGACCATTAGGGTCATTTAGGCCTGTAGAGTAGGCCACCTACTTGTGCCATTGGGCATCGTTATTTTCCCACACGAAGTGGGCATCGCTAGGATTTTGGCCTTTTCTAGTTTTGGGTACGATACCCCCCTTTTTTTTCTTTTCTTTTCTGTGAGCCTTAGAGACCATTAAGGTTATTTAGGCCTGTAGAGTAGGCCACCTATTTGTGCCAGTGGGCACCGTTTGAATGATTTTCTGTGCGGGTATCTTGCCTGGAGGGTACCCTTAGGGTGTGTTTATTTACTTTTTCTGTACTCTGAATGTCATGCATGCATTTGTTTTTACACACTTTACCTCACATTATGCTTCACTTACATACATGCATCACATCAATAGATTTAGGGATATTTCATATATGTTTCATGCATCATACATAGCGCTAGGTACATTCTTTTGCATATCGTAGAGTCCCTGATTGAAATATTTTAAACTATAAATCCTTGATTTCCTAGGATAGAGCCTTCCTATCTTGTATACATATAGGGCGATTGATTGTGTTTAGGATGTTAGCTGGCAGCGCACTCCAGGCAAGCGTAAGTCCAGGTTGTACACCACTCAGTGTGTCTCCTTTCATCTGTGTTTTGAGTCTGTCTTTTCTTTTAGGATAGTAATCTGGTCGTTGATCTTCTAAACACAAAATTTTAATCACATCTTTATCCATTCAAAAATGTCTAATCATCACTAAGGATAAATAGAAGAGACTCTTTGGAATAGAATTTAGGAACTCTTTTTGTGCACCAAATTAAGAAGTGAATAATGCATCGTCCTTAATCGAGAGTTTTCCTAGGTCAAGGCCTAGGATGTAATTAACTACGGGGGCTTGCGCCCGTAGGAAATCGATCCCCACAATCAAATAAACCCTATTCGATGCTGAGGTATCGAATAGGGGAAATCTCGTGAACTTTTGGGCTATAGATATTATTATCCATCGAGGTTGATAGGTGAAAGCCGCTATCCTCCATGGCTAATCGTATCTATAACTCCATCTGCTCTTCCATCGGCCTGCTTGTGCCGAGTGTAAAGGCCTACGACCATTTTGTCCTACGGGATAGTGTGATCGTACCCTTTGCATTCGAACCACATGAGCGGAATCCTTTCGGAGACCCACAACTGAAGATATCCACGAAAGTCTCAGAAGTCCCGATAACTCAATCCAGACGACCCGAGGGCGATGGAGATTCACATACGCCGAAGAAGAAGAAGTCGAACAAAGTTTTTGCGGTCGGCGGCAAGGCCCCTCATTTTTCTCCATCCAGAATATACATCCCCGAGGATGTGCTGAAACATAGGTGCATCGGTCGTCGACGGCTCGAAGACTTGGTAAGTTGTCCTTCTTTTCGTTTCTATCATTTTTGGCATTATTTCGAGGATATACTTTTCACTTATCTTCTTCTTGCGCAGTTCCTCGAGGCGAATAAAATCTTAGATGTCTGGAACGATGAGTTTGTGAAGGTCAAATACCTCCAGGGAGAATATAAGAAGAAATACAGCGGCAGGGTGAAAGCAATGGAATCAGTGGAGAGTCAGCTTGATGAATGTAGAGCAGAATTGGCGAACAAGATTGCTTCATCTTCTTCTCAGAATGAGCGGATGGATCGTTTGCATATACAGTTAGTGGAGGCAGAGGCAACAAGCAACCAACAACAAAAAAATATACAAACTCTTGAGGCCGAGAATAAAAGACTTCTGAATAAATTGTCGGAGAAGGTAGCTCAATTGTCACCATCTTCAGCCGTAGAGGAGTTCAAAAGATCTTATGGTTTTAAGATTTTTATCGAGGATCAAGTCCAGGAAGCTCGCGATTATTTTTATGACGTAGAGGTAAAGGCCTTAGAAGAGGAGCTCATGCAGGATGGTTTCATTAAAGGCTTTATGAAAGGCGTTCGTGCCGTGAAACGCAGAAATGGAGGGGACATTGAGGGGTTGACCCCAAGCCAAGCTTCTGGTGATCCTTCTCCAAATTCTGGTGGCGAAGAGTTGGAGAGTGACTTGCAAAGGATCTTCGCGTTGGAAGAGGACGACGATGATGACCTTGAGATTCTGTAGGATTTTTTTGATGCTTTCTATGTCGCTTTTGTTTTTATTGCGATGATTGTTCGTGTGTTGCCGTTGTTCGCATTTTGCTACTTTTGGATGATGTACTTGATGTTCGTGGGTTTATATAAAAAAGACAATTTTCTTCTTTATATACGTTAACTCCTGTGTTGAGGAAGTCTTTCTAATCTGCATGAATGTGAGAGATATCCGCTTTGGGATATTCTGACCTATCCGAGGTTGTTAATCAAAGCATTTGCTTGATGATTTTAACCTGTGTGGAAGAGGTCGGACTGGATCCCCCTGGGATTATTCGCTTATTGATTGAGATACAACATAGGTTGTGTGTTTCTCGAATCATAAGAGGAAGCTCAGAATAGAAGAGACGATGCAAAGATAAAGTAAACATCACATTACTGTATTATAAAAAACAGCACGATAATTCTCTATTAAACTTAGGGATACAAAAATAAGTGTTCTTTGGCAACAACGTACAAAAAACCCTAAGGAAAATACGATGCATAGCTACAAAGCAAAACGAGAGTTACAAACAGTATTACACATAACAAACAGCGACATCAATCTTCTACTGATAGTATTTGCGAAGGTTGTCTACATTCCAAGTTCGGGGAACCGTCTTTCCATTCGCATCTTTTAACTTGAAGGTTCCAGGCTTGATCATGGCTGCTACCAAATAAGGACCTTCCCATAGGGGGGAGAGCTTGTTACGTTGAGGGCCTTTTCCAGCAACTTCAAGGCTTCGCAGAACTAAATCTCCAATGGAGACAGTTCGAGGCTTTATCCTTCGATTATAGTGACGAGCGATCCGTTGATGGTATGCAGCGGTCTTAAGCGAGGCTATATCTCTTGGCTCGGGGAGGAGGTCTAGATTCGTCCTGAGTTTTTCTTCATTCTTACTGAAGTCGAAGGTCTGAATTCTATTGCTCGGGACCCCTATATCCACTGGTATGACTGCTTCTGTGCCGAAACAGAGGTTAAACGGAGTCTCTCATGTAGGTGTTCTGGCTGTGGTTCGGTAAGCCCATAGGACATTTGGGAGTTCTTCAACCCATTGCCCCCCGGCCTTCCCTAAGCGTGTCTTCAGCCCTTTCAAAATTGTTCGATTTATGACTTCCGTTTGCCTATTTGTTTGAGGATGGGAAACAGCTGTGTGGACGAGCTGAATGTGAAAGTCTTTACAAAAAGATGTAAAGATTTTTCCAGTAAACTGAGTCCCATTGTCGGTGATGACCTTTGCCGGAATACCGACAAACTATATTCTTCCATAAGAATTGTTTGGCGTTTGCTTCAGTGATTTTTGCCAAGGGTTCCGCTTCCACCCATTTTGTAAAATAGTCTACAACCAGGATGATGAATTTTCGTTGTCCTGTGGTTATAGGGAAGGGTCCCATTATGTCGATTCCCCACTGGGCAAAAGGCCAGGGACTTTGAAGAGATGTAAGTTCTAGAGCTGGAGTATGGGTGAGGTTGGAATGCAATTGGCAGTTCACGCACTTTCGTGTAAACTCCAGTGCGTCCTGTTTCATTGTAGGCCAATAGAACCCCTGCCTCATGATTTTATAGGCCAAAGCTCTTCCTCCCAGGTGCTCGCCACATACTCCGGAATGAACTTCTCGAAGCGCGTAATCAGCTTCTGAAGGTGGGAGACACTTCAGATATGATCCGGTGAAAGCGCGCTTGTATAATTCATCACCAATAATGGTGAAATTCGCTGCTCGTCTTCGAAGTCTTGTTGCAGCCATGGGCTCTTCAGGCAGTATCCCATTTTGCAAGAAAGACAAAATGGGATTGATCCAAGACTCCTCTCTCGTTTCGTTGATCGACTGTATAACCCATGGACCTTGAATGCTAGGAAAGTGGATTTCCTCAATATGCTTCCTCTTGTAGATGTCTCCTGTCGTTGATGTCGCCAACTTTGAAAGAGCATCTGCTCTCGCGTTTTGCTCTCGGAGAATGTGTATGATCTGATATTCTCCTATTCGGCTTAAAAGCAGTTTTGCAATCTTGCAATATTCGGCTAGTTGTGAATTATGGATCTCGAATTCTCCCTCTATTTGGGATGAAACTAATTGTGAATCGGTGTGGATTACCAGATTCTGTACTTCACAATCGATTGCTAGCTTTAGCCCAGCAATAAGAGCTTCATATTCTGCCGTGTTATTTGTTGCCGGGAATTTGAGTCGGAGTCCGTACTCAAGAGTAATTTTCTGTGGAGATATTAGCAGAATTCCAGCTCCTGCGCCAGAACTTCCCGAGGACCCATCAACATACAACGTCCAGCGCGGAGGAGAAGGCAAAGTATCCGGTTGGACATCAGATGATGGGACGGTGCATTCAACCACGAAATCTGCGAGTGCTTGAGATTTTATATCGGGTCTAGGCAAGTAGTGAATGTCGAATTCGCCAAGTTCTACGGACCACTTGACGAGCCTACCCGATGCTTCCGGTTTCTGCAGAATACTTTTCAGCGGCAAATTTGTGTAAACTCCTATTGAGTGGGCTTGGAAGTAGGGACGTAGTTTCCTGGCAGAATAAACCAACGCCAATGCTGTTTTATCTGCTAAGGGATAACGCCCATCAGTTTCAGATAGGATTTTACTGACATAATAAATAGGGCGTTGTGTAGCATTTTCTTCCCGTACTAAGACAGAACTGATGGCTTGGGCCGAAACAGCTATGTATAAATACAACTTTTCTCCTGTTGTTGGTTTGGAAAGTAACGGCGGGGAGGCCAAATACTTTCGTAGCTGTTCGAAGGCTTCTTGGCATTCGTCCGTCCAATGAAAACCATAGTTGCGGGCACCTCTGAGTATTTTGAAGAAAGGGAGATATTTGTCTCCTGAACGCGCCAGGAAGCGTGACAATGCTGCAATTCTCCCGTTCAACCTTTGGACTTCTTTGATGTTCTTCGGGGGCACCATATCTATTAATGCCTGGATCTTTTTAGGATTGGCTTCAATTCCTCTGTGGGTTACCATAAAACCCAAAAATTTTCCGGAAGCAACTCCGAAGGCGCATTTGGTGGGGTTGAGTCGCATGTTGTAACGCCTCAGCAGACGGAAGCACTGCTCCAAGTCGGAGATATGTCGAGACTTTTCGAGGCTCTTTACCAACATGTCTTCGACATATACCTCCATGTTATGCCCAATAAAGGTTTTGAAAACTTTATTCATGAGGCGTTGGTAGGTTGCTCCGGCATTCTTGAGCCCGAAAGGCATTACCCGATAACAGTACAGTCCTCTGTCTGTTTGAAATGCTGTTGCTTCTTCGTCGGTCGGGTTCATCTTGATTTGATTGTAGCTAGAGTACGCGTCCATGAAACTCAACATTTGATGACCAGAAGTGGTATCGACTAACTGGTCGATACGTGGAAGGGGAAAGCTGTCTTTTGGGCAAGCCTTGTTGAGATCAGTATAATCTATGCACATTCTCCATGCGCCGCTCCCTTTTCGAACCAAGACGACGTTTGCCAGCCAATTAGGATGATGCACTTCTCGTATGAATCCGGCTTTCAAAAGTTTGTCAACCTCTTGTTCGATTGCCTGCTGTCGATCTGGCATGAAATTTCGCTTCTTCTGGATGATTGGTTTGTTTGCAGGATTGACCTTAAGGGAATGCACAATTACTTCGGGGTCAATTCCGGGCATATCCGCCGGACTCCATGCAAAAATATCCTGATTTTCTCGTAGAAAATCTGTGAATATTTTCTTCTCGTCTTCTGAGAGAAGCGATCCAATCTGTACCGTCTTTTGAGGATGTTCTTCAGAGATAGATACAGTGGTGAGTTCTTCTACTGGTGAGGCTCTCCGAGGTATGTCCTCGCTCCGGAGATCAAAATCCTCTATGTTTAGAGTATCGGCAGGGTGTGTTTTGACCTACCTGAGATAGCAGGTTTGTGCTGCTTGCTGATCTCCGCGTACCACACTAATTCCTGTTGGAGTATGGAACTTTAATTTGAGGTGAGGGATAGAAGTGACAATCCCAAAAATTGATTGGAGTGGCCTTTCAAAGATAGTGTTGTAAGCCGATTCAGACTTTACAACAATGAACTGAACAGAGTGTGTGGATTGCCGTGGAAATTCTCCTAGTACAACTGGGAGACTAATTATCCCTTCTGCTTGTACAGGTCGATTATCGAACCCGTATAGAGGTCCTGCAGCGGGTTGAAGTTTCTCTCTTGTGAGACCCATGTTGAAAAAGGTAGAGTAGAACAAGACGTCCACAGAGCTGCCGTTGTCTACAAGAATTCTCTTAACGTTGTAGCATGGATCACCTATCCCTGTATTTATAGCAAGCGGATCTTGGTGAGGGGTTTTTACCCCCTCAAAGTCGAAATCATCAAAAGTGATGGAGTGATCTATACGAGCTTTCTTTAGAGTTGGAGTTTTGTCCACAGCCAAAAAGATTTTATCGGATAGCAGGGGGCCTCCAGCTATTGTCTCAATTTCTCCAACTGCGATTCGGTTGTTTACTGGTGGCCTCTACTGTCGTTCTTGCCCCCCAGCAGGACGAGTTTCCTCTCGGGGAGGAGGATTCTGAATAAACTGGCGGAGATACCCCTGGAGGATAAGCCTTTCAATCTCCTCCTTCAGTTGTCTGCAAGCTTCGGTAGCGTGACCACGGATTCGATGGAAATGACAGTATTGATCCTGATTTCCGGTGTTCGGTTTCAAGGGATGTGGCCACTTTACCGTATCCTGATCTCGAACAGCCATTAGCACATTTGTTCGAGAAGTATTGAGAGTAATGTATTCTTTCTCTTGTCGAGGTTCCCGTCGCTGCAATAGAGGCCTCGGGGGTAGATTATTCTTTCCTTGGTTCTTTCATTGCGAGGAAGAATTATCCGTTCCCGGTGCTCCTTTGCGTTTTCCAGTAGATTGTTCGAACTGTTTCCTATGGGTGAATTAAATCGGCATATGATGGAACAGTGTCGCGCATAAGTGCCGAGTAGAAGGGGCCATGGCGAAGACCTCCAAGGAAGACTCCCCTTAATAGTTCAGGATCTACTCTTGGGATTTGTCGAGCTTCAGTGGAGAATCGCTGAAAATACTCCCTTAAAGATTCTCCTTTGTTTTGACGGATTCCAGAGAGGTGTGAGGAATCCTTAGCAATCCTTCGGTTGGCTACGAATTGCTCGACAAAAGCTTTTGCTAATTTCACAAAGGAAGGGATTGTTCCTGATGGAAGCGAGTAGAACCATGTGCGAGCCTGTCCTTTGAGAGTGGCAGGAAAGACTTGGCAGATGAGAGCATCTGAAGCTCGCTGAATGTGCATAATGGTTCTGTAATGGTCGATATGTTCATACGGGTCGGACGTCCCATCGTAAGACTCCATGCTAGGTAGCTTAAATCTAGTCGGAATTGGGTGTTGCAGTATGGCCTTAGTTAGAGGTGAAGATTCCTGAAAGTCTCTCTGTCGGAGAGTTTGTCTCGTATCTCCTTGAGGGAATTCTTCCCTTACTAATTTTCGTAGTTCGTGACGCAGGGCGTCGTGAGGGAGCTCTGCTCCATGTGGTTGAGCAGAGTTTTCAGGGAGATCTGGGAGGATGCGATGCTGCCGAATTGAAGGTGGAGGATGTGTAGAGCTTGCCGTATCGGCAAATTCATTATCCTGTCGAGACTGAGGAAATCTTCTAAGTGGGGGGAGATGAACTTCCGCTTGAGGATGTCCAAATTGGACATCCTCAACCCGTGGTGGATTTTGGGGGAGGAAGACTTCCTCTTGTCGTGCTAATTCCGGCTGTCGATTCTCCCGGAGGAGTTGAAGAATCTCGTTCTGAGATTCTTCCATTTTCCGGATCCTTTCTTCCAAAGAAGGCCCGGAGGTCCTTTCGCCGGCAGCATTTTGCCCCCCGGGGTGCAAAGATACTGAAATTGGTCATCTATGGTTAATAGACGAGTTTCTGGACTAACGAGAGTTGGTGCGAGAAGCTCCAACCAAATGATTGCTGCGCCTATTCACCATCGTAGCAATACTCGAAGTAGTGGGATAGAAGTTTTCCACAGACGACGCCAAACTGTTGCGTGTTAGAAAATACGCGGCGGTAGAGTTTGTAAATTCGGGTCCGAGCGTTGCACGTAAGTTTAACACACAAATAGAAAAAAGGAGTGAACACCAAAAGTTTTTACGTGGAAAACCCGAAAAGGGAAAAAACCACAGGGCCTCGCCCAGTTGCAAAGTTCCACTAGTGTTTTCGTAGATTACAAATGGCGGATTTCGTCCCACAAGTCGGGATAATCCAAATACAACTTGTTTCTTCCACGAAATTCACAAAATCCTGCGAATTCCTTGTGTTTCCTGAAAATCCGGCAGAGTTCCGGCGTCTTCAGGCGGCAGGAAAAGCTCCGGCGGCGGTGGTCGAGGAGGTGAGGAATCTCCTATTTCCCTTTCTCCTTCTCCTTCTCTTCTTATTCTCTCTCTTCACTTGAGTTCCCTTGGTGTAGAATGAGGGCTCTATTTATAGTTTTTCTGGAGTGGCATAGCCCGTAAATAGGCGTGAGATCAAGGGCGAACAGGGAGTGGTTTGGATGGACGGCCGATATCGAATCCTTTGATCATGCACCGTTCGTTGGACATTTGAAGGCCTTAATGAAGTCGGAATTTGATGATTTTGGGCTCGTTGGATTCGTCTCGTCGAGCCATTCGATTCGAGTATAAGATCATCAAAATCGGAGACCGTTTGGTAACTCAAATTGCGGTTTGAATCTTCCAACAGCGCTTCGAACACTTGATCCGGACTCATTTGGGCTCGGATTAGGTTGATCTTGGTGTCGTTGGGTTCGTATTTCCGAGACGCTCAGATTGACTATAAGCTCGTTGAAATCGGAGTTCATATGCTCCCGAAATTATTTTTTGAAGTTTCTAACTAGTTTTTGCCTCGAGATTCGTGCCCGATCAAGATGATTTTGCGATGCCGTATCAATTATATTAATTATAATAAACAACTAAAATAAATTATGACTAACTATAAAAAAATATTAATAATCATTTCATAAAACCTATTAATCAAATATGGTTATTTTTGAATAATAATCATTTCATAACCAAAATAGATACATAAGTTGTATATAATAGTGGAATAATGCAAGAGGGTCTAAGGATGTGAAAATAAAGAACCATTTTTTTTAATATTTAAAAATTAAACATCAAGTAGCATGTCCAAGATTATGACTTTGTTTGGGACAATTTTTTTTTTTGCTTTCTAAAACAGCTTTCTAGTACAAAAATTTCTTGAATTAGAAAATTTTATACTAAAAAACCGTTTTAGGAAGCAGTATGAAAGGTGTTCCAAATGAAGCCTATATTGAATTGTTAAGTAGTCTTATACAAATTTTAATGCTCCATAGCTTATAGACGATAATTTGACTTGCAACACTAATCCAAATAACGCAGCAAATTAGACAGCTGAAACACTGATCTTAATAATAACAGATGAAATGCTAGCAAACTTTTATTCTAACTTATTGTAATTTCTTTCTATATGTTTGAGATAGAAAATGTAATTGATAGAGAGGATATGAAAAATTGTATTGCTTATTTCTTTGTACTTCAAAATTTGCTTAGTAATAGTCCGAAGAAGCTACTATTTAATCAAGTATTAGACTAAAAGCATAAGAAGAGATGGTTTAGAATTTCATTACCACTATGGCCAAACTGACAAAGTAGATAAGTGAAGATGTTGCACTTAGATAAACCATCTCCATTTCAAGACCATTCTCATTTGCAAGCCATGTGTAAATATTGTAAGAAAAATCATGGTTTTTATTCCAATCAAAATAAAATCATAAGGGCAATCTTTTTTTTTTTTTTTGGACATTTAGGATAGTTAAGGCAAACTTATACATATATCAAATACACAAAACTCAAACACAAGACCTCTAGACTAGTAGCCAAAGCTTCGAACCAACAGACCAAGTTGAGTTGCGTATGAGGGCTATCCTAGCGAACAACAATAAATTTCTCTAAGAAAGGTTAACTTTTATAATGTCATCGTTTCCAAATAAGTTTAACCATAAGCCCTTTGGATACCGAGAGAAATGAGTGAAGTCTCATGCCCTAGTCCTAAAACTATACGTAGACTACCAAAAAATTATGTCACAACACATATTCAGTATTATTTTTTATATTTTTGAAATATGAATGAAAAGCATAAAATATACGACTTCCTTATTTAATCAATAGGCCACCGATGCTTTCACATCTATTGTTAATGTTCAAACCTTTGGGAATTAAAAAGCACAAAATCATTATGCAATAACATACAAAATAGATAATCTAAGAAGCAAAAATCTACTGGCCAAACAAAGGCAATTTGCCTTCCACTCATACAAAAAATGCCTAATTTTGACTTCGTTTGGGTTCGTTTTGGACAACTTTCTTATTGCTTTTTAAAATTACTTTTATCATAAAAATTTCTTAAAAGCAATGAAAAAATATCGCCTAAAAGCTATCCCAAATGAATCCTTTATCTATAAGAGGTTGAAAGCACACTCATCTTACAAAACAATTTCAAGTTCTTGGCTCTCCTAATGCATTTTGTTCAAGATTTATTGGTTTTTTCTTATAACAACAACAGTAGATTGTTGAATAACGAGCTCCTCTTTAAACATTTGCCCTATTCATTTATTTATCAAATGCAAGCTAAACACAACATAAACTTTAAAATATTATTCAAACTCATTACTTTTTTTTATCAAATTTAAAATGTAACAATTTTAATAAAATCTAACTAATTATTATTATTTATTAATAGCTTACAAAAATATTGTTTAATTACTATGTATAATTAGATTTAAAAACATTCATAAAATATTATTTAAATTATTTTGCGAAATTTATATATTAATAAAAAAGCTAAGTCTACATATTCTCTGTCCAATTCAACAGAACCGAATCCCTTTTAACAGCCGCGTGAATGCTTCCACGTGCAGCAAACTAGGCGGACCAAGCGGATAGGTCGCCTGAGTGTGTAAACTCCAGACGAAGTCTGTTCATAGTTGTGTAAAAGATCACATATGTGGGTGAAAACAAAACAACTCCTCACAAGAGATATCTTCTGTTCGCTCATTCTCGTAGGAGAAAATCACAAGAAGTTCTGTGTCGAAGGGAACCGATCGACCGAGAGAAAGAAGACGAAGGAGGAAGGTATGTTTGTCAATTTTTTTATTATTTATGTGCAAATCATCCCATGATTTCTAATCTAAGCAAGGATGAATGTTTAGTGAAAGAAGAATTTGGGGTTTGAAATTTCTTCTTAAGGAAGAGTAAGTGATTTAGGTTTGATGCCATACACTTTCATTTTCTCGTTTCTCTAATTGAGGAAATATTAAGAAATACAGTTTGATTGTTATTTAGGAAGAAATTTTGGAAAGAAAGAAAAGGAATGAAAATTCACTCTTTTCGAAAGCCAAAGGAAAAATAAGTGAACTTCAGAGTTCCTATTTTATTTTTTTGTTCAAATATGTTATTTTGATGGAAAACATCAATATCTAAATTTCAATAGGAAGGAAGTTCATGCCTGAAGAAATTTAGAGAGTGAAAGCTTAATTTGAAAGAAAAGGGAGAGAAGAATTGAATAAATTGAGGTAAAAGATACAATTTAGAAATTGACAATTATTAATATTACTTTGAACTTTGAGAATTCCTTCAAAGTTAATTAATGATATTTAATGTCAATCATAATAAATTGGAACATAAAAGGATCTGATTAATCTAGTGTGGGAAGGTGAAGTGGCTTCAAAGGATTTCTCAAGGGATTTGAGATAATTATTTATTAAAAAAATATTTATGTAAAATTAATTAAAGTTAAATATAGTAATAATTTATGTGATTGTATGTGAATTTAGGTTGTAATAAGAAAGATTATTCCTATTACAAGAGTGAAGAAAGACAAGTGAGAAGAAAAGATCAATACAAATATTTCCAATTTTTATAGTGATTTTTTTTTTTGTTTGGTGTGGCTTCAAATTTTGGTGTTCTATTTTTTCATAGCATTTTATCTTTCTTGTTTGTGTTTGCTGCGTGATTTATTTCCCCAACAACTCATTCACCTATAGTCCTAATGTTAATTTAGGATGGAGAAAAAGACAATCCATAATTTATAAAGTACTTAGGAGTCAAAGAAAACATTACACAAGTTCAAAAATAACAGCAATCAAACCATATGAAAAGCTTATTGACCCCTCAATAGAATCATAACATAGTAGCCATAAATAATTGAACGCCACACGAATTAGTATCAAGAGAGAACATCAATGGAGTGGCATCTTCATTAAACATGGCATACATAGCTGGAATACCTGCACAGAATTAAGCTCCTGATGTCCTGAACTTGAAAGATATCTATGGCTTCATCGAAAAAATATGAATATTGATGCTTCAAGAAGCTGTTTATTTTTGCAGTCGTTGTGCTCATTATTGCTATCTTTTGGCAGCTTCCATTCATTTGGTTTTCATTTAAACATCTGAAGCAGATATTCATGGATGTTAGTTTGTTTATGTTGTGATTCTTCATATCAAGAGCTAGAAAATGAATGACAGAAACATTCAAAAGGTTGAAACAGTAAATATATAATTAAAAAAACTACGAAAAGGGGAAAAAATATGAAAGATTGGAGCATGCAAAATGCAAAAGGCAAGGTTTCACTTCAGATGACAGCGAATCCCGCTAGGGGGCGCTGCCCCCTTTGGAACTCCAACAGTTACTTATAAGTTTGCCCTCTCCTGAAAATTAAGACTGGTTACACCTCTGCTTACCCCTTCACCGCAAAGTGGTTGTTAAACCGATTCAAAACCAGACAATAATAGAAGCAATCTAACCATGGCTATAGGCCATCCTTTGCATCATCAACTAGTAAATATAAAATTGCCTACCCATTATCACCAATGCATTAATCAACTCATTTAACTTATCAATTGAAGACAACTGAAATAGATAAAACCAAAATTAGGGCTTCGTTTGGGACGGCTTTCTTACTGCTTCTTAAAATAGCTTTCTAGTAGAAAAAAAATTAATTTTTGTACTAAAAAACAGCTTTAAGAAGTAATAAGAAAACCGTCCCAAACGAAGCCTAAGAGCAACAACACCCTAGAATAATCAGTGGAACAGCTACAGCACACCAAACACAAACCAAAAAAAAAAACTTACTGTCTGATAATATCACAAAAAAATTATAAAAATTAAGGGGGGATGCACTAAAAAGGTGAGGAAGTAATGCGAGTAGTACCATAATAGTGACCTCATTGTGTGATTAGATCCATCATCTTCCTGTGCTTCAGAGGCAGTCAATCCACCAGTTGATTGGGGACTTTTTGGAGCTTCAGTTTTGGGAGCTTCAGTTTTGGAATCATGTAATTCAGCTAATTTGTCAGGATTATCGATACAGTACTTCTGTAGCCACCTATCAGTCTCCCAAAGAACATGCATGATACTTTCTCTAGCTGAATAACCATGACTCTCAAATGGTAGAATCACCAAACGACAGAGTGTTCCATGGCCCTTTAACGCATTAAAGAAGCGATCTGACTGCAGATTTGCAAACCCGTAACAATTACGTTAAGCAAAAACTGAAAATTATGGCTGGACGGCTTTTTTACTGTTTCTTGAAGCTGCTTTTTAGCATAAAAAATAAAATTTTTACTATAAAACAGTTTCAAGAAGCAGAAAAAAAGTCGTCCCAAATGAAGCCTATATCAATTGATACTTCATAGTAATAAATGATTGAAGTTAGAGGACAGCCATATCTGTTTCTTGCACTTTCTGGACCAGGGGCATCTCAAATGACCACCCAGATACCCAATATGCCATTTGATTAATATAATATGAATTTCATGACAAATCAATAAGGTTCTGAGTTGTGCATTTACTGATCAGTGGTCTGTGGTCTACAAATCCTAAGTTTTCTTGTATGATAAGCATGCATTGCACCATACTAAGGAAACTTTAAGCCTAAATTAACTAGCATAAAATTGATATCAAAGCTTATAACTGTATGATCATGTCAACTAATTATAGGACAAATTAACTGGGCAATGAAAAAAGATTCAATCAATAATGCAATTTAAATGAACTAAAGTAGGTCACGATTATGTCCAAAAATAGCATAACTATCATGAAGTTCAAAATTATATGACAAACTTGGGAATATTTAAGATGGGTCAATAATTTGGAAGATATTTTTTTCATATTAGCATTTATTTAATTTTTTTTAAAATAAAAATTTTAAAACCAAATTAGTGAGACATGCTCAATTGTTTTGGTTAAGCATTGTAAGTGAATTAAAATTAACATCAATTGTTACGAAACTGATACGGGTAAGGGGGCATTGGGGCAATTAAGCCCCCCCACCCCCCCCTGTGGGAATCATTAAACCTATCATTAATATGTGAGAAGAAGAATTAAGAAATGAATTAATTAGGGGAGTTTTCTAATTAAAAAAAAAAAACTGATTTGAAGGCTGATTTGAAGGAGATTAATTAGGAGATATTTTCCAATTAAAATAGGCATATTTGGGGGCTGAATTGGAGGAGATTAATTAGGAGATATTTCCTAATTAGAGAGTGCTGATTTGATAGGAAATTGCGGGAGGGCTGTTTAGGAATTTATTGTTTTATTGTTTGCTATAAGTAGTAGGATTTATGTAAAATTTGTACGCATAATTTGACTTGAGAGTGTTACAATCTTCTTTTTGTGAGGGATCCTAGAGGCGTCTAGGGTTTAAGAGAGGATCCTCCTCTCAAAAGAGGACCATTGTATCTTGCTTTGTTCGTATTTGATTTTCTACCAATAAAAACCTGTTTTTGTGTTGAATCTCTTGAAGTTTGTTGTTTTTTTTGATATCAAGGCACATCAAATTGGTATCAGAGCCGTGTCCTGAACCAAAATCGCAATTCTCTTCATTGCTACATACTTCCTCATTGTTGTTGATTTTTGTTGTTTGAAGACCATTGTTGTTGATTTTTGCTATTTTTTGTGGTTTGGAACTTAGATCCGCAAATAGCAGCAAAGAAGACTGATACATTGGAAGGGAAAGTGGAGCAAAACAAATCCGTGATGGAGTAAAGATTTTCAACTCTGGAAAATTGGATGGAGAGCTGATTGGGAGGGATGGAAGAAATGATAAAGAAGCTCATGGAGATACAATCCAAAGCCCCACTGGCGGTTCCGATTGCTAACCCTGTTTTGATAAAAAAAAATATAAATTGTTTTAAAAAAGTATTAATTTTCTTTGGGAATATTAAATTTTGAATTTTGAAATTGAATACGTCATTATGAACAATATATCGCCTCGAAAGACGATCATATCGTTCCCTAATAGGTTCAAATTTCATAATTCTAATTTTATCCGGATTATCGTAGTCAAACTCAAAGGGAGAATCACATTTGACCCCGGAGAATCAAAATGGAATTTAATTAATTGTTTGACTATTCTAATTTGGATAAAACGATCATTAATTTTATAATTAAACTCAGGATAATAAAATGATATATCTCTCCAAGGAGAGAGGATATCACTTATTATCAATCATTTGGATATAACGATAATGATCGTTGTATTTATTTTTGTCAAAGAGAATTAATTAAAGGTTTTAAAAAATTAATTTTGAAAATCAATTCTGGGTTTCTAAATCTCCTACGAGCGCAAGCCCTCGTAGTTAATTACATCGTAGGAAATAGAAGTTTCTTACGAAAACTCTCGATTAAAATAGCGGTAGAAATTTCATTTAAGATTTTCAAAGCTGGATATCAAAGAAGGTAAAGATTAGAATTTTCAATTGGGATTGGATCAAATTTGAACATTTATTTCCGGAGTCGAAGGAAGAAGTATAGGAAGTGTTTAAAGATTTTGAATTACTTCAGAAACACCCCAACCTATCCTAAGTGTTGGGCTTGAATTTGATTGAAAGTGATTTAATGTTTAAGTGATCAATTTTATTTGAAAATTGAGATTCAATTCCCGGAGGGTGAGGTCTTATGGCCCAAGCCAGCCTCGGAACCTAAGTCTAAATTGGGTACTGAAAAGTGACCCAAACCTAGCTAATGCAGTGCAAATCTGGACTTACCCCGGCCTGGATTGGGGAGCCAGCTAACCGCCTAGTCGATTTAAAATAGATGAATCTGGTCTTTTATGAAAGAGTGGTAGGAACATTTTGTTTAAAATTTTGGAGAGTTGAGGCCGACATCTAGAGATTTTCCTAATTGGCCCCTTTGACTATGTTGGGTGCAAAATGCTAAGGACTATTGCAATTAAAATTTTGACTCTTTTAATATGTTTTTAATACAATGCATGCTAGTTAACAACCTCATATCAAATATGCTTGAAAGTTAAAAACAGGCTTATTTTTTTAGAAGACTGGGCTTCCCCAGGTCCGGCACCTCATCCTCATAGGTTAGACTATCCGGACTCTACCCGCAGACGGGGAAGGGTCTAAAGTAAGGAGAGAAGAAATGCAGAAATATGCATGCGACCCCGGGGTCGATCCCTGGCTAATTCCCTGAATTCGTTATCTTTCTATGTTATTAAGACTCGCTAAAATCTTAAACTTTAAAATTATGAGTATAAGAGCAACCAGCATGCAGTGAAAGCTCGAAAACCCGGCACACAACGGAAAAGTAAACACCGGCCTAGCCTAAAACTAGAATTGGTTGTCCTAGCAAACTATCTAAAGTGTGTGAGGTAGGCCGTGTGGTTTGGATATGTCCTATGGAGGACAATTTGTTAAAGTTGTTTGAAGTTCTGGTTCGTTTTTTTTTTTTTCTGGTTCGTTGAAAGGCTTAAGGGAATATTTAAATTTGAGTTCAAATATTAACGATTTAAAATTGATTTTAATATTGATTTCTAATTTTAAGATTGAATAAATATTTCTGGAGTTTTAGAGTGATTTTCGAGTTTTGGGAATCTTCTGGATTATTCTAATCATTTAATCAAGGGGTCAAAAATTGACTTTTCAATTAAGAGTATTTTCTAAAAATTTAATATTTTATTAAAATACTAGACCTTAATACGATCAGTTTGACTATAAGTATGCTGAAATTGGATTTTTCTACAATTAGTTATGAAGGTTTGAAGTTTTGAACTAATTTGACCTAGGTTTGACCAATTTGTTGACTTTTTTATTTTGACTGATTTTGGGAGGTTTGAATTTTTTAATAAATATTAGACTTAATTTTGAATTGAATGCCATTGAGTTTGGTCAATTTGGAGTTTTCTAGAGTTAGTTATGATTTTTTTAAAGTTTGAGTATTTATTGAATTTATTTAATTGTTTAATTAGAAGGGTTTTCTTGATTTTGCTCCAAATGAATCCCAAACTTCTTGAAATCAATTCCAAAGGCCAGGATTGACCCAAGAAGAGATTCCAAGTGTTTGGGAAAATTTTAGAATTTTAAATTATTTTTAATTAATTATTTTAATTAAATATTGGTTTTCAATTAAAATTAAATTAAGGTTTGATTTGATGTCAGCTCAAGGGGGTTTTAATTTTCACTGATTAAGGTTTGAATTATGGTCAATTTTAGGTCTTGTTTGTATTTTTCAGATTTAAATTTGATTTATTATAATTTTTGGAAGTTTTAAAACTCAATTAAAGGGTTAACATTGACTTGTTTAATTTTCTGATCTAATGAGCTTCAAATTAGGTGAAATTTGAACCTAAGGTGTAAAATGTC
Source organism: Dendrobium huoshanense (assembly GCA_016618105.1). NCBI lineage: Eukaryota > Viridiplantae > Streptophyta > Magnoliopsida > Asparagales > Orchidaceae > Dendrobium > Dendrobium huoshanense. Next base: position 27,523,511 of record CM028353.1, on the reverse strand, counting down.
ACTATGTTTACTGTGTTCAAGTTTCACCCCTATTGGGCGTGTGTAAAATTTCCTAGGATTTTTCTAAGTTAACTAGACCTTGTCCTTAATTATTTTTCCTAGGTGACATTAGTATTCAATTGGGTTTGAATCATTGTTCATCTAACCTTGACACTAAATTACACATACCACAGAAATTAGGAAGCCTAATTCTACCAATTTGGAGAGTTATGAATTTTCAAAGTTTTGGGTCAAAATCTGACCAAAAACCTTTAAATTTTAATTCACCAAAATCTAGCCATTAGAATGGGTTAAAATTTTTATGGCATATATGCAGCACAACATAGTATACCCTGTCCAAATTTGAGAACAATCAGATCATTGGATTAAGAGTTATCAAAGAAATTCAATTTTCATTAAATCCTTAATAACTCTGTATACAGTGATCAAATTTTGTTAAACTAAATTTGAAACTAATCTTGGGCTCAAGACGGTTCCAACGAGCCCAAGAACACCAAATTTGGACTTAAAATGAATTTTTGGTGAATTTTTGAAGTTCTGGGCATTATTCTGATTTTTTTTTTTGAATTTTCTGGTCAAATTGACCGCGGAATGGCTGCGCCCAATAGGAACGCGCCACGTGGCGGCCTGGCCTGCCACTAAACCACGTCAGCACCCGTGTTCAGGCGGTATGGCCAGATCTGGGCTGTCCGATCACGCTGAAGGCGCGATCGGACGGCTCTGGTTGAACCAGAGCTAGAAAACTTCAGATGCCCATAACTTTCAAAATACTCAACGAAATTGCATGAAATTTGAACTGTAGCTATAGGGCAACATAATCTAACAATGTCTGAAGTTTGGAGGCTTCATACATTGTAGATTTGCTACAGTTTCAATTTGAAATTTAAACTTAAAATGAGCATAACTTACAATCCAACCGTCGGATATTCGACTTCTTAGGCTTGTTGGAAAGCTGCTAAGATCCTCTTCAACTTTGTAGAAGACCTCAGGAGCTGGATCGACTTGGATCGAAAGTTATAATTAAAACTCATCTTTCTCTCTCTAGGTTCCTCTCTCTTCACCAATTGGGCTTTGGAGGCTTGGATCTTGTGGGGAAAGACTTGGAAAAGCTAGGGAAAGATATGGAGGAGGTTTTTTTAAGGGTTTTGATGGCTGGAATAGCTCTGGAAAGAGGGATTGAATTAATTAGAGAATTTTCATTAGAATTCACTTAATTAAGATATTTTTGCTCTATTCACTTGTCCCTAGGTTAAATGGATGGCTATGATCAACTGAGGGAGTGTCTATGATCAAGCCATCTGTCCAAGGAATTGATGGGAGCAGATGGATCAAAGGACAAGGGGTACATGAGGTAGAAAAACTCATTTTTGCCTCTTATGGACATGTGGGATGATGGGAGCCATTGGATCATAATCCAAAGGCTAGGATAGGCCCTAAGAAGCTTCTAGAGTCTATCTAAATGGCTGGAGTAATTTGAGTTAAAATGGATTAAGTTTAAGAGAGTTTTTAAGCAAAGTTGACCACTCAAAAGCCCATGTTGACTGTTTGACCAGTCAACATGCCACATGGGCTTGTGAGTTGGCATGCAAGGAAGTTGTTTGAGCTAGTGGATTGAACTTGGAGAGGTTTGATGATTAAAATTTGAGGTTTGAATGCATGAAAGGGAATTTGAATTAGTTTAACCAAATTTAAAAAAGTTGACTTGGTCAAAATGACCATGATTTGATTGACCAAAATTTAGATCATGATTATGCTATAATTTGGAGTTAATTTGAAGCTTGAAAGAGGTTTAAATGGTTTGAATAGGTTAAAATAACCTATTTAAACATTAAAGGGCATTTAGGTCAACCTAGGTTGACTTGGTCAACCAGGTTGACCCAGGATCAGGGATCAAGCTCAACAAGTTTAAAATGATATTTGAAAACCAATAGAAATGATTTCATGGCTTAGATAGGTCGTTTGAGTCAAAACACCTGGTTGGACCCTTAAAGGGCCTCTTAGGTCAACTAAGTTGACTTGGTCAACCAAGTTGACCCAGGACCTGAGAATGGGTCCGATAGGTTTGGTTTGATATTTAAAACTTGCTGGAGGTGATTTCATTTAATTTGGAGGTCGTTCGATCTGAAATCAACATTTAAATTTCTCAGGGGTATTTTGGTAATTTTAACCCCTGGTTAACTGGGGGTTGAAATAAATCTACCAAAGTGCAGTTTAATATTCAATGGGTCATAATTAAGGGTTTGGAAGTGATTAGAGGCTTTGGAGAAAGCTCCAAGGTCAAAATCTTCTTAATGGCATGTCCAATGGCATGAGCTGTAAATATCTGAAGGTTTTACAGTCTTTGGATTTTGATTTGTATTATGGGGTTAGAGATCTCAGAATGAGCTCAAATTTGGAGGGTAGCATCTAGAGACATGTCTCACAGCATACAACTAACAGACCCAGAATCAGAGGTCATTAGGTTGGGTTTCAAAGTGTTTGAAAATTCATTGGAAAAGGCCTTTATAACAAGACTTCTGGACTTTGGATTTGAATCTGGATTTTGGATTTCATTGAGGCTTGAATTGAATTTAGATCTAGATTGACTTGGGGTCAGGATTGATCTGGAATCTGGATGGATCCTTAATGACCTCATACAAAAATGAGGTCAACAAACCCTCAACATGATTTGACCAGGGTTCTCTTGTCCGAATCAAAGGGAAAGGAGATCAAACGGAAGGAGTTCAATGAGGCGAGTTTCTTCCATCAAGAACACCCCCCCCCCCCCCCCCGGAGGGGCTCCGAGAATGGACAAATCAGTGTTTCTGAATGAAAAGACAGCAGGAAGAGAGTACTATGGTTATGTGAGGAAGTTGAAGATGTCGTTATTCGAATAAGAGGATGCCCATGGGTAGGTATACCGGGCGGAGAGGTATTTTGCGGTGAATGGGTTAAGAGTGGAGGAGAAGCTTACAACCGTTGGGTTATGTCTGGAGGGGAAAGCTCTCGCTTATTTCTAGTGGAGAGAGGCTAGATACATCCGTTCATGTGAAGAGTTTAAGGATTACTTGTTTGAACGTTTTCGAGCCACTCGAGAAGGAGACCTACAAGAGCAATTCCTTGCCTTGACATAGGAGGGGATTGTCATTGAGTACAGGGAGAGATTTGAGTTGTTGTCAGGGAGGTTGAGAAGAATTTTGGAGGCAGTATTGAAGGAAAATTTCATGAAGGGGCTCAAGCCCAATATACGAGCAGACCTTTAATTGCTAAGGCTAAAGGGGGTTGAAGGAGATGATAGAGCTAGCATAGATAGCAGAGGATCGAAAGTAGATGGAGAGAAGCGGTAATAGCGGGGTTGCGGGAGGTTTTTACAGAATTATCTCAACTTAATTGGCGCCAAGGACCCAAACAGTATCATTTCACCGGGAGGCACCAAAGGAGAAGAGTGGGGGGAGTTTTCCTCGGGACCAATTTCAAGAGCCTCACAGAGGCATAGGTGCATGACAAGAAAGCTAAAGGTCTATGTTTTCGCTGTGATGAGAAGTATGCACCAGGCCATCGATGCAAGGATCGCATACTCCAGGTCCTTCTAGTTTGTGAGGAGGAAGAGACTAACAGTGAGGACCAGGTAGAGGAAGTAGAAGGAAGAGATCATCTGCACTTTAATGTGGCGGAAGTGTCCCTAAATTCCGTGGTGAAATTTACTTCAAGTCACACCATGAAGGTGAGAAGGCAGATCGGGAAGCAACCAGTGGTGATCTTGGTTGATAGCAGGGCTACTCATAACTTCATCTCCAACCGGATCGTGGATCAGTTGGGATTGAAGTAGGTGAAAATAGGATGTTTTGGAGTCATGATGAGAACATGAAAGGTAGAGTAGGGGGATTTACAAGTGGTTGGTGCTTAAACTCCAAGAAATACATATAGTAGAGGATTTTCTTCCCTTGGATTTAAGGAGCACTAATGTGATCTTAAGGATGATGTGGTTACAGACGATCAGGGAAATGAAGGTGGATTGGAAATATCTAACTATGGAGATTCAGGTTGAGGGGGAAAAGGTGGTACTGCATGGAGATGTCAGTCTGTGCAAAAAAATGGTTTCACTCAAAACAATGGTCAATGCAATACAAGGAGCAGGGCATGGCTACTTGGTGAAGTTGTAGAGCTTAAAGGAATTTCGAGACTTAGAGCCGATGGAGGTCCCCGATTGTGTACAGCAGCTTATGGAATAATTTTCTGAGGTCTTTCAGCAGCCTAACAGGTTACTGCCACCCAAAGAGCACGAGCACGCCATTACCTTGAAGAAGAGAGCATCACCTATATGTGTTAGACCATACTGATACCCATAGATTCAGAAGGATGAGATTGAGAAGCTCATTAGAGAGATGTTTGAGGCACGAATTATCAAGCCTAGTGTGGCCCTTTTTCAGCCCCATACTACTAGTAAAAAAAGGCAGAAGTTGGAGGTTTTGCATACATCACGGACCCTGAACAAGAAAACTGTGATGGACAAGTTTTATATCCCTGCAGTCGAGGAGTTGTTGGATGAGCTGTTTGGAGCGGTCATTTTCTCAAAGATTAATTTGAAGTTAGGATACCAACATATTAGAATGAAGCCAGGGGATGTACACAAGACAACTTTCAAGACTCATAGGGTCACTACGAGTTTTCCAGCCATTTTTCAAGCTCTCATGAATCGAGTTTTTTAGCCCTACCTCAAAAAATTTATTTTGGTATTTTTTATGACATTTTGATCTATAGTTGTATAGATGCAGAGCATATAGGACATCTGAAGACAGTACTAGAGACGTTGAAGGAGAACCAGTTATATGCCAACCTTAAGAAATATTCAAACGCACAACCACAGGTGGAGTACTTGGGACATGTGGTGAGAAAAGCAGAGGTAGCAACAGTCTATTCCAAGATTGAGACTATGCTGAATTGGCCTTTAGCTAAGAACATAAGGGAGTTGAGAGGTTCTTAGTCCTCACGAATACTACCAAAAGTTTGTGCAAGGGTATGGCCCGATAGCATGGTCATTGACTGAGCAGTTGAAGAAGGATAGTTTTAAATGGGGGGAGGTAGTTACGCAGGCTTTCGACCAACTAAAGAAGGCGATGACTAGTGTACCAGTGTTAGCACTTCCCGGCTTTAGCGGGCCATTTGTGGTGGAGACAGATGTGTCATGATATGGACTGGGGACAGTGCTCATGCAGGATTAACGACCTATCGCTTATTTCAATCGAGTGCTCATAGCTAGGGCGAGACTCAAGTCTGTGTATGAGAGGGAGTTGATGGCTATGGTCTTGACTATTCAAAAAATGGCAACCCTATTTGCTGGGGAGACATTTTCTAGTTAGGACATATCAGAGAAGCCTGAAGTATTTGTTGAACAATGGATGGCCACGGAGGAGCATAAGTGGTGGTTATCCAAGTTGCTTGGATATGACTTTGAGATATAGTACTGACCGGGCTTAAAAGACAAGGCAGTAGACACCTTATCCCGGAAAGGCGAAGAGCCACAGTTAGCAGCTTTGTTAGTTACACATGATCCAAAATTGGGAAGATTTGAAACAAGAGAGTGAACAAGATGAAGACTAATGAAGATCATATCCGATTTGCTACAGAATTTGGATAGTCATCCTAGTTACACATTGAGAGGAGTACAACTGCTACATCAGGGGAGATTCATTCTACCAAGAGGATCGAGATACATTCCTACGCTGTTATAGGAGTTTCAAGGCAATGCAGTTGGAGGACATTCAGGAGCTCGAAAAACCTATGGTTGATTGTCAGCAGAATCATACAAAGTGGGGATGCATCGTGATGTAGAGGATTGGGTAGGCATATGTGATGTGTGTCAAAGGCATAAGTACTTATCCATAACACCAGCAAGGTTACTACAAACTCTAGCCTTGCAAGAGAGGGTGTGGGAAGAAGTGACGATGGATTTTATTGAGGTGTTGTCATTTTCAGAGGGATTTTCAGTGATAATGGTAGTAGTGGATCGTCTGAACACTTCATCCCTTTGAAGCACCCTTATGCTGCGGTCCTTGTGGATACTATTTTTATACGAGAGGTGGTATGATTGCATGGATTTCTAGAGTCCAATGTGTCAGACAGGAATAAGGTGTTCCTTAGCCACTTTTGGAAAGAGTTGTTTCATTTGCAAGGGGTAGTCCTAAAGAGAAGCACAGCATACCATCAAAAAACAAATGGCCAGACAAAAGTGGTCAACAGAAGCATAGAGACTTATTTGAGATGCTTTGTATCAGACAAGCCAAAGAGTTGGCCAAGGTGGATTGCGTGGGCAGAATATTGATACAACATGTACCATTCAACAGCAAAGGCCACTCCTTTCATGTTTCTCTATGGGAGAGGATCCACCCCATCTGATTTATTATAGGCAAAGCACTACACCCGTGTCCAGCGTCGAGTAGTAGTTAGATCAGATAGTTGCACAAGAACTCGTTGAAGAAGACGCTAAAATTAACGACATCTTTTCTAAACTAGAATGTAGAAGAGTTCAATCGAGTCATAGAGTATGAAGGATACTTACCAATCTATGCTGAAGCAGTAGATGGGAGACAAGTTGAGGAGGTAGTACAATAAATTAGAGACATACTTAAAAAGAAAGCTGTTGAAGAATTTAATCCAGATGATGATGATTTGTTAGTAGAGGAAGATCCAGTAGCAGATGTTCATATGGTTGAAACTCGATCATCAACTAAAGATGTTGAGGCTTCTAAACATCGCTCTGGTAAAGATGAAGAGTCAGTAGCGGTAGATTCAGATTCAGATACTTCTGTCAAGTTGAGGTAAAAAGATGAATATATTTTGAGCCTTGAAAGAAAACTTGAGGAAATGATGATAAGAGTTGAACAGATGTAGAATCAGCTTATTCAGTCACAATAGTCTAAACCCGAGCAATTGCAGCCTACAGTACACACAATGGGTGAGCATAGCAGGAAAGCTGATTCAAACCCTAAACCTCCTGAAGTTACTTCTCCAGTTTCTTCGGCAAATAAAGACATTCGCCAAATGATTGAAACCCAGGTAAGGGAGGCCCTAGCTCATTCTCAATGAAATATATCTATTCCAAAGAGTAGACCCTACCCCGAGGAATATGAGTTGGTTCCTTATCCGAAGGGCTTTGTGCCACCTTCTTTTAAAGTTTTTAGTGGTTTAGAAAATTTGAGGCAGTATTTGGCCCATTTTCGAGCGAGCTGTTGCAACGCAGGAGGGTCAGATGCTCTACTCTTTCGTCAGTTTGTGAGTAGTTTATCCAGTTTTGCTTTTTAGTGGTACGCAGATTTACCAAATGGTTCTGTAAAAACTTTCACAATGCTTGAGGGTCTCTTTTTAAAGAGATTCTCATGACTGTTGGTGATCTCATCATCGAAAAGAAAAAATCAGACGAGCCTTTGGTTGATTACATCTTGAGATGGCAAAACCTTTCGAAGAAATGTGAACCCCAACTGCAAGAGCAACATACAGTGGAGATTCTTCTAAAGAATATCCATGGGCCTATTGCTTTTCTGCTAAAGGGGTTTACAATCAAAACCTTTGAAAAGCTTCTTAATAAAGCTAGTAATCTACAGGAAGAGGCCTCCAAAATGCCATTCTTGAAGGATTCTACTGAAGATAAGAAGGCTAATAAACCATTGAAGTCCATTGGAAAGAGAACAGCAACGGTTTCAGCAGTTGACAAAGGGAAAAAACCAATCAAAACACAATCGAGTAATCCTACAATTCAACAAACTCAAAAATCTCAACCTTTTCAGGTAACTTCTCAACCTACTAAAGAATCTCACCAGATTACTTTTAAAGAGAGATTGGCTCATCCGTATCCATTTAAAAGGGAGTCGGTGAGGAAGATTTTTAAGAGCCTTCAAAAGAAACCAGATTTTTGATTGCCGGAGGCCAAGAAGCCGGAAGAGGCAAATAAAAATGAGGATCCAACTTTTTGCCCCTACCACCACATGTTAGGCCACACAATCGAAGACTGCATAGTCTTTAAGGACTGGCTCCAGAAGAACTTCCGTCAAGGTAACATCATAATTGGACAAAGTATTATCTGAGCTAAAGGGACATTTGTTCAAAGCCCAACGGATCATGAAAAGGAAGGTTGATGAGCATAGGAGAGAAGCAAACTTCGATCTAGGAGATATGACTTACTTAAAATTGAGGCCCTACAGACGGAAAACACTAGCGAGGAGGAATGAGAAATGATCGCTGTGGTAGTTTGGGCCTTATGAGGTCATGGAGTGTATTGGAGCAATAGCTTATTGACTGAGGCTACCACCATCATCAACTTTGCACCCAGTCTTTCATGTCTTACAGCTGAGGAAGGCAATAGGAGAGCATACACCATCATATATACCCACGACTTTGACAAAGGACATGGGGGTCATTTTAGAACCCTTGGAAGTAACGGGTGCGCAAAGGGGAGAAAGGCACAAGAGGTGTTAATCAAGTGGAAAGATCTGGCAGAGCATAATGCCACACGAGAGCCATACGAAGCAATCAAGAGACATTTCCCTACCTTTCACCTTGAGGACAATGTGCATTTTGGGGAGGGGAGTATTAATACGGGAGAGGGCAAGGACAATTCAGCCCCCCTTGTGGGGTCATTAAACCTATCATTACATAAGTGAGAAGAGGGATTAAAAAATGGATTAATTAGGAGATGTTTTATGATTAAAAAGAACTGATTTGGGGGCTGATTTGAAGCAGATTAATTAGTAGATATTTCCTAATTAAAAAGGGCAGATTTGGGGGTTGAATTAGAGGAGATTAATTAGAAGATGTTTCCTAATTAGATAGGGCTATTTGGGGGCTAATTTGAGAGGAAATTGGGGGAGGGCTGTTTTGGATTTTGCTTTTTTATTGTTTGCTATAAGTAATAGGATTTATATTATGTTTGCATGCAGAATTTGATTTGATAGTGTTGTAGACTTCTTTTGTGAGGGATCCTAGTGTTGTCTAGGGTTTGGGCGAGAAGGTCCTCCTCTCAAAAGAGGGCTATTGAATCTTGCTTTGTTCGTATTTGGTTTTCTATCAATAAAAATTTATTTTTTTGTTTAACCTCTCGGAGTTTGTTGTTATTTTTTATACCAAGGTGCATCAAAAACATAGTGTAGAGATATATATTTATCAATGGGTGAATGTTGGGATGAATTGCATATTCAATTTCAAAGTTGCAAATAAAAAGATTCTTAACATATTTGAATATTATACATATCTTGTAGCTACACAGTATTTGTCTTTAGACTATTTTGTAACCACAACTCGGTTCGTTAAAGGTCATAGGCGAGAGTGTGAAAATAAACTAAGCCACAATACACTGAAAATACTATTTAAAGTTTTATCTAGATCTTTGCAAATTGAGGAATGCTAGAAGCATTCTATTAAGGTTGTTGCACCTATATTGATTAATAATAAAAACTCAATAATATGTCATCAACAACCTATTAAAAATGTATTAACGTAAAAAGTGTGCATTCTTGAAATTGATCCTATTGATGAAATAATAATTCATTAAAATATTCTTTTGCGAATATGCATCAGACACAAAAATATGATCTACAATAACAATCTGAATTTGAATCCGAATTGTGTTTATGAACTTGAGGACATAATTGATCAAGAGTTAGAATTATAGTTTGTAAGCAAGATTGAGCAGTGAATCATATTTGAAACTATACTCAAATAGAATTCAAATAAATGCATGGCTTTAAACCAATAATATCTATTATAGCTGAAAAATTAATTGACAAATGCAATTCTTAATAAATTATTTGTTGGCACTATTCCTATAATGAATGACAAATTGAAATCTATTTTATCTTTGGATCTTGATTTCATGGCATACAATTTCATAAAAACAATCATATGAAGAAAGTTAAATTATATCAATATTTTAGAGAAGTCATTAATGAGAAGCACCTTAAACAAACCTTTAGAAGTGCATGATTCATTCAAACTCATATTTAAACTATTTGTGTTGGTCTTCTTTAAGAAGATGATTTTCCCATATAATCATATCATATACATTTTTCATCATATCATTTTTGGAGTTAGTTATAATTCATTATTAGTATTACTTGAGAAGTATTATATCAGCATTTTCAGTACTCGACTTATATCATATCAGCCTTTGCATGATTTGTTAGATGAGCGTATGACAATTATTATCTTTGCCCTGCTATGAATAAGAGAAACCAATTTAAATCTAGTGATAAAGTAATGGCGTATTTGAATTAAAAAAGGCTTTCATTTGGAACCTTTGATGAATCAAATACGAGAAAGATGAGGTCATTTAATATCTAGTAGAATATGGGAAATAAATTATTAAATTTAAATAAAAATTTGAATCTTAACAAAACACAATGGAGAAAAAGGATTCATGTAGCAGCCAACCCAACATAGTGTGATAAAAACTTGATGTTGTTCTTGTTGTTGTAGAATATGGTAAATAACACCTATAAATTAGAAACTCTAGAAAATATTGATATTAATATAGTTTTCAAGTTATCTAATTTGACCTTATTTTATGAACCGATTATCAATTCCTTGAAATTTTCTATCTTCTCACCTAATGAATTTGCATCCAATTCTCCACCAATTGATTTCATGCATCTTGTTCCTAAAACTAATTTTAGATTATAAAATTGTGTCGACTGTTAATCATTAATTCTAATGATATATTGTTCACTGATGAAGTAGACATATTATTTATGATGACTCATAGATTATTTGGCAGGAAGCACAAAAGTTATGTTTTGAATTGCTTAATGAACATCAAAAGCTCAACTCATCATATTCAAAATTTTCCAATTCAGATTGATTGATATAGGATTGTAGCCAGACCTCAATTTTTTAGACTATAATGACAACCTACGCTTGGTTGTTAACTACCTATGTGTTATAGGAAGTTGCTAATAACATCATTCCTAGTGATTTTATTTACTATTTGGATATTTTTGCTAGCGCGTTATTAGGTGTCACTAATTGTGGATTTTCTGGCTATGAGAATTAACTTGAGAACTTAATTACTCGTTTGAATGATTATAGTATCTGGTTGCATTGATGTAGGGCTTATATTTCTATTATTTCATATTTAGGTTTTGTATAAAATCAAACTTCAATTTGAAGGTAATCCGGAATTAAATTGGATTGATCTTTCACTAATAATATCTATTAATTTAGTGAAGAGTCCATAAATAGATTGTCTCAGGTAGGGGTGTCAATTTCGGGTCACGGGTCAGGTTTGGGTCGAACCCGAAATTGACCCAACACTATTCGAGTCAACCCGAACCCGACCCATTTTTGCAAACGGGTCGATTTTTCGGGCCCGAACCTAACCCGCTTCTGGTCCGGGTCAATCCCGACACGACCCAAATGACCCACGGCCGACAAAAAATTGCTAGTTTTTTTGGTAAAAAAATAGGTCAATCTCCAATTTTCGGGTCAAAACCGGGTAAAAAACATGTCAATCTCAATTTCCGGGTCAAAAACGGATTTTTGGGTCAAAACGAGTCAATTTTGGGTTTCTGGGTCAACCCGAAGGGACCCGGTTTTTGAAACAGGTCGATTTGTTGAACCCGAATCCAACCCGTTTCCCGGAATTTTTGGGTAGGGTTCTTGTCAGGTTTTCGGGTCGTGTCAAATATTGACACCCCTAATCTGAGGCATGCAATTAAATAAATTTGATCGACTAAAATTTTATCTTATAGTTTTCAATCTTGCATGCAAGTTCAATGCATGATTCATTCAACATGATACAAAAGTTGGGCATGAATTTCTTACTTGGGTGACTGCTTTCCTTGCCATAATTTATTCTATGTATCATGTTATTGGCTTACTAATATTTCAGATTTTCTTTTAATTTCATGCAACTGGGAATGGAATTATTACTATAGTGAATAAATTGTTATTATTAGTTAATTTTGTGGTCAAGTTTCTCATTGACTTCAAATCTACTCGATTATTACATTATTATTTAGCTTATAATTCTTGTATTTACTAATTTGCATCTAAGTGACGTTGCTTGTATATTTAGTGGTTTGTCAGCTGTAAATTATCAGTACCTTCCATGATTTACATATATTGCTTTATACTAATTGCATCAAGAAAATAAAACCCGAAACCTTATAATGAGAGCGCTTGGAATATCATATAAAAAGAAAAGGAACATGCAATGCCTGTGTATATAAGCTACTAGATGGCAAGCATTTGGAGAAAGCAAAACATTTCCCTTCCTCTATGAGAAGTTCTACAATGTTTGAAACAAGTTATAAGGCTAACATGAGTAACATTAGCAGGCAAAAAGATTAAGGAACAGTTCATTCAAACATTTTAATTAAAAAGTCCTAAAAGAACAAAGAAAAGAAGCCTTTCATTACCTGCATTGTCAGTGTTCCTGAATTATTATCCTCTTCTCCATGGATTAGCAAAAGTGGCTTCTTGATTTTGTTTGCTGACATGAAAGGGCTCATCTCAACATATGTGTTGACAGCCTCCCACAACGTTCTGTCTTCATTCTATATCAAAATGCTAATCAGTCATTATGCGGAAATTCAGAGAATAAAATAAAAAACTGAATGGCACATACATTCTACCATTACAGAAAAGGAGCTTCGAGGGTGAAGCAAAGTGAAAGAAAGTGGATATGAAACAGGGCCTACAGAATAAAGACATTTAAAACCTGAAATCCAAAAGGGGTGAGTGTCCTATTGTATGCCCCAGACCGAGCAATTCCACAGCAGAAAAGATGGGGGGCATGGGCAAGAAGATTAGCTGTCATGAATGCCCCATATGAATGACCTCCAACAGCAATTTTGTTTGGATGAGCCACCTAAATAAATTAGCAAGCATAACAACTTTAGATTAGCTTATATAAATGAATGAATTCTTTGATTAGTACCAAATGAATCATTATCAAAGAATAATCCTTTTCTAAAATGAAACTTCTAGGGCATGCCAAAATCTATTTGACTAATGCTTTAGCTAAAGAAGAAAGGTTAGGAAGACACCATCTTACATGGGTAGAGATTAAGGAAATGCTATGGGTTCAGTACTGTCCAAGAAACCGTAATAAAAAGCTCCGTGAAAAATTAACGACCCTTAGATAAGGCAGTATACAAGTAGTAGAATATATGAACATCTTTGAGGATTTTTTTTTTTTTTTTTTTTTGGATATTTAGACCAATTAAGACAAACTCACACACACATTGCATACACAAAGACTCGAACCTAAAACTTTTTAGTTGATAGCCTAAGCTCTCAACCAACAGGCCAAGGTGAGTTGTGTCATAATTTGAGGATTTGATAAATAAGACCAACCACATAGATCGGGAGCGAAAGTTACCCAACAAGTTTATTATTGATCTTAAGTGTGAGATTAGATATGTGGTTGAGCTATAATACCCTTAGACCCTTAAGGATGATTTTCGTTTTCACATGCAAAACTAATTTTCATTTCCGTAGGAAACAATTCAAGGCGCACTTACCCCTCTCCGTATAACTTCCTCAACGGCAGCCTCTGCACTTGAAACCAACTGTTCTACATACCTGTTTAAAGTATTAAGTACATAATTTTACCAACTGTTCTACATGCCAGCTTAAAATAATATTAAGTAAAGCTGTTCGCATAAAACAATCTCTAGGAAACTACAACAGCAGTATAATTTAAAATAATAAACAACCGTGGCAAAAAAAATTACCGATCATTTGCCTCTTCATCACCTTCGCCAATGATAGGAATGGTAGGACCAGACAATATAGCAAAGCTGCATGAAAGAAATCACTCAATTTACGACAGAAAACAAAATGATGTAATAAGATTGGATTCATTATAGAAATAAAAGGAAGAAGAAAGTAACAACTTAATAAAATATCAAATTGGGAATTTGCAACTAGCCCAAAAAATCATTTCCTGAGATATTTCTGAGGAGATAAAAGGAGTAGAAAGTAGAGAAGTATTTTGGGAGCTAGATCTCAATTAAATGTTGAAATGTTTCCTAGCAAAGCCTAAAGCATGCACTCGTGAAGAAGCATCAAGGCTACAAATGAACCGAGCATTCGACGAGCTACTCATGGCTCGACTTGATAAGAACTTGTTCACGTTTATTTGATAATGTAAACGAACAAACTTGAACACTTTTGATAAATACTAGATAGCTAAATAAATGAGCTTGAACAACTTGGTGTTCGGTTCATTTATGTTCATGAATAGTATCGTTTAACGCTCATTAAGAAGCTCGATTAGAACTATATTAAAGTTTTAAAAAAATATAAATTGTTAAATTTAATAATTTATTTTTACTAATACCATCTAAAATCGTTTAATATCTGACAACCTTTCGCAGCCCCCTCCGCTCACGGGGAGGTTGGGGAGGGCACTTGCCCTTTTGGCTCGGCGCGACCGGATCAAATCAACGGCAAGGAGATTGGGAGAGCAAATTGATCACATAAAAAGTCTTCAAGTCTTCAATCCCTCGACCGAATCAGATCGACGGCCAAGGGATTCGGAGGACCGAATCAACACCAGAACTTCCTTCAAATCTTCTCCCCTATTGCGGTATTATTTGATCGAGTTATTTAATTTCATTTTTTAAAAAAAAATTATTCCCCTCGAGAATCTAGCAGCCTTTCGGCACTCCCTCCCCGTGAGGGGAGGTTGTGTAACACCCTAAGATCTAATTTGGAAAGAATTTCAGTCAATCCATTAAAATCATTAATCATTTACCAGAGCTATCTATAGTCTTCAATCAATAGCAAACAATTTAACAAAATTCTATAATTTAAAACATCAATATACAATTTTATTCATATCCCAAAAGATCATATACAATACTCAGGTTCTACACAATAATCACATGAAATGAAATCTATCATGTCCTGAGTACAAAAGAATCACTATAACCCAAAAAGAACAAAAACCTGAGGATCCCTGATCAATCTCAATCTCCTGCTCCCATGCCCTGACCTGAAAATATTAACCACATATAATAAGCTTCAAAAAGTCCAGCAGGTCACCTAAAACCTACAACTGAAATCAAAGCACGGTGCTGAAACAATATGCATGTCAGTCAATCAAATCCATAACAGTCAGTTGCACATGATCAGTGAATCTATGCAGTAGATACAAAAATCAGTAATCAATGCATGATCGATAAAATCCATAGTCAGCGGTAGAAGAATCGTTAAACAGTAGAAAGAAATCCATAACACTAAATCTCGGAAGAATCCAGTCAAATCGATAGAGAAAAATCGTCGTCTCGATAATATCAGTTAAATCAACATCGTATCAATGGAATCAATCAAATCAATCATCTCTGGTCAAAAATATCAATCGGTATGAAATCATATAAAATAATCAAATCAATATAGTAAAACCTATTCTATATTGATCAATGAATCACATGCAGCAGTTCAATACGGTATATCAATGAAGCGATAGTATCAATGAATCAATACAATATCAATATCCATATCAATATCAGTATCTTTGTACAGTGACATGTACAATATGCAGTATCAATGAACCGACAATAACAGTAAACCCGTAAATCCGTCAGTAAATCCATTCGTCAAGAAATCAATCCAATACATTAAATCCGTCGATATCAATAAATTTATAAATCCATTCAAAATCAATAAAATCAATAAATCCGTCGGTATAAATAAATGCATACAGTAATCAATAAATCCATAATGAGATCATAAGAATAGTACTTGCACAAGCCATACAATACCATAGTCTTACTCGACAAGTACAATCACTGACTATTAAGGCGTTTTTCAATGTCGATAATCCATTGTGTTGTTGTAGAAATCCATAAATATATTCATATATCCATATCCATATCCATATCCATATCCATATCCGTTGGCTCAATAAGAGTCGTCACTATGTGCCCGTCGGCTGAAGAATCTTCAACCAACGGTTCAACCAGTCTGCACTTGTCTTTCAGTAACAATAACAATAATTCAATCATATTTTCACATTCGTATGCATATTCAATCATTCAAATCATCAATTCAAAAAATCAGATGTCGTACGAGAAATCGGCAGCATAACGACAGTACACGGAATGTACACAGAAATCACAAATTCAGAAATTCACCAAATTACCAGAAATCGAATAAAACAACGTTTCAAAGCTTTACTTGTACTCAAGCAACATTTTTCAACATCCTGATAATTTTTTATTCGATAAAAATCGCACAGAACTCAAAATAACCGGTAGAAACTTTACAAAAAATACTCAAATCGTGTAAAAATATCATATCAGAAACATATCAAAAGTGGTGCGGTAAAACTTTCGTCAATACAAAATTATGCGCGTTATTCGGTAACGGAAACACAAAACTAAGCACAGAATTATCAAAACTCGAAATCTTTTAAATCAGAAATAGGATTCGGAGTCCTTACTTCGAGACAAACAAATCTTCCAACTGCGTCGTCAGACGAAAAGCGCTCCGCGGCCTCCGAAATCAAGCCTCTTCTTTCTCTTTCCTTCTCTTTCTCTCTCCTGCCTTTTTCTCTCTTCAAAATGATCCAAAATATCTCAAATCGGATATTTATCAAGCAGGATCATCCCTGACGATTCCCATTCGTCCTGGGACGAACTCCTCTGGACTCAAAACGTCTAGACGAAATTAATTCCAAATTTATTTCGTCCCTGGACGAAACTCTCGGGTTCAGTTCGTCCCGACGGTTCGTTCCGACGGTTCGTCCCGACCCTTACAGGTTCGTCCAGACGATCCAGGCAAATTTCTTCACAATTTTCTTCAGTTCGTCCGGGACTAAGGCCAGTTCATCCAGACTAACAGCACTAAAAAATCAGCTTTTTAAGGGTTTTACAAGTTTGAGAGGGGCATTTGCCCTTTTGGCTCGACTCAGACGGATCAAACCGACAGCGAGGAGATTGGGAGAGCGAATCGATCCCATAAAGAGTCTTCAAGTCTTCAATCCCTCAGCCAGATCAGTTCGACAGCCAAGGGCTTCGGGGGACCGAATCAACCCCGAGACTTCCTTCAGTCTTCTCCAATTTGTTGTGATACCTATTTGAAAATCCTCTCTCCTTTCCTCTCTTTTTTTTTTTAATTTTATTTCATTTTATTATTATTATTATTATTATAGAATATGTGTAATACACACACACACACATATATATATATATATATATATATATATATAAAGAGAGAGAGAGAGAGAGACATCATCGGGTTAGGGCAGAGATGGCGTGAGATTCACTCACGGGAGCAGAGTCGGGCTCGGCGGGTGAGGTCGGCGGTCGGACATCGGTGACTGGTCAGGCCGGAGGCAGACTGCTAGTGGCTCTAGGACACGAGTGAGAGGTGCACTCGACGACTGAGGTTGGCGGGTTGGAGTCACGGCCGGAGATGGAAGAGGAGGTTGGCTTCGGCGTTGGGTGTAGGCGTGGATAGAGATTTTGGAGGTCGGTGGGAGCATGAGGTCAACAAGAGCAAGAGGTCGACAGGAGATGGAGGTTGGGCCAGCTATGGCACGTCGGCGGGTCTAGTTTGGTCACAAGCATGAATTGTAAAATGGAGTCGGCAGTGCGGCTCGGCGTCGGAGTCGGGTTCGCAGGAGGTCGGCAACCGGCTTCGTTTGCTTGCATACGACACGAGAGGGAGAAGTTTCGTCTCTGTCTGTAAGTTTCCCAAATCCACCGACTTTTTTTTTCTATGTGCGCATGAATGTCTGAATGGTTTGGTTGAGAGGTTTAGACAACGTGAACGGGACGGTTGTATGAGATCGTGTGATCGTGGTCGACGTGGGTTGATGGTTGGGTTCGATTGGCAGTTGTAGGTCAACAGTTTGAAAATGCCATCCTAATCATCTGAGAGCATTGTTTTCTTTCTAAGTTACTGAAAAAAGACTAATCTATTCAGCTTACCCAAACATCTATAAATCTGCATGGCAAATAACACTCCTATGGAAGTCAATTAATCAACATCCCATATTTTTTTCTTTTTTCCCTTTTTTTTTTTTTTTTTTTTTTGTTGTTGTTGTTGCTTGACCAAGTTCAAAGCTTGGTTCTGCACCTTTACCACATTCAGTCCACTTCATACATATTTTGCACATACCTTTAATCTAACACTGATGAAAGTATTGTTATTGACAATTGTCAATAAGTTGAAATTAGGAGACCTGACTGACATGAAAGCCCAGCAAAGAATCAACCAGACATAACTGAGACTAACTAGTTACTAATAGACATAATATTTGAAAAAAATAACGTACGTAATCTCCTTTTCTAAAGATACAAGGAGGCATAACATTTGTTCTTGACACTTCCCCCGATCAAATTTCATGTTCTGGGTCCGGTAGTCCACTTTTTTTTAACAAAACAAGCTGAAGGTTTAAAAAAGATTTTTGAGCACATCTGTTATGTGTGGAATATGATTGTGTTGATAAATCGGGTTGTTCTATTGCCTCGGACCTCAAGTTTATCGTACTTGCTTGGGGGTGCAGGGGGTTTACCACCGCTTGGGTTCGGGTGCAAAAACTCCGGTGCCGTGTACCCGAGTGCCCCAATGATGTGTTCTCGAACGCCCCAACGCTGAACGACATAGAACGGAATACCATAGTAGTCTAGATATGATGCCTCAAAGGATCAAAACAGAGGTTTAAGCAACACAGCGCTCCAAACTGGCGCCGCAGCACTGCGAGACTGACTGGACGGTTTTCTTTCTCATTTTTTTTAAGGGTTGCATCCCTTGAGGTTTTTTCCTTGGCTTTCTCTTGTATTTTTGTGAGAGAGTGAAAATTGTGCATGTGATAAGAGAAGCAAAGAGAGAGTGAGGGAGAAGAGAGATCTGTACTTATTTCTCCCAATTTTCATAGGGGATTTCTTAGAATGGTGTGACTCCATGATTTTTTCCCTAATTGAGTTTTTCCACGCTAAATCCTAGTGTCCTTTATTTTTCATTGCTTCTATTTTCTTGCTTGTTTCGTCGTTGTGATGTTAACTCATCCCCAACAACATCATCCACTTAAATCAACAGGAATGAATAGGAAATAGATGAATACTCACTCTGGACCTTATATTCATCAATATGAACTAATTGAACAAAAAGACTGATAGGTCAGAAAAGATATGACGAGAGGTTGAAGAGGACGCACAAATCAGACAAAAAATAGTTGAAAGAGGCAGCGATCACTAGCTGCAAAAATCTTCAACTTTTCCAGACGACATGATGCAAAATTCTATTTATGCTGGATAAAAACAAAATGTGAACATATAATTTAATACATAATTGAACAAAGTTGTAGCTGAATCAGCTAAAAATGATGACATAGTTGAAATAAGCAAAACAACAGTAAAGTCAACAATTATGTCATAGCTGCTTTCACCTTAAAATGCAGTCAGAAAGCAAAGCATTAGAATTCAATTCTTAAAGCTTACAATAAAATCATTAGTGAAAGTTTATGTTCGAACTTCGCAAGTTAATCTTATAGAAGAATACCCTCTAGCCAACCATAGAAGAGCTGAAGTGGATCCTATGCCTGCAAACTCATTTGGAGAGCCACGAACTTGCCCTGCTGCATCTTTGCTTTTGAATTCCCCAGGATAAGACCAGACTAAACATGGGAGAGGCCCATCTGATGGGCTGTAACCGGGAGGCAAATAAAGCGTTGCAGTAAGTTGAACGCCATCCTTCCTGTGATATCTCACCATCTCCTTCTGTAACTGAGCTAGTTGTGGATATGGGTGGGGAAATTTTGTAATTTGAACAGCTTTCTTGTCCGGCCAGCTTTGTATGAAGTATTGCGTGTTTTCAGTTTTTGATTCTTTGGAAGTAAGTATCTTCAGTTGCTCGATGTTTAACTCATCCTCACCATAATCCGACATCAATGCAACAACTGCTTCATAATATTTTTCTTTGTCACTTTTCCATATTCGTTCTTTATTTCCTGTGTGTCTGTCAATAAAACTCTCTTAGCATTCAAAGAAATATGGAATTTTTTCAAGATACCATAAGAATTCAACAGAAACGTACATATCAAATAAATCTAGGAATGGAATATTCCCATCTGGTGTTGCACCACTTCCATTTAGCAATATGTAAGTCCCTTCATCTTGATTTTTTATTTTGGCAATAACATAGGTTCCTTCCTGTGTTCTTCGCATCATTGGAGATCCTGGATCAGAGTAGACATCTTCTGACGATCTATCAAACAATATTCGTGGGCTTGCACCCTTACGGCCTGGAGAAATGACCCAGGTTTTTGTCCGACGAGTTTTATACCAAGACTCATATACCAAGGCAAGGGAGTCATCACACCAGGAGATACCACTACACAAAATAAGAGAAGAATAGATATGCTAAATTTTATTCAGAGAAAAGAGGATTAAATATAAAGAACATAAAGCACATATAAGTCGAGATATTTGATTTGGATATGAAGTTTTTACTAAAACTTAGTAGGAATACCCGTAGCGAAGATCAAGTGTATGCAAGATCTCAGGTTCTTCTCCGTTTTTAAACTCGGCTGGCTGTGTATAAACAACATCACGTGGTGAAACTTCCACTTTGGCATCACCTCCATCTTGTGTCTCCACCCTAGAAGATTAGCCATGCTTAATGAGACAAAAAGAGGAACACAGAGAGAAGGGAGGTTCGGGTTTATTATCAGTCAAAAAATGGAGGGAACAGATAGCAAGATAATCCCAAAAATTAAGCAATCACGTCTGCAGATTGATAAGCAATATGAGATGAATCGTAACACTTAATCATTACAAGATATTGATCTGAAACTATACATTTTGAACACAGCATAAAGTCTAGGATAATATACTTTGGACCCATTAATCAATCTTAATGGTGTATATTAAGATATAAGTAATGTTTTCGAAGTTTTAATATGTGAGTATTCTGATAAGAAGTGGATGTTCTTTTGACCAAATCAACTGATGAAACACAAAAAATTGGGAAGAAGAATGCCAAAATAAAATTTTTTATTGAAAGAATGATGCAACCTAAGATCTTAAACATTTTAGGAGACATTAGGCATATAGTTAAGAACTTCCTTTCAATTAAACATAAGCAAACACCAACAGAAAGAAACTTAGTAGGAAACAAACATGAAAAAATAATTAGAAAATCTTGTAAGAAAGAAAATATAAAAACACAAACTATAAAAACCCTCAGAACAACCACAATTGGTCACCGCACATGCAACTCACAAAACTAGGAAAATATGCTCAGAGGAATATTTAACCAGTAATCCACCACTGAAATTTTGATCAAACATAAGTCTGCACTCCTCAGGCAAATACCAATAGAACATGGCACAACACCACCACACAACTCATAATATTTAGAAAAGAAAGATACTGCTAGAAGGGAAAATCGTGGAGGGAAGTAGAAAGAAACTCGAGAGGAAGTAATAGGGATTAGAGAGAAGACCAACTTGCAAGCTAAGAAAAAACCCACATGTTTAATTTTTTTTCTTCCAAAACTACCTTCAATAGAGAATCAGCCACTATATATAAGAGGGAAAATAGCATTTATTTGCTCACATAAATGTGCCTTTAATACAGCAAAAAAAAACATCCAAAATAGCTCATTAAAGGAGAATCCAAAGCATCCTAAATTGAAATCAGCAAGGGAAAACTGAACAGCCAGCAAGGGAAACCAAACAGCCAACAGGGAAACCGAACATAAAGCAAGAGGAAGAATCCAAGCAGCCACCAACCTAAGGGGAAATATGGGCAAAGCCCAATAAGGAAAAACAACCCTTAAATACCCAACCAGTCACCAAGGAGCAAGGAAGAAAGCTCAACACAAGTGGAAGGACAATGATGTGAACCAACCTAAGAGCACCGAACCCAGCATGATCATGGGCTGTTTTCTATTATAGGGCAATACAAAATAAAATACATAGGTTCATAAAAGTAAAATTCAGAAAATATAAAGTATTGACAACATCAAAAAACTATAAAGAGCAATGCAAGATACAAATCTTCAATTAAAGAGAAAGATCCGGCTCTCCCAAATCTCTAGCTGCTAACTAGAGCCCAAATAATCTAAGAATAAACTAAATTAAGAAAACAAGACATCACCCTAACCCTAGGAAAAATATCCTACTTAAAGCATATAATAAATGACAAATATCCAAACAGCTCTCCCCCAATTCCCTCCCAAATCTATCATATTTCCTTAATTATTTCCATCCCAAATCAATCGTCAAATCAGCCTTCAAATCTGCCTTCTTCAATTAGGAAATATTTCCTAATAAATCCCCTCCAAATCAGCCCCCAAATTGGCCCTCAAATCTGTCTCCTTCAATTAGGAAATATTTCTTAATTAATCCCCTCCAAATCAACCCCTAAGAGCCTGTGTAGCAGGTCTTACAGCTTTTATTAAAAGAAGCCCTTATAGCGGGTCTTATGGCTTCCCTTCGGAGTAGCCCATATAGTGGGTATGACGGGTTCATTTAGAAGTAGCCCATAGCTTAAGAAGTTGGGTCTTACTGTTTTTATTGAAAGTAGCCCATGTAGCATGTCTTACGTTCTCTATTAGAGGTTTTCAAGGTTATCAGGGATGAGTTATTTGTTCTGAGAAAGTTTTCCACAATATTTTAACTAAAGTGGGACTTACGGCCTCTATTAGGGTGGCCCGAGTGCGGGATTTAGGGTTAAGTTGCTTTTATCTAGATATTTTCCCTAAAGTCGGACTTACGACTTCTATTAGAAGTTGCAAAATGAATTTAGCTTAGCGGGAATTTAGCTGGTGGTTAGGATTTTTAAAGCTTTTCTTTATGTTTAATGTATCTTTTAGTTGTAGGAGTTTGGGTGTTTTAGTTGGTGTGAGTTGTTTTATGTTGATAGTGTGAACATTATTTTCTGTGTTTATTTGTTTTAATAAAAAATGCAAAAAACATTAAAGATTTTTGTTTTTATCGACGTATTAGTAAAACTGAAGTTAGAGAGGCTTTAAAGAAAATGAAATGTGAAAAAGTTGTTGGACTTGATGATATTCCAATAGAAATGTGGAAATGCTTAGCAAATGAAGGAATTTATTGGCTTACTAAACTTTTTAATACTGTTTTGAAGAATTAAAAGATGCCAGATGAATGGAGAATGAGTGTAATAATTCCTATTTTTAATAATAAAGGTGATGCACAGGAGTGCGGATTATAGAGAAATTAAGTTAATGTGTCATACTTTAAAATTATGGGAGCGTGTTATGGAGCGTACGTTGCGGTGTGATACTAATGTTTCTCTAAATCAATTTGGATTCATGTCGAGTAGGTCTACTATGGAATCCATGCATTTATTGAGAGATTTGATGGAGAAATATAGAGAGAATAAGGAAGATCTATATATGATATTTATTGATTTAGAGAAAGCATATGATAAAGTTTCAAGAGAAATGTTATGGAGAGTCCTTGAAAAGAAAGGAGTTAATAACGCTTATATTAAAATAATTAAAGATATGTATGCATGAGCTATTACTTGTGTTCAAACACAAGGTGGTTTGACCAAGTATTTTCCTATTTCGGTTGGATTACATCAAGCATCAGCTTTAAGTCCATATCTTTTTGCTTTAGTCATGGATGTTCTCACTAGACATTTGCAAGAGGATGCACCTTGGTGTATGTTTTTTGTTGATGATATTCTTCTTGTTGATAAGATAAGACTAGAGATGGAGTTGAAGGTAAACTCGAATTATAGAGGTCAACCTTATAGTCTAAAGGTTTTCGCTTGAGTAGATCTAAAACTGAATATATGGAGTGTAATTTTAGTAGCAAAAGACCTAATGAGGGGATTGTGACTTTGGGCGATCAAGTCATTAATAAGAGTACACGTTTTAGATATTTTGGATCTATTGTTTAGAGTGAACGTGAAATAGATGGGGATATTATCAGCAGAATTCAAGTTGGATGGTTGAAGTAGAGGAATGCATCGGGCTTGTTGTGCGATAGAAAAGTGCCCCTCAAACTTAAGGGAAAATTCTATAAGATCGTGGTGAGACCTGCAATAATTTATGGTGCTGAATGTTGGCCATTAAAAGAGAAGCATAATACTAAGTTAAGTGTTGCAGAGATAAGGATGCTTAGGTGGATGAGTGGCTTTAGTGCTTTACCCTTAGAGATATGATACGAAATAAGCATATACGTGAAAAAATTTGGAGTAGCTCCAGTGGAAGATAAGATTAGAGAGAGTCGCCTTAGATGATTTAATCACATTAAATGGAGGCCTTCCGATTACCCGGTTAGGAAAGTTGAGGTATTATATTTGACTTATATTAAGAAAGGTAGAGGTAGACCTAAAAAGACTTGGCTAGAAAATATTAGAAAATATCTTTCTTTATTAAATTTAAATGAGAATTTGAATTTTAACAGGACAAAATGCGAAAAAGGATTCATGTAGCCGACCCCACATAGTGGGGCAAAGGCTTGATGTTGTTGTTGTTTTGGTAGTAGAGTGGCTCTCCTATCAGTGTTTTCTACTTGCATTTTAAATTTCTTTGTTAATTTAGTTGATTTAAAATTTAAATTTTCTATTAAAATTAACCGCTTGGCTCATTAATTTAAAATATATTTCATAATTATTCAATTAATTTAATTTAATTATTAATTAAATTTAAGATTTAGTTGCTTAATTAATTTAATTAATTTCAAAGATTTTAAATTTAATTAAATGGTTTATTAATTAAATATTAATTAAAAATATTAGTTTTACTTTTAAATTAATTACTTTCATTAAATTAAAGTTTTACGCACATAGTAGGACAAAAGCTTGTTGTTGTTGTTGATGTTGTTGTAGTTGTATTAAATTAAAGTTTTAATTAGGTCTTAAATTAATCAATTATTCAATTAAATTTTAGTTTACAATTGAATTTTGATTTTACTTTAAAACTAGTTAATTAGTTGATTAATTAGGTTAATTAATCATCAAATTAATTGAAAGGTTTAATTTTAAATTAATTAGTTTGTCTTATTTGAAAAGTTAAATTTTATTTTAAATCAATTAGTTTGTTAATTAGATTAATTAATTTAATTAAATTGATTTATTAGAAATTTAATTTAATTTTAATTGAATATATTTTATTTTAAATTAACTAGTTAATTAGTTGATTAGTTAATGAAGCTCTCAGATTACAAGTTTGGCAGTCTCCCGGCGTAGTTTCGATAACCTCCCGGCGTCCCCTCCCCGCGAGAGGAGGTTGGGGATGACACTTGCCCTTTCGGGTCCACTCAGTCGAATCACATCGACGGCCGAGGGCTTCAAGGGAGCGGATCGACCTCGACATCGATCTTCGAGCACATGTTTATAATTCAATATTTTCTGACATTTCAGCAACCTTTCGACGCCCCCTTCCCATGAGGGGAGGTTGGGTAGGGCACTCGCCCTTTTGGATCCGCTCGGCTAAATTAAAAGTTGACAGCCTAGAGCTTCGAGAGAGCAAATCGACCCCAATATACGCCTTTGACTTTCCATTTTGGCATTTGCGGCACTCACAGCATTTTCCCCCCTTTTTTATCATTATTAATAATTATTATTGTTATTAATTATAATTATTATTATTACTAATATTATTCTTAAAAATAAACATAATAGCATTCAATAAATTCCCTTTTTTCTCACTCATACAATTTCAATCAGTAAAGAAATAAGGCCAATCAAACATGATGCTAGGTAAATCGAACACAAGCAGAGAAGCTCGACTGGTTCGATCATACCTGGAGGGAGATCAGATGTGCAATCGGGTAATGGAGGTGGAGTGCAGCTCAATTGTATGTGGTCGGCGTGTGTCGCAGGTCGGATGCAGGACTGAAGTCGGTCAGGTTGGACGGAGGTCGCGCCTTGGTCGCGATCGAGCAAGCCGCTTGCAACTGGTGTCCCGTTTGAAGGAGTGGACCAATAGGTCACGGGAGAGGAGATAGGGCTTGCTTCTGGCTTCGCATAAAGAGGTGGATCGGATGAAAGAGGGAGGCACACTAGGTCATTGCTTTGTTCACAAGAAGTCAGAGGCAGGGTACAGCGGATCAGGCTGCCAAAGCTTGGGACAGTGGTCTTACATGCAGAGTTGTGTGTAGGGGTGTCAAATTTTGACATGATCCGAACCCGGCCTGAAAAAATCCGGGTTCGGGTGGACCCAGATAGCAAACGGGTCAGGTTCGGGTTCAAAAATTTGACCAAATTTGAGTTTCGGGTTGGGTTCGGGTTGACCCAAAAACTCGAAATTGACCCGGAAACTGCTATGCCCGGCATGCCTGCCCTACCCGCGAAATGACTCGACGTTGCGAGCCTGCGCGTCGAGTCGCGCAGAGCATCAATCCGTCACTTTGTCAGGCGTCACGGTCAGTCACGCGGCTCATGCCAGTTTGCCTCCTTCAAGGCCGTCGCTGCTGCCTGGCCGCAGCGTGGCTGCCTGCCGCAGCTGCCGCCGCTCACTCCAGTTCTTCCTCCTTCAGCAACGGGAGCTCCTTATCTTCCTCCGACGATGTTCTTTCCTCTAAAATCGAAAATCGAGATAGCTGGCCCAGCTCACTACCTCGCCATAACTGGAAGTAGCGACGGGAGCTCAACGACGTTCCTTCATGTCGAATCGGAAAATCCGTGTCGGGTCGGGTTGACCCGAACTCGAAGCAGGTCGGGTTCGGGTCCCAAAAATCGACCCATTTTTATAAACGGGTCGGGTTTGATTTGACCCGAACAGTGTCGGGTCAGTTCCGGGTTCGACCCGAACCCGACCAGTGACCCGAAATTGACACCCCTAGTTGTGTGAAACCGCATGGAGGTTAGGTGCGTGAGTCGTTCACGTGAGACAAAGGGAGGAGTTTGGGTGCAAGCCGAGAATCGGACAACAACAGGATTGCAGGAATTCGAATGTTATCCACATAGTCTCCAAGCAATTTAAGCGTAAGCGTAACTCTTATGTTTCTTCTTTCGTTTCCTTTTATATGAATTGGAATTGAGGTGGTGGTTATCTTACAGACATGGAGGCCACGTGGTTCGTTTTTGCTGACGTGAGTATATACTTTCTTTTATATTTATTATATTTATATTATTTGTTTTTATTCGAACACTCCTTTCATATCTTTTGACACTAATTTTCTCCGCTTGTCTAAGGGGTTGTTTGGTTTGAATAAAGAGTGGTGTAAAGTATTCCAAATGCATTGGTTTTGAAATTTTGGTGTTTTGTTGGAATAAAAAGTTGAGCAAAGTAAAGTAAAATAAATGTTGTTTAAACCATTTTAGTTCATTTTTTAACTAAACCAAACTCTCCTAATTTTGAGCGAGACCCATTTACACCACAAATAAGCTCACTTGACCGTTCGCGTGCCGCCCACTGCCGGCAACCACCGTTGCCACCCCCACCATCGCTAGCCAACACCACCCACCGCTAGCTCCACCACCCACCGTTGACCACCGCCGTCGCCGCCATCGGCCACCACCACCATCGTCGCCATCATTTTTGGACTTTACACTACATTCATTACTTCAAACCAAACAAAAAAAAAATCATTCACTTGCATTTACTATACATTCATAAAAAAAACTCGAAATTATTCCTTTTACATTGTCTTCCTCTAACACAACATTCATTTTACACTTCATTCATTTTTTAGCCAACCAAATAATCCCAAAATAAATTTGCTTTAAGTATTTAAGTGGTGATCTACATTGTTGGTTCCATCATCTGGTATTTAAATACTGGCTTTTGTTGCTATCAAGTGGAAAATATTTTAGTGGTCATTTAAATGCAGCAGAGAGGTTTACAATTTTCAGATAAGACAAATTTAATATAATTTCTAGATTTAACAGATAAGTGCTTCCATCACTGCTGAATCATTACTACATGAGTAAATTGTTTAGAGAGAAATTCAAATTATATTCTATTCATTGGAATCATTACACGCAAACGCGCGCGCGCATGCGCGCGCGCGCGCGCGCGCGCGCACACATATATATATATATATATATATATATATATATATATATATATATATATATATATATATATATATATATATATATATATATATATATATATATATATATATATATATATATTCTAGGAGCATAAACAGAAAAAAAAGGGAAAG
The DNA here is from genome assembly GCA_016618105.1 of Dendrobium huoshanense. Taxonomy (NCBI): domain Eukaryota; kingdom Viridiplantae; phylum Streptophyta; class Magnoliopsida; order Asparagales; family Orchidaceae; genus Dendrobium; species Dendrobium huoshanense. The sequence continues at coordinate 27,495,430 of CM028353.1, read as the reverse complement.
ACATCTAATTTAATTAATTATATCCAACGGATCTCCAACTACAGCCATCGGATTATTGCCCACGGATCTCCAACTGCAGCCCTCGGATTGCTGCCAATGGATTGCTAACGTGGCCTCCCCTTGGTTGCGTGATTCAACACTACAGAAAAACAAACGTTAAATTCTATTTTTTTCTTAAGGAAAACAATGGAAATCCTTTCTTTCTTTTTTTTCCTTGAATAAAATATCCTGACCTGATTAACCCTTTTAAAATAAATAAAAAAAAGAAACAAGCATTTTGAATATATGAACTTTCTCTACCTTTATGATAATTTAAAATCAAGAACACTGGACAGTTTAAAGAGCTTTGAACCATCAGCCTTCTCTAGGCATCAGCAAAGCTTCCTCAAACTATCAGAATCACCTTTTGTAACTTTTAATGCAATAAGATAATTTGTCACAACAGCCAATGATGAGGAATCAGGAAGATTGCAACTTATTATACCTATAAAACCTTCAATTGCTTCCTACTTGTTTCCAAGTAACAGCTGGATATATTCCAGGACCACTAGCAACACGCACAATAATGCATATTGGGAGCCATTGGTGGGAGAGAAGAGGGGAATAAGAGGCAGACAGCACCAATAAGCTATAATTATGTATAACGATTGATTTTCTATAATTCTCACAATTCAGTTTTTGGAAAAAGCAAAAAAAAAGATAAAGAGAAGGTGCAAAAATTGAAATTACCAGTAAAGTGTTGAAGGCTTGTCTGGCCTCCAATTAATAGAACGTTTTCCCTTACGCACACTGTTAAAAGCAATCGGAATATCTTCAGCAAGAGGTAAGTCGCATATTTCTTTAATAAACTCCCCATCGGCTGACCATAAATCAACTTTCGTGGGAAACCTTCCACAGGGCACAATGAATGAATATGGACGGTGGATAAAATACACTAATAGGTATTTCCCATCAGGTGATGGATCAATTGATGTATAAACAGCAGGAGGTCCAATTGGTTTCATTGTTCCATCTAAAGAGGCCAATACCAGCTGTGTAACGGCATAATAGTCAAATAAATCTTTGTCATACTCATCTTTCAGAAGATCTTGGAAAGTTCTAACTTGAACAATGTTCTGCTCCTCATTTGATTGAATTTTTGGGCTGGAAGGAACCAAAGGCTTCTTCGGTGGTGATCCACGAGAAATGGGAATGGTGCAAACTAATATTGTTGAATCATCAACCCAAACAAAGCTACATAACCAGCATAAAAAGATGTTACCAAATGCAGGAGAAATCTTTTGTGCGGGATGAGAATATAAGCTCATACTAACTTCTCAAATATTGCATTCAAATATATATCATCTGACTGAAAGAGTGGCCTAGCCTTTCCCGAATCAACATCTGCAACCCATACTCTCAACTTGCTGCAGTTGTTGTCTTCCTAGTTCATATGGGCATATGAATACATTTCAAATATATATATAATAAAAAAAAAAAGATTTAGGCTTCGTTTGGGGCTGCTTTCTTACTGCTTCTTAAAGCAGCTTTTTAATATAAAATTTTATTTTATTTTTACTAGAAAGCTGCTTTAAGAAGCAGTAGGAAAGCCCTCCCTAACAAAGCCTTAGTCAAATCATCATTAGATATTCACCTCATCTGTACGAATGCTGAAAGCCAAATGACATCCATCTTTTGACCTGGATTAAAAGAAAGTTACAGATTAATTGCAGCATATGCTAAGGCTTATTTAAATCAATGTTAAGATCTTTTAAACCATCCACTTTAAACTATAATTCTTTGAACTACATTAAATTTAATGAAAAGTTTGAATTAACAATAAAATCAGTTAAAACAAAAGGAGAGAGTTCTTACTGACAATGTGATGGTCAAATCAAAAAATATAAGATAACAGAAACCAACAGTAAGGCTTCGTTTGAGACGGCTTTCTTACTACTTCTTAAAGCGGTTTTTCAGTACAAAAAATTAATTTTTTGTACTAAAAAGCCACTTTAAAAAGCAAAAAGAAAGTCGTCCCAAATGAAGCCTAACTTATAGTATTAGAGAATGAAATGATTAGTGCTGGTTCTTCTGGCTATCATGGCTATCATTAAAAAAGGCAGCTGTTAATATTAGGTTGTTGCTTGGTGCTGAATCATAGGACAAGTGGAGCTCAAATTATCCAGGTTTATACTAATCAAAACGCAATTTAGGATAGACCTAAGGTAGCTAGGTAGTAGTGCAAAGCAATTTGTTTAAAATTGGCAAATGACCTAATACAACACTCAAACAGAACAAACTGAGAATAAGGATTCATAAAGTTGACCCAAATAGGTGGTATAAATTGTTGGGAAGGCTAAACGATGAATTCTTGAACTATATTGTGAAAGGAAATGATTTTCAGCCACATAACAACATGGAAATTTGCGTCATACAAGTATTAACAGTAGCGAGCAAGAGAGTGTCAAACAAATATATGCAAGACAAAATATATGATTTAAGCCATATGATCATGCCAATTGATATTAGAGTTTCGGCCTCATTAGCACCTGTGCCATTCCCAGGATAAACATTAATTCTAATACCAGAAAACAAAATTCCTACTTAAGATTACCACCATTCAAAGATAGAGGAAGAAGCATGGTCAATCACCCAACGCCTCCACTTCAAGTAATTAACCAAAGTACCAAAGAACTTTACAATCTTCATAATAAATTTTGATGATGTGAATGAAAACATTTATTCAATGCATTAGTTGATGTTGTAAATTAGGAGCATATATATATTTAGCAATAATTGATTCTTATTTTAAAAAAAACTAACAATATAAGATGCTTTAAGTTTTATAAACTTATTACAATAGCAATGATGACCAAGGACATATTTTAGGCTAGCATCATTGAGACCTAAAGGTCATGATTGAAAATAATACAGGGTAAAACTACATGCATCAATCCATCCCCCCAAATCTTGCATTGGCAAAAAGCCTCATGCATTAATCATTATATACTTTTAATTTTGAGAGGAATCATTTAAAATATTTAAATAGAACCATTTGGTTGCTCTTAAAGATAGCATTCTTAACTGCTTCCTTCAACTTATTCTAAATAATAATTTTATCAAAATATGCCGTAAACATACTAGCTTGGTCAATTGATATCATTATGAACTATCAGCTCTTACATGGCTCAAAGTCAAATACCAATAGGAGCTTGGGGGATGGTATATTTTATTGTAGCATTCGACTAAGTCTTTTTGAATTTCGATTAAAATGGCACAAACTTTTGCTAAAGCGTCCAAAAAGATAGATTCAATTGGTTTTGGTACTTTTGGATGAATTTCAAACTATGATCTCATTTATCAATGGATAGGAAAAAATATATTTTTATCCGTTGAAAATATACTGTATTTTTTAAAAAATTAAGTAAAAAGTAGAAAAAAAAAATAACTAAGGGGAAAATTTGAACTATGGAAATTCTTTAATGCAACCCAACCAAATGCCAACTTCTTCCACTGGTTTAAATAGTCCCCTACTAATCCACTCCTTGAGCAGGAAAATACCGTAAACCTTATTCTTCAGATAATCCATTTTTTATTGACCTTATAACATCAGTTAAATACAAAACTTCTTTCTCAAGCAGCTTTTGTTTGAATCCACTCAAAACATGATCTATAACAAAACTCCCTATCTAACAGAGATACTAAGCACACTTTGTTTCCAAGCTTAAGCCATGTCTTAAAATCAACTTAATTAGCCTAATCCCAATTATTTGTAAACGGCTTTAAGAATCATTTATCATCATCAATCATTCCTATAAAAAAAGAGTGTGTTGTTAACTCAAATTAGCTCCAAGTTTTCTTTTGCATGAATCCTTTTCATGGTACCATTAAGACACCCGTTTAATAGGCTACCCCTTTATTGTTTCAGCTTTTGCTCTTTATTGCAAATGTTCAAACCACCTAAATATCAGTACTATAAACCAATCTTCAATATGTTATATTCTCCACTAATAATATACTTATCTTGCACTCTATTGTTCCAGGTTTTGTGACATTTATCTCAACATTAAATATTTTTATTTTATTTCTTACTACTTGTGAACTGAGAAAGCTTCAAAAAAAAATTTTACATAACTGATTTTCATTTGATGGCCATTTAATATTCTTACATTTCAAGCAACTTTCCATATATGAATTCACATTTGAATGCATCAAATAAAAAAAGTCTAGCATGCTTAAATCAAAAGGTGACTACATCTGCAATATGCTTCAAGAACGATGATGAAAAAATCTGAGCTTGATATTAGCAGCGTGACATAAACTTAGACATTAAAATAATCTTCAAAAAAAAATTAAACATGCTAGAGATGAAATCTCTAAGAAAATACAATAAATTTGAATACTTGATTAAAACCTAAATTCCAGTATACCAGCTAACAAAATTGATCTTAGATCCATCAGGAAAGCCTTGCACCTCCTTCTCTGGGCCAAGTGTGCCATCATTCAATAAAGAATGTATCCCTATACCAGTGTAGAAAGACCTAAAAGCATATGTAAATGTCAGGGATCTTGCATCAAAGAAAGTAAATAATAAACAAATGACATAATTTATCAAATCTAATTTAAATGGCTGGTGATTTCAATGGTATACATTCTACTCCTTGCATTAGAGTTTCCATCAATCCTTATTCCAGCAAGCTTTTCTTCAGGTCTGGCAAGCTCTGACAAGGGTGGCAACGATCTGCGCTTCAGAAAAAGTATCTTATCTCTATGGGGGGAAAATGACAATGCGGGAAGGGGAGGTGCATCTACAATGTCTCTTATCGCCTTAGGAGGAAGGTGGTATCCAAATAAAAGATCTGAACCAAATAAGACAATCAGAAATGGGTAACTTGGTTTTCTTTCAAATGTAAATCAACCTAAACCAAGAATTTGTCACAACATAGTAGAGATAACAAATAATGCTTCACAGTACTGCATGAGTGGTCCAAACTTAGTTGTAATCATTTCAAGGCCTAATATGCGTGAACAACAAAGAAATTCAACGTACGAAGGCACTAGATCACTCTCAAGTCAAACAAGCAGAACAAAAAAGTACTCAAAGAACAAATATTGCTAGATCAATGAAACAAAAAATCATAAATTTTGAGAAACACATTCGAAATGTAAAGCTATCTTGAGAGACAACTATGAGTAAAGCTGCGCCGCAAAATAAACAAATTGTAAGCTTTACAAGAGCAAGCCAGCTAACAAAAAAACCACATGAAACTAAATCATATCACGTGAACAGAAAGCACAATTCACTCACAGAACCACATCATAACAAAAAACACCTGGCAAACTCCGCCTGAAGAAAGCAAGCCAAACATTAATAATTTTCCCATATGCAGAAATAGATTGCTGATACCTTCATCTCCGTTCTCCGCCTGATAATTATCGGAAGGGGATGAAGAAGAGGGGACAGGTGACCCATTGGGACCTCCAGAGCTATTTTCGAGGGACGCGACTGCGGTGGAGTTGAGATGGAGGAGCCTGGACGTAGCAACGGACGTCATCAGCGCAGGAGAGAGCTGCCGTGGGCTGCTTCGTGAGCGGATGTACGGCGGAGCGATGAACTTTGTTGGTGAGATGCGTAAGGGAGAAGAAAAGGAGCGGAGAGAGAAGCAGTGGTAGAATCTGGGAAGACACGACATTATAAGACCGCTGGTTTTGGAGTACTCAATAGCTCTTCTTGCTATGCAGGTCTCTTCCTTTGGACCACCAATCGGTTTTTTATTTTTTAATTAACTTAATATAAAGATAAATTTATAAAAAAAAAGGATCATATTTAGTTATTTATAATTTAATTTAATAAAAAATAGGCTTATGAAATAACAAAAAAGTGAAATCAATTTTCATATTTTATGTAATATCTAAATATATTTTGTAGATAAATATAATGTGGAAAATCATTTTGTTCATTCTGGAAAATGATTTTTCACATTCGATTTTTTGCATTCTCTTGTTCCACTATTTCGTGCTTCCCATGATCGTGATGTTCTGATCTGGCCTCGAATTCTACACACTTATTTGTCAATTATCTTCTCTTTACAACTTGAAAAAACTTTCATCCATTCGTCCATGTGAGAAAATTTTCCTGAAGATGCTCTTATGTTTCTCACGCGATTTGCTTTATTTATATTTTAATGTTTTCTTTCAATTAAATCTACATAGTCGGACATTATACCGCCCCAAGGGGTAGAATAATATCCTTCTATTGATCTGAAAGAAAGAAGACTACAATTCATTCTTCTAATCACGTGCATCATAGGGAATATACAAATCATCCTAAATGATGATAAGTATATTATCCTATCGACCCGATTAGACTAATGAATCGTGAATTTATTTCCATAATCAAATATAGAAGATATTTGACTTGCTTGTGGAAGCAAATCAATTATCTACCTATCCTTTAATTGTGAAAATAAATTTTAAAATATGGATAAAGCAATTATCTATGTCCACAGATCTTTCCCCTACCCCAGAAAGGAAACTAAGGTAGTGTTTAGATTATTCTGGGATCTAGACTTCCTATAGGGGCTTGCCTTACATTTCCTAAGAGAAAACTCTCGATTTAAATGAAGACTAATTAATTTCAAAATTATATACAAGTTTAATTAAATATTTGGGCTAATTTAAATTTTCATTATTAGGCTTTAGATTATAAATTTAACACTGAATTTGGAAGAGTTTAGATTTGATTAGAAGCAAGAATGTGCAGGGAGAGGGTGTATACATTCTAGACTTACCACCTTTCTAGAGTGGGCTGCCAGCTAACAATCCTAATCACAACAATTCACCGATGAATGCAAGATTTAAGGTAGCTATATCCTAGGAATTAATGAGTGGTTAAATAATTTAAATCAAATGCAATAGAATATGCTTACAAAAATTGAAAATCTACACGAATGCTAATGATGCATGAAGTAGTTGTATATATAAAAGAGAACTGATTTTATTAATATAGAATTTATAGATTACATTGCAGGATCTGTAGTAAAGTAAAGGTAGTCAGGACCCACCGACAACAAACTTGGGTTCTAAGCCTATAAGAGAATAGAATTAAATAAAACTGCTTATGGTCTTCAGGCTCCAAGTCTTCTATGAAATTCCAAAAAGAAATATCCTCCTGATAGAGGATATTACTTTTTGGAGCCCCATTTGTATATGTATAAGCAGTTATTTTTAATTCTTTTACAGACTCAAGACACTTTACAGACTCAATCTATATACAACAGATTTAAGAAAATAAAGCTTTACATTTCTCTTTACAAGTATATCAGTCTCTAAGAACATTCTACTTTTGCAGGAATATAAAAGACAGGAAAGTAAAAGTAGTTATGTACTTATGCATGTTATGAGTGCGTTGTGAACAATTATAAATGTAGGAAAGTAAAGACATAAAAGTAAAGTACACGGCCCTCACTTATTCACTCCGCTCTCTAGTGCATTGACAGAAAAGTAAATATGCATGTTATACATTGCAGGAAAGTAAGCAGACAAACATAGGTGCCCTCTAGGCAAGACACCCGCAAACAAAACCACAACAAACCACCGGCCTAGCCTAGGCTAAAGTTGGTTGTCCTAGCAAGCATCTAAGTGTGTGAAAGAGGTCGTATGGCTTGGATATGTCCTATAGGAATTTATGTTTGAGTTACATGTATTATTAATGTTTATTTATTAAAGGTCAAATGGGAATTTAATTAAAATTTAAGTAAAGTGTATTTGAATTTTAAATTATTCCACTTTTAGATGTTAAAGTTATTTGATTTAGTTTTAAAAAATTTATAGATTGATAACTCTCTAAGTGTATGAAGTTATCAATTTATAAGTCCTAGGACTTTCAAAATGAACACTTATCTTATAAAGAAGACGAGTATTCATTTGAGAATCCTAAAAGTTTATTAGAGAGAGAGAGTGTTGACCTCGTTTTTGGCTCGGGCGTGCTCGGGCATTTTCGATCGATTTAATCGAACCCCGTCGAGCCCAATTTGAGTTCGAATCAACCTGACTCGAGCCGGATCAGACTCGAATATGTTCGATTAGACTCGATTAGTTTGATTTCGTTGCGTCGCACTTGATTTGATTTAATTTAATTATTTTGTTGAATCCTACTTCGTACGATTGGTTTCGCTGCGCCGGCTCAAGCCCGAATTAGTTCGAATTAAGCCAAATTTAAACTCGAATCTAGCTAAGAGCTTAGCCGAATTTGACCTGATTCGACTCAATTTGATAATGCTAAATTAGACCTGTCAATTTCGGGTTGCGGGTCGGGTTGACCCGAACCCGAAACTGACCCGGTATTATTCGGGTTCGGGTTGACCCGACCCGGTTTTGCAAACGGGTCAATTTTCTGGACCCGAACCCGACCCGCTTCGGGTTCGGGTCAACCCGACCCGACACGCGTAGCCGCCTCGGGATGGAACGCGAACTGGCATGGCCTCGCCGCCTCGGCCTTGCCGCCTGGGGATGGAACGCGTAACAGCTGGCCTGGCTGGCCTCGCCGCTTCGGGAGTCTCGCCGTCTCGGGACACTGCACGTGGCGCGCCTGCGCGTACACTAGACAGAGGAGCTGGCGGGCAGCAGAGGAACTGGTCTGAGTGGCCTCGCCGGCGTCGCCGCCTGCGCGGACGAAATGCGTTGTCTGGCGGGCAGCGGGCACTCAGTGCGGAGCTGGCGGGCAGTGGAGCTGGCGGGCAGTGCAGGGGCAGCGAGCGGGCAGCGCGGGGCTGGCGGGCTGGCGGGTAGGGGGAATCGGGCAGCGCGGGGGCAGCAAACTGGCGGGGAGAGAAATTTAATTTTTTTAAAAATAAACGGGTTTTCGGGTTGACCCGGCAACCCGTCGGGTCAACCCGAACCCGACCCGTTTTTGCAAACGGGTCGATTTTCCGGACCCGAACCCGACCCGCTTCGGGTTCGGGTCAACCCAAACTCGAAAATTCCGGGTCGGGTTCGGATCGGGTTTTCGGGTCGGGTCCAATATTGACAGGTCTATGCTAAATTGCCTTTTGACTTTTTATGTGTTTTGAATTTATCCCCCAAATCTAGTAATGGCCTCAACGGCTTTGATCCAACGAAGTTTTCGTTGCAGCCCGAATCCCATATCTCAGGGATCTTCTGCGATAGGGGCAGGCATCAAGCAGTGAGCAAGGTCGTTTGAGGATGTTTTTCGGAAGTTGGAGCACGAGGGGAAAAGAGGCGGGCTTCCTCTTTCGGCAAAGAGGTTCAATTTACTCCAGAACGAAGCTTCGGCTCAGGGATTCGTTCCGACCCCCCACTCTCACGCTCTTCCTCTTCCCCGCTTCAGCTCTCGGATTCGCCGGACTCTCTCCGGTAATTTCTCTCCGTTCGCAAAAAAACCCCAGCAAGACCGAAAAATCTCCTCTGTCGGTTCTTCTTGGTTCGTCTCTCCCTCTCGGCTTCGCACGGCCCAGATCCAGGGGAGACCGACCAGCCCGGCGACATCAGCCTCCCTTTACGCGTGGAACCCAGCCCGACGACCCCCTGCTCCCTCTCCAGTTTGCGAACTCCGACCGGACTCGTCCCGAAGCCGCCCCGTCTCCAGCTGTCTCGGCGCCTGGATCTAACCGAGCAAGCTCCTCCTCGCAAGGTGAGTATCTATTTCTTCTCTCTTTCTCTTGATTCCTTTTTCCTTTTCCTTTTCTTCTTCTTCTTCTTCTTCTTCTTCCTCCCTTTCTCTATTTCTTCTCCTTATTCAACTTATGCTTCTTCATCAATGTGAGGTTGGAATGGTTGATTTTTCTGATTGGAAATAGTTTGACAAGGTGCTCAATATCTATTCTTGTTGCTTAGTCTTATTATGGTGATTTGGGCATCAAGTGGAGCTCTAGTGCTTTTGAAATATCAAGATTGTTGTTACAAATCATGAATGGTTTTGCTGTTTTCTTTTAAATGAGCAATTAACACGTCAAATTTATTCTTGATTCATGCCACGTCTCTTAGAGATTTAAGTGTGAACTTTTGGAAAATGCATAAAGGTTATTTGAGCTTCTATCGAGTCATGCATAATGGATGTTTGTTGTAATGCCTATTAGAGGTTGGTAGTGGTGTTCCTTGGTAAGAAGGTACATTCCATGAATTTCGTTGAAGGTCTACTTTGTCGGCATGAGTAAATCACATATAGTTTTGTGCTTTTGCTTTTGTGGTTGTTACAAAGAGAAGGCTAATATGATTTGAGAAGGCTTCTTGCACTTTTTTTAAATATTTTCTACATGGAAACATTGCTAGTGTATAAGCAAGCATCATCGTATCTTTTGGTTTCATTCACTTTGTGCTCTTGCAACTTTCAAACAATGGCGTCGATTATGTTTAATGAAATTGCTATTAAAGAGAGCCTAGTTATTTGTGTTTGCATGGAAGTTTTTTTTATATCTGATGGGCTAGTTCATTTGGGAATTTCCTATATACAATGTCTAAAGCTTGATAAAAATCTGAGAATTAACCTTGCTTAAATTTCTTCTTTTTGCTTCATATATGTGTCTTATTGAGGTGGCCACGACATGAATCTTGAGTAATCTTGTGGGGCTTTGTGGTGTATATCATTACACTCCTAGCTTTATTGTTTTTTTTTTTTTAAGTGAATGTACGTTCTCTCCATACTAAATCTTATGATAGTTGGTATAGTTGACATTGCTACCGTGTATTGATCTCTATTGTTTTAAAAGTGAACTATGGGTTTGAGAGAATCGTACTTGAAGCATGTTATACAATACAATATTTTAAGATGTGAGTGATGGCAAATCTTAGGAGTCCATTTTGAACTTCCACCAAGATATGCACGTGAGATACTTATAGTAATGCTTACTAAGGAATGGTTAATTTGTTTATGCTTCGTCTTATTTATATCTTTCTCTTGCAAATGTGGAAATTCCAATAGAAGGAAAAGGCATGTGTTCTAAGTCTATTCCTCTTTGCAAGTGAGTAATAAATACCTTGTTTCATGATAAAGTTTGGTGGTTGGAGCTATATGTTTCTTCCCTTAAGAAAAATTTCCAATGCTTGGCAACATGAATTTGCTTATAATTCTTCCATTATTTGTTAGAATGGTTGTTTGTTATTTATGACATTTATTGCATTTGGATTAGTTTTGTGAAGAATATCGAGAAGCAAGTTTTATAAAGAAGCATGAGTAGATTTTCTTTTGTTCGTCTTGACTTGATATGGAATGTCGTGTTGAACATATGCCTTACATCACAACTATTACATGTTGAGAGATGTCACAAGTTTTGTCCAAAAACGAAGTATTTATAAATTATACGTGTGCTTTGTTTCCTTCATGCTCCAAGTAAGCTTGTAGTCTTTGAGTAGTATTGGCCGAAAATTTACATGGCTTTCATGATCCGTTGATGCATGATTCATGATCTTGCTTGGGAGGTTGGCATGCAAAGTTTCCTTACACACATAGAGTTTTCACATTGGGTTTTTGGGATGTAAAGTTTTATACGAACGGTAATGGGTGGTTAGATTCATGCTATGCTTTTATATTGGTGAAATTACATAGTTATGGTAAGCAAAGAGGAAAATACTCTTAAGGCCCCATGTGTGTTTGATACAAGCATTGTCATTCCTCACCAAAGTGCCGAATTCTATCTATTTAGCTTCCAAATAGTGTTATTTGGAAACAAAACAAGTGCAGATTTTTGTGGTTTTTGGCTTTCAAACTGCTGTTGGAAACTGCTAAGGGCAGATTTTTGACTATTTCGATGTCCCAAACTATTTTGGTAACAATGTGTATGCAGTTTTTCATAGCTTTTAACTTCCGAATCGTCGTAGGAATGTTATAAGTGCAGTTTTTACTGCTTTTGGGCGCCAAAATACTGTCGGAAACATGTTGAAAGCATATTTTGGCTGTTTTGAGGTTCTAAACCATTTGGCAACAATGCTAGTTGCAGTTTTTCGTTGTTTTGAGCTTCCGGATTACTGTAGGAATGAAATAAGTGCAGAATTTTTATGGTTTTAGCCTCCAAATTGTTTTGGAAACGAACCAAATGCAAATTTTCAATCGTTTTATGATCCAAATCGATTAGTAGACAAGTTAGATGCAAATTTTTCATTAGTCTTGTGCCTTGAATCGATTTAGAGAATAGCTAGATGCATATTCTCATTTGTTTCGTGCCCCGAATTACTTTTGTAAAATAAGTCTTGTAGAATGTCCATATGCTTGCTTCTTTTTGTAAGGATTTTTGAACTCGTTAGAATTATTGAGGCATCTTTTGAATACATACGTCGTTCTCAAAGTAAGCAATAGATTTATGTTCCTCTTGTGGTAATGCATCGAATGCTTGTTTGCCCTTTTTGAGTTATGATTGGTTGGGAGAATTTTACATATGTTGCAAATTTATTTCATTAGTGAAGCTTAGAGAATATATTAAATGATTGTGAGCTTTGTATCTTGTTAGTCGTCATGAAATCATATCATTAGCATTTGACATTGGCAAGAATTAATGTTGTGAGAGCATGGACTTTATCACATGGGAAGAGTAATCCAAAGCATGAATTGTTATAAACTTTATTGTTCTCCAAATCGTATATTTCTAAGTTTCTTTTGGATACTTGTTGGCATGCACTATGTAGGATTTATTCTGTGATAGAAAAGCTTTGAAAGATAGTTTCTATTCAAATTGATATACATATATGTTGTGTTGGGAAGGTTATCAAAAGTGTTTTGTTTATCGTTGGATGTTGTTTTATATTGAAATATTTTCAAGAATGGTTTCATACTAGAAAGATTTTATCAAGTATTTTTGCATCGAGAAGTTTTATCATGAGCTTTTACGAATTGTTTTATATTAAGATTTTTGTAATTTTGTTTTTCTTGTGAAGATTTCTTAATGAAGGGCTTTATGATTCCTATTCATTAAGAAATTTTCACAAACTACCCCACTCCAAATAAAACGGAGAGGCACTTGATTGTCGGTATTTTGTAGGGCTTTGAGTCAAATAGTGATTTTGGTAGATAACCTTTTGTAGAATTTTGTATGACACTTAGTTTAGAGGTTCTTGCAAGTCATGTCGGATTTTCTTAGACTTGTGTAGTAGTGTCCCTTAGCGCCTTTTGAGAATGATTATGGTTTCTTCATTTGAGTTGGATTATTTTAATATTTATTTCAAAAGTGAGTTGGTAGGATTTAAAACTTTAAGGAGCTTTATGTTAGAGGTCTTTAGTGTCCTCTTTGGAGCAAGACAGTCCTTGCTCCCTTGGGTTCTCCTTTGGATGTCAGTCTCTAAAATATAGAATTTTTGGGATGAGTGCAAAACCATAGAGAATCTAGGCTCAAGTCTGGTCCTAGAAGTACATCTCACTTAGTTAATTTAGCCTTGGTTTAAGGTGTGTTGTGGGTAGGTGTGTCAAACGTATCAAGTGCCTCGTTCGGAGTGGGAACAACAAAGGGCATTGTTGATGTTACTATAGGATACACTTGGCTTCAACGAGGTGTACACAATAATAACAATGCCTATACCCCTTTTTGTATTCAATTTTTCGTTAGTTTTCTCCGTCGTTTCTTTTATGTTTTTGGTGCTACATGCTTGCAAAATAAGGAGAACTCAAAACACAAGTAGCTCAACCAGTAACAAAAAGGTATGTTCTTTTTCTTTTTTGCATTTCCATTCTTTCATTTTTATTAACTGCTTATAGAACTGCTCTAATACACCTTTCTTCTATGTTTTGCGAGGTACATTTTGGAATGCAATGGACAAGGAGCATTGGAGCACTTGGAGCTGGAGCTAGGACAATCGGATCCGAGCATCAGTCTCCCCTATTCATTCCGGTAGGAGCGCTACGGGCGGAACCACCGGGTCATAGCCTCCGGTGCTGTAAGCTTTCTAAAAACTTAGAAAACCTTTAGGGGCCTAGTTGATTGTACGCATCCCACCCTTAGGGCCTTAGAAACTTCAATTATAATTAGGATTGCTTTTACTTTTTTTTCTAGATCCCTGAAACCTTGTGACATCCGTATAGGAGTCTTAGGAATTAAAAAACAACATCACTTTTGATCCTATAATACTAGTGACATCTAAGGACAAAAACTAAGGATCGAGTCTTAGAAAATATAGACTTATGGTGCATGTTCCCTATAGGATAGAAACATTAAGACAAAAAAAAAACTTAGTGACACGTTTCCTTAGGTTTTGCTTTTCTTTAATTCACTAATAATCAACCAATCAATCTTAATCTAGTTCTTAAAAATCTATTAAAACACTTAACTCTTAATTAAGTTTTAATTAACATTCATAATCATTAAATTATGAATCTAAATCATAAACCTAAATCAATTCTAACTAATCAAATAATTAATTCTTAACCAATCTAAAATCTAAAAGATGTAGATTATATTAGGAGATTAAGTTACAAACTAAACTCATTAGGATAAGAGATTCTTAAAGATCAAACCTAGAATAATCTTTTAAAAGTAATCAACAAATCTCTTAATACACAACAATCGCTCCAAAAGTGAAGTTTATTGGATGGACTACTCCGGGCTGCGGGGCTAAGTGTCCTAAGGAGGCTGGTTCCTCGAGCCTAGTGGCACAACGCCACGAATGGATCTAATGGAGCGTCAAAATCTAAAATTAATCTTTCTAATTGGCCTAATTCAAACTTTAATAATAAAAATGTTTAATCTACCTTTTCTTTTTCTTTCTTTAACAACAAACTACAATAATCAAACAAAGTTAATTATCACTGGGTAACCCAGGCCTACGAGGCTATTAAGTTAGCCCTAAGGAGGGTGAAATAAACCTCACGGCCTCGGTGTGAAACAAAGGTGATAGTTAATCAAATATTAAAAATAAAACATCCTAAAAATCAATCATAAAACACTAATATTTAAACTTTAACCAAAATCTTTCCTTTACCCCTTTCAATAAATAAAAATACAAATAACTCTAACTAAACTATCCTATATAGGACTTACCAAAACCACACAGCTTTCACACATTTAGATGAGTTTGATACGACACGACTATTAGCTTTAGGTTAGATTGTTGTTCAGCTTTCTTTTCTGTGCTGTGTCGTGACGCTCTGCATGTGACCCGTGTGCTGTTTGTTTTTGCTACGTGTTGTAGCTTTTTTGTGATGCTTTTCTGTGACGCTTTTTCTGCTCTTTTCTTTTCTGCACTGTTGTTGTGAGCGTTAGAATACCCATAGGTTAGGCACGCTTTTCATACTAATACTATCTTCCTGCAGGTGGCCGTGCTTACACAGTGCTAAAAAGGGGGCTAAAATTAATAGTGTCATTTATAACTGCTTTAGGTACATGCTTCAGCTGCTTAGCCCCCAATAATCAAAGCACGGCCAAGTGTGATTTATTTTTCAGCATTTTTCATATATATAACTGCTTGGATGGATTTTTATTATAAACTGCTTAGGATAACCTCTGCAGGAGAGTCTAGATTTTTCTTTTCTTTCTGTTGAAATGTATTTGATAGTAAACTTTGTAAAAATCATTAAAATAAGGCATTTTTAGAGAGATAGGAATCCAAAGGGAAAAGTAAACCCCCACAGAGGGTTTCCTTTTTCATTTGGATATCCTTTTGGAGCACTCACTATGAGGAGTCCAAAGGAAAAAGTAAACCCCTACACCCTTTGGGTATTCTTTTAGAGTATTCACTACAAGGAGCCTGAAGAACTAAAGATGATCCAAAGACAAATCAAGGAAGTGAAGAAGAAGGCTGAAGATATAAAATGCCTTATTTTAAGATTTGCGTCATTTCCGGGTTGTTGTCGGTGGAGCCCGGCCACCATTACTTTCTATACTCTATGATGTAATATTGAATGGCACTTGCCATGGACACTCTTTTCCGTGGGATTTTGTTGTTTCTATTGTGTTTTGTTTACTTTGATTGTGCAGTAGAACCAGCATGCTTTTCTTAGGTTTCTTTTCTGCATGTGCTTGCGCCTGACCGTTAGGCTCTTTTAGGATAAAAATTCTTCTACTCATAATTAATAATAAAATTTAAGATTAACTCACATAGAAACATAACGATTTTAGGGAATAGCCGGAATCGTCCGGGGTGGCATGCACGCATTCTCTCACCTTTTAGACAAACTTCCCCGCCTGCGGGTAGAGTCCGGATAATCTGACCTATGAGGATGAAGTGCCGGACCTGGGGAAGTTTAGTCATTCTCAAAAATTATTTTATAAGCCTCTTTAAAAATTCATACATCTCTGATTTGGAGACTTTTAACCAGCATAAATTGCATTAGTAACTAATTAAAATTAAGATTTAATTGCATTAGTTTTAGGAGCATTATACCACTCATAAGTGTGGGATCAATTAGGGATTTCTTTAGTTGTTGATCCTAATTTCAGTGTCTAAACTACCCACCCATCTCTCATATAGACCGGATAGCATGAATTTTA
Source organism: Dendrobium huoshanense (assembly GCA_016618105.1). Classification (NCBI taxonomy): domain Eukaryota; kingdom Viridiplantae; phylum Streptophyta; class Magnoliopsida; order Asparagales; family Orchidaceae; genus Dendrobium; species Dendrobium huoshanense. The sequence goes on along the minus strand of CM028353.1, from coordinate 27,479,024 downwards.
CACGATTAGGAGGTTTTAGCTGGCTTCCTTTGTCAGGCAAGGAATAAGTCCAGGGCTGCATTAGTTAGGTCGTAGATGTTAGTGTTGTGTGTACAACACTATATCTTTTATAGATTTAGGGTCTAAGGTGAGGGGTACGAGTGTACCCCTATACACCTTAATGGTGGGTAAGTTCTCCATTCTTCCGGAGACTATAAATCCTAACCATCCGCGTCACATAGATGACGCCACCTCCCTCTTTCTCTCATGTTTGCTTGAGATGCGTGGCCTCTTTCTTTTTCTCCAGTTTTCTCTTTCTTGGACCGGCCGGATGTTGACTGAACCCCGTGTGATTGATCGAGCCAAATTGGGACCTTCTTCCCTTTGATTAGGAAAGCCTAGAAACCCCTTTGCACTAAACCCATTCAGAGAAGATAATCTAATATCCTTAATCGAGAGTTTTCCTAAGTCAAGGCTTAGGACGTAATTAACTACGGGGGCTTGCGCCCGTAGGAAACCGATCCCCACAATCAAATAAACCCTATTCGATGTTGATGTATCGAATAGGGGAAATCTCGTGAACTTTTGGGTTATAGATATTATTATCCATCGAGGTTGGTAGGTGAAAGTCGCTATCCTCCATGACTAATCGTATCTATAACTCCATCTGCTCTTCCATTGGCCTGCTTGTGCCGAGTGTAAAGGCCAACGACCATTTTGTCCTACGGGATAATGTGATCGTACTCTTTGCATTCGAACAACATGAGCGGAATCCTTTCGGAGACCCACAGAGAGAAAGGGACCTTATGAATGCAATGTGACATACTTTCCAAAAGGAGTACTCGAGTATGCCACATAAGGTCGGTGTATTATTAAGGGTTTGAAGATCTCCGAATCTGAATGTATTAGTGCCTTCCTAAAAGGAGTCGTGCACAATACATAGGAGATCTTTAGGTTATTTAAGTGTATTAAAAGCCTCTTTAAATCAAAATGCCTAAAGCCCTCTAAAAGGAATCAAACTTTAGGCATTAAAGGTCTTAATTCATTTAATCTAAATTAATTATCAAACTTGATTGATTAAGATGAATTTTAATCAATCAAATTATCAAACTAATTTAGTTTAAATGAATTAGAATTTAATTTAAATTTTAATAAATTTTATTGTAATATTTAGAATTTTTTTAAGAATTTTTAATCATTTATTGAATATTAATGAATTTTATTAAAGAAGAGTGATTTATTAAAGGATTTAAAATTAAAAAATTATTATAAAATTTCATTCGAATTTAGGTAGATTAATCTCGGATTTTTATTTGATTTAAAATGAATTTTAGTGAATTTTAGAATTTATTTATTATTAAATTAATTATTTATAAAAAAATGGATTATTTAAAGAATTAATAATTAAAAAAATTATTTTTAATTCATATGATGATTCTATATTTTTTATTTAGTTTTATTGAATTTTTAATGAATTTTTTGAATTTATTTAATATTTTTAAAAAATTTATTAAAGAAATTACTTAATTAGTGATTTATTAAAGAATTTAATATTAGAAAATTATTTAAAATTAAAATTAAAGCATTTCTGGTTTGATTTGATTTTAAATGAGTTTATTTTATATTTTTTATATTTATTTGATTTTTTATATGAATTTTAGGGTATTTACTTAATTAAGGTTTATTAAGGGTACTTAGAGATTTAATTAATGATTTAATGAAATTTGGATTTTAGTTTTGATTTTGAATGATTATAAGTTTGATTTAAAGTTGATTGGAGTTTATTGAGATTGATTTTAATTTTTTTTTTTAGGAATTTTTATTTGATTTATTTGGGTTTATTAAAATAAAAACAAGACCCTTAATGAAGGGACACTTAAATCTACTAGTTATTATAAGATCGATTAATGTCAAATCAAAGTATATTTGATTAAGGGGCTATGACACTAGTTTTCTAATTTGATGTTTCATCCCAAAAGGGGTGTATGAAGTGTATCCTAGATTGATCTAAGTTAGATAAGACACTATCCTTAATTATTATCCTTAACGTCTCTAAAATTTATGGGTTTGAATTAAGGTTTCTCTAACCCTTAACTTAACATATAAATAGCATGCATGAACACATAAACACAATCAATACCTAAATCTAGGAGATCCCAAAGTGTGTGTGTGCTCCTACACATCAAAAACGTAAGAGTAATTAACATAAATATTAAATTGATTAGTGGATAATTAAAAATTTATTACCCACTAATTCTCCCCCATAATTTCTATTCACATAAGCTTAACCTATGCTTAAAATTTCAAGGGACCTCTTAACACTTAAAGATTTAAATAAATATAAATTTTAAAATAGTTTTGAATATATATATATGCTATAATTTAGAAAATAATTAAAAATATTATTAAAAGAATTTTAAAATATTTAAGAGGTCCATTGAATTTTTAAAGTTATTTGAAAAAAAACTTTTTAATTTTAAAATAATTAATATAATATTTAATTAAATAATACTTAAATAACATATGTATTTAATTAACTCAAGTTAATTAAAATAAATTAAGTTTTGAATTTTGAAAATAGTTTTAAAATAAGGTTCTAAATTTTCTGAAAGTATTTTAATTAAAAACTTGATTAAATATTAATAAAGAATATTTAATATTTAATACTTAAAATAATTTAAAATAGGTTTATTATTATTTTAAAATCAAAACTTATTTTAAATTAAAGTGCTAGATTTACTGAAAATTTTGATATGTTATTTGAATTTTTATGAATTAAATTAAATTTTTAATGAATTTTTGAAGTTTTAAAATAATTAAATGAATTTAAAGTAATTTAAAGTTAACTACATATTTAAATAATATTTTTTAATTGAATTGAATTAAACTTCAAATGTTTTTGAAAATATTTTTTTTAATTCATTTTAAAATATAATTTTGAATTATTTAAAATATTTTAATCAATTTTTTTAGTTAATTATTAATTTAAAAGTGAAATATTTAATAATCAAAATAGCTTAAAATATATGCAATATTTTAAATTTAATTTAATTTTAAATTAAATATATAAATTTTCTGAGAAATTTGATATATTATATTAAATTTTTGGCTTACTACTTAATTTATTATGATTTAATTAAGTTTTCTAATTTTAAAATTAATTAGAATTAATTTTAGAATTAAATAAACCAATGGCGGCATTGGCAGGACGCGTGGCAAGCGTTGGTTTGTCCACCAAAATGCGGCGGCGGTGGAGGCCACATGACGGAATGCGAGTGGCTGGATTTCGATCTGCGGCGGTGCCAAATCATTAACAATGATTAGTGACGGCGCCGCAATGATTACCGTCACTTAACCACGTCGGACCGAGCGCAATGACCGTCGGATCACGCGTGTTAAAATCGAACGGTCCATATTGTGTTAGACGGAGATTCAGACCTCCCGATCATTACACGCAGTTGGACGGACCACAGGATTACAAGATCAGAGCCGTTGATCTTCTTATCAATGGCTCAAAAAAACGTACGCCTACAACAACTTACCGAGACGCCATAAATCCTTTTTAACTCGTTTGTTCAATACAGTCGATCAAATTAATTAAAATTTTAAACGTACGTAGCCTACGTGAACAAAAATTTTGGAGAAATTTTTATTTGACTTGATAATCACTTAATAAAACATTATTTAAAACTAAGTGTACTAACTAGGGGTTGAGTTTTAAGAAAATTTAACCGATGGATTGGATCGATTTTTATTTCTTTGAACTTGTGGACTGTCCACACTAATATTTGATGAAGACCTCTCGAGCTAACAACGCCGGGATCGAGCACTAGGATTCCTTGAACGAATTGAGCTAGATTCGCCGGGGACTTGCCGAAGAAGGGCTTTGACCGACGGGATTGGAGTGGGGATGTGTTTAGGAGGGTCTGGTAAGCTTTAGGAAGCAGGAGGCTGAGCTTGGGAGGTTGGAATAGTGAGATAATGCTAGATGGAGAATGACGGCTCTCTTGAGGGTTTTGCCCTATTCTAACAATTCCAGAGCAAATGGATGGTTGAGATTAGCTGGGAGAGTTCCTAGATGGCTTCCAAGTGTCCTAGGGAAGTTAGGAGCATGTGGCAAGGATGCTTGGAAGGACAATGAGGTGGAAAGCCTCTCTTGGTCCCCACTTGAGCACATGGGAGGATTGAGAGCCATTTGATGCTGATCAAAGGGCTGGGATAGAGTCTAGGAAGATTATAGAATGCTGTTTGAATGGCTGGAGTACTTTGAATTAAGAAGGATTAGGCTTAAGCAAAGGGTTTGGCCATTTAATGGGTTTTTTTGACCATTAATTTGTTGACTGGTTTGACCAGTCAACATGTCCAGTAAGCTAACATGACATCCCAAAAAACTTGATAAACGGATGGGAGGCATTGGAATGTTTTTGATGTTCAAGATTGAAATTCGAATGCATTTGATATACATGAAAGGAGGTTTGACCAAGCCATCATGGGTTGACTTGGTCAAACCAACTATGGCTTGACTCAAGATAGGTTTAGGGGTAATCAGGGTATCAAATGGAGCAAGTCTAAGATCTTTATGACTTTGATTTGATTATAAAGAGTAATTTGAGCCAAATAGGTCAAGTTTGACCAAACTTGGGTTCAGTTGACCGAGTCAACCATTGATTGGGCCGAGATGATTAGTCAAATCCTTTTCATTAGGAGAATATTTTGAAGAGGTTTGGTGAAGTTCAGAGGTCATTTAATGATGAATTGAAGGTCGATGTTGTATATGATCACTTGAGCTAGCTCAACTAGATCATATTGATTTATCATTGATTCAAGGATTTGAAAATGATGAGTTTGGTGCAGGAGACTCCTAGTGAAAAGATTTAGACCTTGACTGAGATCAGATGATCAATACACTATGCAAAATAGCACAATGAAGTGCTTACATGTAGTGCAAGGCTAAGGCAATGTGCTAGATAGTGCATTGGATCATGATATGACTGTGGTATGGTTGCAGGATGTCTAGGTGATTGACTGGAGTTTGAGTGATTGATTGAATGATTGTATATTAGATTGAAAAACTTGATGTATACAGGTTGATTGGACTTTGATTGAATGCAGGCTATTGACTGAAAATTGATGATTGAATGATTGATTAATTTGATTGAATGGGTGACTGATTATAGGTTTGATCTAGGGACTAGATAATTGATTTGCAGGCTATATAATTGAATGGTATTTTGATTGATTAAAGATTCAATGTTAGGATTGAAGGTTGATTTGAATTTGTTGAAATGATTGACAGGTGGCAAGCTATCAACCACTAGATGTATAATCAGGAGTTTGAAAGGTCCTGATGACCTCATACAAAAATGAGGTCAACAGTCCAATCTCCCACTAACAATCAATTACACAAATGACAGAATACAAGATGAATTTTATGCTTTAACGATAAATCCTTAGCAATAAATATAGTGACGAGTGAGAGGAAAGGAATATATCTATCGTGAAGATCACAATCAGAGAGAGAAGTAAGAACAGAGTAAACAAAAAATTTCGTTTGAGTACCGAACTATGAAGATAAGGTTAATTTTATTTTAAGCATTTTTTTACATTAAATTAAATTTATAAGATTAGAAGAATGTTAATTAATGAATGTCATAGATCTTGCAAAATTTACAGATTTAAAATAAAAATTTTATGATATACTAATTTTTGTGGTAATAAAATGAGAAAATTAGTACTTTGGAAATAAATTAATTAACAATATTATTAAAGTTTGCTTTATGTTAAGATTATATAGTATATCTCATCATTAATATATTATTATTTTGTTTATATAGAATATATAATATATGTATTATTATTTATATTTTATATTCATTTCTCATATATTTTATTATTATTTATATTATATATTTATATTTATATATTAGTTTATTTTATTATTTTTTTTAAGTATAATATTTATTATTTTTTTTATTTTTATTTATTATATTTATAAATTAAGTATCATAAAAAGCACATTGCTACCAAATCATAAAAATAGACAGAATAATATAACTTATCACATTAGAGTAGTAAAGAGATTGTTGATAAGCATTAAAGAGTAATAAATACAATTGATCATTGGATACAAATTATAAAATCTTTAATTATATGTTTTTTTTTTTAAATCAAGTCATTCATCTAATAATGCTATAACTGTCAAATTCATAAATTATTGAAGATTAAAATTAAAATCATCATATTCACATTCTTAGTCAAACTTCATAAGTTCTTCTGACAGACATAGCAGATTAGGGTGATAGAGTTCATTAGTGTCGAATATGATGTAAAGCTGCTCAACCGCAGGCTGAGTCACCAAAGGATACCTATGTTCCAAGCATTATTGCACTAGGAGGTGCACATAGGTTTGCTACTCCAGATGAGAAATACTTATTGATTTAGCTTGTATTTAATATAATTGTATACAACTATAACATGTCCACATAAACTCTCAAGCATCAATATTACCAGAGGCTACTCACCTATGCATGGCTCATGAGTGGCTAGTTGTTTGTAAATGATTCGTTTATGGTTCATACATTATTGGCCTTGACATATGATCCAACACATTCAGTGTAATTACTCGCATTTTTGAATGATTTTTTTAAAATGAAAATTTTAAATTTCAGCATCTTGTCTTGCCGAAGAATAAAGAGATAGCAAGGAGAGAGAAGATTCAGAGCTTTTTCATTTATTTAGATATTTTTTAATTCTATTTGTTGTAAGTAACTCAAATCTCATTTTAATTTTCAATAATTTTGAGTTTGACGAATTTCTTCTATCTTAAATCAATAAAAATATATTTTCTTATGATTTATTGAATTTTTATCATATAACTTTTTATATATAATAGATATGAATAGTGTGGTCATTTTGACAATAACATCACAAAATTTTACAAGGTAGAATTCAAGTTATGGTTTTTTTAAGTTATAGATATTATAGATTTTCAGCTTGTATTAAACAAAATTGATTATTTCATACTGCATTTGTATTGTGGCATTCGCATAAGCAAGAAAAGCTCGCTATTAACACTATAAAATAGGTTGATTTTTAAAACATAATACCCTGCACATGAGGGTAAGTCGACAGGCTTTTCTTTAAAGATATTTTTTGATGTTATCCCGATTATAGCTTGTAACAAATGATCGAATTAATCCAACAGGCAAACAGTGATAACTCTTAACTTGTAATAATAATGATAAAAGATGAAAGATAATGATATAAAGAAACAACATATGAAATGATGAAAATACCACATTAAACCTAGATATACTATCTTGTTGAACTATATATTGATACATGCATATACTGATAACATTGATAAATAGAATAATAATATGTATACATAGATAACATATGAATGGATGCAAGTATTAATTGCATATAATTGATAGGATGGATGTAAGAGGATAAGACTAATAATTTGACACATTTGTGATTGTGATTCTTTTTACTAATGATTGAATGATCATAGTACCAATGTTTTACTAATTTATTATTTCTCATGCTTGTTATTAATTCCTAAATTCATTGCAATAATTTTTTTACTTTTATTATTGATCATTTTGAGCTTTAAAAATAATAATCGATCATTGATGAGATTGATCTTATTGACTGAACTGAGTACATATTTATTCTTCTAGCCTTGTGTTGAAAGTTTTAGTGAGTTTATTTTATTAATGAGCTTTTTGGCTCATTATGTAGATTTTAATAATTTCAAGTTAGAGAAGATGTCAGGATCAGGTAGAGTGAGATTGATAAAGATCCACAGGTTTTCTTTTAATTTTATTTATATTTTTTCTTATTCTTTTGTAGTTGGAAGTTTATGATAATATAGTAATTGATCATTTTGAGCTTTAAAAATAATAATCGATCATTGATTAGATTGATCTTGTTCACCGAACTGAGTACATATTATTCTTCTAGCCTTGTGTTGAAAGTTTTAGTGAGTTTGTTTTATTAATGAGCTTTTTGGCTCATTATGTAGATTTTAATAATTTCAAGTCGGAGAAGATGTCAGGATCAAGTAGAGTGAGATTGATAATGATCCTCAGGTTTTCTTTTAATTTTATTTATATTTTTTCTTATTCTTTTGTAGTCAGAAGTTTATGATAGAATAGTAATTGTACTGATCTCCTAACTACTGTATATTAATTTTTGTAGAATGAATATTATGCAATATTTTGAAGTATGCAATTATTAGTTGCTTTCACTAGATATAGATTTATTATTTTGATAATTTTTAAAAGCTCTGATTGATTACTTAAGAAGATAAAATAGAAGCTTAGGTTGATGAATATAGTGCATTATTTTAACTATTTACATTCAATTTGTTAGATTATATCCTTATTTTAGTACTACATTGGTCGAGCGATGGTGCCCCTCAGCTAACATGTTCCACTTACCACTATGTGAGATGACTATCATCCTACAAGATGTTCACGTTCTTTTCAGACTTAAGGTGGATGGAGATGTTATGATTGAATTACATGTTATGGGAGCAGGACTTCACTGGGAGGCTTGGCTTGATTGCTCTGATGAGCTACAAGGAAGTCATTCTAATCCTGACACAATATACCATTATCACACAATGTACATGTATCTTTCGATATGGAGACTTTATAAATAAACTAGTTATTATAGACATTCTATAAAGTCTTATGAGGATTTGGTGTAATAACTCATATTTTGACCCAGCAAAAAAATAATAGGAGTCATTATAAGTTCAAATCATAAATCACCATTGTTGTAAAATAAATATAATAGTGTTTTAATTACACAAAATTTCTATAATTTTTTATACAAGTGAGATTTTGGGACCATCATGTGTCAATATTGCAAACTGATTTCATCAAAAACATTTAAATATGATGGGTTATTTTATGAATATTTTTTTTATAATTTTTATAGCTTAAAATTTGAAGATATAAGTAAATTCATACAAATTTTAAAATTGAATAAATTATATAATTTTGTTTATATTAAATTATTATATTATTCAAAATATCTTAAGCCATTATCTATAAACCATTAAATCCCTTTTGTCCCCTTCCTTTAGCAAACAGAGAAAAATAAACAAAATCAAAGAGAAAATAAAGGAGAGAGGAAAACATATCCTAGGGTTTGGAGGCCATAGTGTAAACTTTGTCAGTCGACCCTATTGGAAATTAAATTTGCTCTTCTCATTGTAAGGAATTATTATCCTATTTTTTATTTCAAAGATTTTATGTATTTTGTATTTTATGCATTATAATTTGATTAAAACTTGTAAAAGTTATGATATCTTAATTTTTAGTAAACTTTCACTGTATAACTTTTAATGTGTCATAAATGTCAATAATATAAGTATTTTAACTGTAATATTATTAAATTTTACCAAATAAAATAAAAGTTATTAAATTTTGTATGATGTATATTGAATAAATAATTAGGTATTTTTATTTAAGCATGTTGTTAATATAAACATTGAGAATGAAAATAAGTATGTGATTGTGTAATAGTTCGTTGATATTACTGTTATAATAATATGATAATAATAAGTGTAAAGATAAGTATAAGTTGGTTTCACTAACGTTGGTTGAAGATTAACTGATCTGTACAGGATAGGGGTGTCAATTCGGGTCGACAGATCGGTTTTGGGTCAAACCCGAGTTGACTTGGATCTAAACGGGTCAACCCGAATCCGATTCGGATTTGCAAACGGTTCAGACATTTCAACCCGGACCCGACCCACACGGGTTGCCGAGTTGACCCGACCCGACTCGCGCGGTAGAAGGCATAGTCCCGAGCACGCCATAGCATGACTGCACGAGTGCGAACAGAGTCTGCGGACCGCACGACGACGCGAGTGCAGACGGAGTCCGCGCCTCTGTGGGACTGCGCATGCATACGGGGTCCGCGGGAGGCGGGAGCGCATGATGGAGTGACGGCGCGACCTCGCAAGTTCAAGGAGCGGGCTGATTGGCTAACCGGCTAAGTCGTGCGCGACAATGGGCAGACTGGCAGAGTTCACACGCTAGTGCGGGATCGCGTCGCCGCATAGCGCAGCTGCTGGAGCCTAACGACATCGCGAGTGCGGGTGAAAACCGTGTTGGACTAGACTTTCAGGTCAATGTCGGTTGATTTCAGGTTCTCGGGTCAACCCAAACCCGACCAGTTTTTGAAACTGGTCAAAATTTTGAACCCGAACCCGACCCGTTTGCTAAACGGGTCAACCCGAACTCGAATTTTTCCATGTCAGGTTTTGGGTCGGGTTAGAAATTGACACCCCTAGTACAAGATGGTGGGCCTACGGGAATTTTCTTAAATATTATAGTTTGGTGTTATCTTCTACTGATTCACGTGATATACTAATTGAGAGTTATAATTAGTTATTATGCTGACGGGTAAAGAGTGATGACATTAATTACTAAGCCAATAATTACTAATAACTAACTTACTGCTAGAAAAATATTGCCAAAACTAGGACTTATTTCTTATTTAGTATGATTAATGAAATATATGTTACTGATTCATTGTTACTATTATTATATGATGTAATTGCTTCATTGTTATTATTTACTGATTTATTTTTACTGTACGAATTTACTATTACTACCACCAATTTTATTGATGACAATATATTGATACTACTATCGATGCAGATATCGATATTGTTTGATACTACTATTGATTCATTATACTAATTACTAATATGGATTCATTGTAATGATACTGAGCATGTGATATATTGAGTACATGATTAAAAGACTGATTTGATGTTGATATAGAATAATCGGATATCATGTGTATATTATTATAAAATTTTATTGCATTAATATAATTATGGTAGTCGTTACCGATACTTTAATTTTACCCCTTTATACAGTTTCTTTATTGATTGATAGTACTGATACGATGACTATTTTATTAATTTAACATCCGTACTGATTTACTTATTTCTTCACCGTATTGCTTTATTGGCTTATATAATGTACTATTTTATTATTTAGATATTTTTGTACTCATAATAGAATAGTTATAATATGATTATTTAGATCATGAGTAATATACATGATTTTGAGAAATGAATACAAATGTATATATTGATATTTTGATTGATAATTTTATTTACACTGATATTTATATTGATAAAAAAATTAAGCAGTTATGGTTATTATATATTAAAAGATAAAAGAATAATTCTTCCAAATTAGATTATAGGGCATGACAATAGAACCCAGTGTGTTTATGTAGCACATTAGAGCATATATTTTATATATGATATGTTGCTTCCTCATGCCCGATTGCTCTTACTCGTATATATCATTATAATATCTCCCACTTATGGAAGATTGGATTGCATTCAATCGCATGTCATTGGGCAGTAACATCCTTGTGAACCTATACAAAGTGCTTTATTTAGCTACAAAAAATATTGCATATTGTTGGATGCTTGCCCCTACTGTAGGTTTGATCGATTGCTTCACACTTCATGTGCTTATACTCCAGGATATTGCCAGAAAACCTCTAAGCTATATGTATTTTCTAGTTTAAATTTATCAATTTATCATATTATGCTATTTATTTGAGAAACTTAACTATTATTTTATTCATAGATGTAAGCAATTCAACATTGATAATTGATATGCATATATAATCTTATCGCCCCTAAACTCATTCAAATAAATCATTTATGAACATGTTATTATGACACCATACATATATGACATTATTAGGAGGTTGCCTCCTATATGACAGGAGGTATCGAAGATTTAGACAGCCCAAGTCCCGATGATTTAACTAGAACTGGGTTGAGGGGCATATGGTAGACCGAGTGATGCAACAATTGATGGCATCCAATCGATACATGTATATCCTATTGAAAGAACCTTCAAGGGAGTTGATGGTCGTGATATAGTTGATGTTGGTTGGATATGATACCACTTGGAGCACATAACTCTATTGAGCAATAAGAGTGCACTCATCACACCAAATATTCCTCCAAAAGGAAACACGAGGGAGGAGTTGGCCTTATATATGAGATGGTACAAGTCTTGGACTTCCCTGTTGTCACGACCCGACCCGAGACGAGACGGATCCCGTTCGCACCGGGCCGCGACAGAAAAACTGACCAGGATCTGGCTTTGGAATTTGCTTCAGAACTGATCCTTCCAAACATTGTAAACAAAACAGACAAACACAGAGCTACTAAAAACATCAAATGCAGCAGAACAAAACATCTATCTTTTTCTTTTCCTCAAAACAATCATCTACAAATACAGTACATGGCTTTTAGACATAAAGAAAGACAGAACAGAAAAGCCATGACTGTACAAAAATCAAAAGGTACAAAACAATACCTATACTGATCAGACTCTGAAATCTATTCATGGACTTCCTTCCCTTTCCCAGAACCTGAAAACCACCAGAAAGCAAGGGTGAGCTCAACAGCTCAGCAAAGCAACAAACCTCCAATCAAAATTCTCAGAATCTCAAAACCAACACATCAGATAAATCCGTACAGAAATCAGAACAGAATCGGACAGATATCAAATCGAACAGATCATACATATCAAATCAACAAAAACAGAATCGTACAGAAATCAAAAATTGTACAGAATCAGATTTGCTTACATAACAGATACGGAAGTCAGAATCATATCAAATCAGATATCAGATATTATTTAATTCATAGATAAATTCCCTGACACTGACTGAATCTCATAGGATCCAGGCCCCTTATGCCTCCCTTTGTGCTCACGGCACCAGAACAGATACGCTTATAGCAACAGAATACATATATAGTGCTTATAGCACCTAAACAGATTTCCTCGGATCCGGAACAGAACAGATATCAGATTTCATATTGAGCTCATTTCAGATTTCTCAGACACTAACTGAATCTCATAGGATCCAGGCCCCTTATAACTCCCTTTTTATAGCATATACAGATAGCATATCAAATCAGAAGAATTCCGGACAAATCAGAAATTACCCAAAAATCGGGCAGCACAACGGCAGTATACAAAATTTACACAATTTTCCTGAAAATAATAATTTACCAAATTTGCACATAAAATAGATATCAACATTTCAAAACATTTATTCTACTGCACAGAGAATTTCCAAGTTCACAGAAAAATCCAGTCGACAAAAAACACAGTCGAATCAAAAATATTCGGACAAAAATCTTCAAAATATAGTCAAAACGTGCACACCCGGCACGGCAACAATATACAGAAAGTTACACGGTAAAAACTATACCAATCAAAAGATACGGACAAAAATCGCTAACGGAAACAAAATCCGGACAGAAAATACCGCCAAACACGACGGTTCTGAAAATTGAGAAAGGCGGAATGTGCCTTACCTTGCGTACAGCAATTTCCTGAACAGTCTCGTCGGACGAAAACGGTTCCGCGTCTCCCGAAAATCAACTTTTCCAAAGATGCCCTCGACTTTCTCTCTCCTCGGCTGAAATCAGATATTTTAAAATGTTTTTCTCTCTCTTCAAAACGACTGATTTCAGCTTTATAAAACTCAGATCGGCCCGGCCGATCGCCATATCGTCCCGGGACGATCCGACCAATTTGATCGTCCTGGATGGCTCCCAAGGCTATGCTCCGGCCGATATTTTGAACAGTGCCAATCGGCCTGGCCGATGTCTCGATCGGCCTGGACGATGCCTATAGGAAAATACCTGGAACAAATCTGGGCAAATTCTGGAGTAACTTCTCAACTGATCGTCCCAGGACGATCCCAGATCGTCCTGGACGATCCTGGAGCAGATCTTGATATTACAATCTCCCCAACTCAGAAAAATGTCGTCCTCGACATTATCCAATCCAAACTCAGTCAAAACAAGTACGGGTACGACTGTCTCATGTCAGACGCCTTCTCCCACGTGGCTTCCCGTGCAGTCCGGTGCTTCCACTGGACTTTAACCATCGGAATCTGTTTATTTCTTAACTTTCGGACATCGTACGTCAAAATCGACTCTGGCTCTTCCTTGTACGCCAGATTCTCCTGAATCTCAACCTCATCAGCAGATACCTTCTTCCCAGAGTCGGATACCCACTTCCTCAGAGTGGATACGTGAAACACATTATGCACGTCAGGCATCGAATCAGAAAGCAATAATCGGTAAGCAGATTTTCCAATCCTTTCCAAAATTTCAAAAGGTCCAACATACCTTGGACTAAGCTTTCTCACCTGACCAAATCTGCTCACACCCTTCATCGGGCTGACTTTGATATACACAAAGTCACCAACTTGAAACTCGACAAATCTGTGCTTCTGATTGTAATACTTCTGCTGTCGCTCTTGAGCTGCTTTCAATCTTTCTTTAATCAAACTGATCTTCTGAGCAGTTTCATCAACAAAAGTGGCACCCAAAGCCTGTCTATCTCCGACTTCCGTCAGAGTCAAAGGAGTACGGCACTTCCTGCCATACCGATACTGGACTGAAAACTGTTGTTATAAGCAAACTCAATCAGCGGGATATGATCTTCCCAGCTTCCGCCAAAGTCCAAAACACAAAGCCTCAACAGGTCTTCCAGCACCTGAATAGTCCTCTCAGACTGTCCATCTGTCTGAGGATGAAAGGCTGTACTGAAATGCAGTTTCGTACCCAAGCCTTGCTGAATGCCTTTCCAAAGTTTGGAAGTGAAACGTCCATCTCGATCAGAAACAATCACTCAAGGCACACCGTGCAATCTGACTATCTCCTTCACATATACCTGTGCCAAGCGATCAACTGAATCCGTCTGTCTGATCGGAAGAAAATGGGCGGACTTCATCAATCGATCTACAACCACCCAAATAGCGTCGTGCACTTGTCTAGATCGAAAAAAACCCATCGCAAAGTCCATCGTTACCTCCTCCCATTTCCACTCAGGGATAGGCAACGACTGCAACAGTCCACCTGGTCGCTGATGCTCTGCCTTCACCAACTGACAGGCTTCGCATCTCGACACAAACTCTGCCACATCTTTCTTCATTCCAGGACACCAGAATAAAAGTTTCATATCAGCATACATCTTACCACTGCCTGGATGTACAGTATAGCCTGAATGATGAGATTCGTACAGAATCTCCTACCTCAAATCTCCAAACACAGGTACCCACAACCTGTTCTTACAGAAAATAGTAGACCTGTCAATATTGGACCCGACCCGAAAACCCGACCCGGAATTTTCGGGTTTGGGTTGACCCGAACCCGAAGCGGGTCGGGTTCGGGTCCGGAAAATCGACCCGTTTGCAAAAACGGGTCGGGTTCGGGTTGACCCGACGGGTTGCCGGGTCAACCCGAAAACCCATTTATTTTTTAAAAAAATTAAATTTCTCTCCCGCCAGTTCGCTGCCCCCGCGCTGCCCGATTCCCCCTGCCCGCCAGCCCCGCGCTGCCCTCTCGCTGCCCCTACGCTGCCCGCCAGTTATACTGCCCGCCAGCTCCGCACTAAGTGCCCGCTGCCCACCATACAACGCGTTCCGTCCGCGCAGGCGGCGACGCCGGCGAGGCCACTCAGACCAGTTCCTCCGCTGCCCGCCAGATCCTCTGTCTAGTGTACGCGCAGGCGCGCCGCGTGCAGTGTCCCGAGACGGCGAGACTCCCGAAGCGGCGAGGCCAACCAGGCCAGCTGTTACGCGTTCCATCCCCAGGCGGCAAGGCCGAGGCGGCAAG
The DNA here is from genome assembly GCA_016618105.1 of Dendrobium huoshanense. Classification (NCBI taxonomy): domain Eukaryota; kingdom Viridiplantae; phylum Streptophyta; class Magnoliopsida; order Asparagales; family Orchidaceae; genus Dendrobium; species Dendrobium huoshanense. The sequence continues at coordinate 27,463,339 of CM028353.1, read as the reverse complement.
GCCAGGCAATTTCGCGTTCCATCCCGAGGCGGCTACGCGGGTCGGGTCGGGTTGACCCGAACCCGAAGCGAGTCGGGTTCGGGTCCAAAAAATTGACTCGTTTGCAAAACCGGGTCGGGTCAACCCGAACCCGAATAATACCGGGTCAGTTTTGGGTTCGGGTCAACCCGACCCGCAACCCGAAATTGACAGGTCTAGAAAATAGCACCAGAAATAGAAATTTGAAGTTCAGGAGTCTTACCGGATCTAATCTGAGCAATCAACTTCGAATAGTCAGAATCTGACTTCTGGGCTTCCTGAATCCTTGTCTCCAAAGAAGGCTAAATGCTCATCTGAGCTAACTCCAAACCACTGGAGGGAATCACCTCCAACTGCAATCGCTCCATATCACATATCAGGAAATCATCAAAAGTAAGCTGAATACCTGATAATCCAGAAGACTTTCTGCTCAGAGCGTCCGCTACCACATTCGCCTTCCCAGGCTGGTACTGAATAGTCAAATCATAGTCCTTGATCAACTCGAGCCACATTTTCTGTCTCAGATTCAAATCCTTCTGAGTAAAAATATACTTCAGGCTCTTATGATCAGTAAAAATCTCACATTTGACGTCATACAGATAATGACGCCAAATCTTCAAAGCAAACACAACAGCAGCTAATTCCAAATCATGCGTCGGGTAATTCTTCTCATGTGGTTTCAACTGTCTCGAAGCATAAGAAATTACCTGACCATGCTGCATCAGGACACATCCCAGTCCTTTCAGTGAAGCATCACTGAACACTTGAAATCCTTCCGTACCTGACGGAAGTGCTAACACTGGAGCTGAAGTCAGACAATCCTTCAATCTCTGAAAACTCACCTCACACTCAGGTGTCCAAACAAAAGGAACTGACTTCTACGTCAGTCTCGTCAGAGGCGTCGAAATCTGTGAAAATCCTTTCACAAATTTCCTGTAATACCCGGCCATGCCCAAGAAACTACGTACCTCAAATACCGTAGTCGGCCTTGGCCAATCAGCAACCGTCTGAATCTTCTGGGGATCAACAGAAATGCCTTCTCAGCTAATCACATGCCCCAGAAAAGAAATGCTCTTCAACCAGAATTACACTTGGAGAACTTGGCATACAGCTGATGCCTCCTCAAGGTCTCCAACACAATCCTCAAATGTCTAGCGTGATCATCCTCAGATGTAGAATATACCAGAATATCGTCAATGAAGACGATCACAAACTGATCCAAATACTCCCTGAATACTCGGTTCATCAGATCCATGAAAATAGCAGGCGCGTTGGTTACCCCAAAAGGTATAACCAAGAACTCATAGTGCCCGTACCGAGTACTGAAAGCTGTCTTCACCACATCAGCTTCCTTCACCTTCACCTGATAGTATATGGATCTCAAATCAATCTTCGAAAATACTGAAGATCCGGAAAGCTGATCAAACAAGTCATCAATCCGAGGCAAATGATACTTGTTCTTGATCGTGACTTTATTCAAATCTCTGTAATCCACACACACACGGAGTGTACCGTCCTTCTTCTTTACAAACAGAACAGGTGCTCCTCAAGGCGAAATACTAGGACGTACAAAACCTCTGCCAACCAACTCCTGAAGCTGAACTTTCAACTCCGAAAGTTCTTTCGGTGCCATCCTATACGGAGCTTTTGATATCTGAGCGGTACCCGGAAAAACATCGATAGAGAACTCCACATCTCTATCCGGAGGTAAACCAACCAACTCCTCAGGAAAAACATCAGCAAACTCCCGTACCACTGGGATCTCAGAAATAGAACCAACCTCCAGGTTCAGATCCCGTACCGAAGCCAAAAACACTGGGCATCCCTTCTTCCACATTCTGCTCACCTCCAACACAGAAACCAGACTGGAGAGAACACCTCGTAATCCCTAAAATACAACTCTCTCTCCAGCCACAAACAAACTCACTTGCTTCTTCAGACAGTCTATCTGGGCCTCATACTGACTCAGCCAATCCATGTCCAGAATCACATCATATGAAGAAATCGGCAACAGAATCAAACTTGATTTCCACTTCTTGCCAGAAATCTCAATCTCACAAAAACAAATTTGTCGAGCAATCAAAGGACTTCCAGCCGGTAAAATCACGGAAAGCGAAACCGGAAGTAAAATGGAATCCAAACGTAAAGCCTCAAAATAGCGCTCGGACAAAAAAGAGTGACTCGCTCCAGAGTCAAACAAAACACGACAGGGCTTATCAGAAATATAAATCGTACCTGTCACAACATCGGGAGCATCACGAGCCTCTTGCTGACTCAAGCTATAAACTCGTGACTGAACTGGAGCAGGAGCTGAAGCAACAGAACTACTCTGCTCCCTCTGAACCGTAGGTGGTCTCCGTGGTCCAGAACTAGATCCACCACCTCTGCCAGCAAATCCCTCAGGGCGTGGAGGAACAGTCCTCGGTCTCCCTGCTGCTGAACCGGCAGGTCTGACAAAGCCATCAGATCGGAACTCAGAACGCTGATCAAATCCCATCTGTGGACACTCTGCAATTCGATGTCCTGGCTGACCACATCGGAAGCACAGACCAGCCATCCTGTAGCACTGGCCAAAGTGTCGTCGTCCATAGTTCTGGCACACAGGTGCCGTACTGACTGATCCAGAACTCGTCGTACTGGTAGCAGTACCAGACGACCCTCCGCTCCTCCTGGAGTCTCCAGATCCTGAGCCAGAAACAAATCTCCTCTTCCCAGAGGAACCACTGCCAGAAGTCTCACCTCCAAATATCTTCCTACTCGTAATCCACCGCTGTTGAGTAGCCATCAGGTCATTTTCTATCAGTCGAGCTCGCTCCACAAGCTCAGAGAAGTCAGTGATCCGAAACGGTGTCAGGGGCTGCTTCAATGTATCTCGTAATCCCCTCAGAAATCTGTAACACCTCTCAGTAGAAGTGCTAACCAGCTGCGGAGCGTACCTGGCTAATGCAGTAAACTCAGCCTCATACTGCATCACCGTGTTGCTCCCCTGAACAAGTCTCAGAAAACTCTCCTGCATCTGCTGTCGTGTAGAAGGGGGAACAAACCAATCTCGGAACACTTCAGTGAACTCTTCCCAAGTGATCAAAGAGTTCAGTCTGCCCTGAAATCTGGCCTCCTGCTGGCCAACCCACCAGTGCTCAGCCTCTCCGTCTAACAGAAACACTGCTAACGGAACCTTCCTATCCGCAGGACACTGCATACCGTCAAAGGTCTTCTCCAATCTCCTCAGCCACTCCTCGGCTGCTCTGGGCTCAACAGCGCCCTCAAACCTCGGAGGTTTCAACCTCAAAAATAACTGTAAATGTCTGTCAAGATCATCAGATCGGACAGTAGAAGCTCTGCTCTGAGTCTCGCTCATCATCTGAGCAACAAGTGTAGCAAACTGAGAAAGCGTGTCAGCACCGACCACTGGGGCTGTACTCCCCACTGGTGCTGCGTGACTAGAACTCTGCCTGTCTGTCATGTCTGGGTATGGCTAGTTCATACAGAAAAATTCAAAAAATCCGGAAAACTATCACAAAAATAACACAATAAAAAACCGAACAAACCAAAACTACCCCCCAGACAGACTCACTGATCACTTCCTATAGCTCTGTTTCACACAATCCCAAATTTCAAAACCATTGCTCTGATACCACTAAAGTTTGTCATGACCCGACCCGAGACGAGACGGATCCCGTTCGCACCGGGCCGCGACAGAAAAACTGACCAGGATCTGGCTTTGCAATTTGCTTCAAAACTGATCCTTCCAAATATTGTAAACAAAACAGATAAACACAGAGCTACTAAAAACATCAAATGCAGCGAAAAAAAATATCTATCTTTTCCTTTTCCTCAAAACAATCATCTACAAATACAGTACATGGCTTTTAGACAAAAAGAAAGATAGAACAGAAAAGTCATGACTGTACAAAAATCAAAAGGTACAAAACAATACCTATACTGATCAGACTCTGAAATCTATTCCTGGACTTCCTTCCCTTTCTCAGAACCTGAAAACCACCAGAAAGCAAGGGTGAGCTCAACAGCTCAGCAAAGCAACAAACCTCTAATCAAAATTCTCAGAATTTCAAAACCAACATATCAGATAAATCCGTACAGAAATCAGAACAGAATCGGACAGATATCAAATCGAACAGATCAGACATATCAAATCAACAGAAACAGAATCGTACAGAAATCAGAAATTGTACAGAATCAGATTTGCTTACAGAACAGATACGGAAGTCAGAATTATATCAAATCAGATATCAGATATTATTTAATTCATAGCTAAATTCCCTGACACTGACTGAATCTCATAGGATCCAGGCCCCTTATGCATCCCTTTGTGCTCACGGCACCAGAATATATACGCTTATAGCACCAGAATACATATATAGTGCTTATAGCACCTAAACAGATTTCCTCGGATCCGAAACAGAACAGATATCATATTTCATATTGAGCTCATTTCAGATTTCCCAAACACTAACTGAATCTCATAGGATCCAGGCCCCTTATAACTCCCTTTTTATAGCATATACAGATAGCATATCAAATCAGAAGAATTCCAGACAAATCAGAAATTACCCAAAAATCGGGCAGCACAACGGCAGTATACAGAATTTACACAATTTTCCAGAAAATAATAATTTACCAAATTTGCACAGAAAATAAATATCAACATTTCAGAACATACCAAAAATATCCAAGTTCACAGAGAATTTCCAAGTTCACAGAAAAATCCAGTCGACTAAAAACACAGTCGAATCAAAAATATCCGGATAAAAATCTTCAAAATATAGTCAAAACGTGCACACCCGGCACGACAATAATATACAGAAAGTTACATGGTAAAAATTAAATCAATCAAAAGATACGGACAAAAATTGCTAACGGAAACAAAATCCGGACAGAAAATACCGCCAAACACGACGGTTCTGAAAATTGAGAAAGGTGGAATGTGCCTTACCTTGCGTACAGCAATTTCCTGAACAGTCTCGTCGAACGAAAACGGTTCCGCGTCGCCCGAAAATCAACTTTTCCAAAGATGCCCTCGACTTTCTCTCTCCTCGGCTGAAATCAGATATTTTAAAATGTTTTTCTCTCTCTTCAAAACGACTGATTTCAGCTTTATAAAACTCAGATCGGCCCGGCCGATCGCCATATCGTCCCGGGACGATCCGACCAATTTGATCGTCCTGGATGGCTCCCAGGGCTATGCTCCAGCCGATATTTTTAACAGTGCCAATCGGCCTGGCCGATGTCTCGATCGGCCTGACGATGCCTACAGGAAAACACCTGGAACAAATCTGGGCAAATTCTGGAGTAACTTCTCAACTGATCGTCCCAGGACGATCCCAGATCGTCCTGGACGAACCTGGAGCAAATCTTGATATTACACCTGTACATACCGAATGTTCCATAATAACCTTCGAAGATGTTCTATAAATAGTGTTGAGTCCAGTAATTAGGTTGTTAAGCCTAAGTAAATGTCCCACGGCTACCAAGAGGGGGGTGAATTGGTAGTTTTAAAAATTTTAAACCCTCTTAATGATAAAGTTGAACCGAAATAAAATTTTCTTTTAAAGTTTGTAGAAAAATATTTTTCAACCACAGAGTTGTTAAAACTGAAATTTGAAGTGCGGAAACGTAAAAGCAATAAAGTAAATGACACTAGATTTATAGTGGTTCGATCTATAACCAGACCTACATCCACTCCTCAGAGGCACCCTCTGAGTATTGCACTAATACCACAAAGTGACTCTCCTTTAGCACCCACAGCAAGGTGGAGAAGCCTGTACAAAACACTCTTTTCACCACTACCCGGTGCGGCAGAGAACCGTCGTCCTTTTACACAATCCACAGTGCTGGCAGAGAACCGTCGTCCTTTTACACTCTCCTAGTGTGGGCAGAAAACCCTACGGTTGTTCACACTCTCCAAGTGTAGGCAGAGAACCTTCGTCCTTTTACACTCTCCTAGTGTGAGCAGAGAACCCTTCGGCTGTTCACACTCTCCAAGTGTCGGCAGAGAACCAGATCTCCTTGACTGATCTTCTCACAAGAATCTAGAAGGAAGAAGAAAAAGAGTGAAGAAATCCAATTTCACAAGTAGAGACTCTTACCTTAGTAATCCAAGTGAAGCCTTCTCGCTCCAGTGGTAGGAATCCTCCTTTGAATGCTCTCTTCCACTCTCTCCTTGGCTATTCTCTCAAGAGGCACGAAGATCAAATGACAAAAAGATTGGGTGGCAGTCTAATTTGGACTATTTATACAAAAGACAAGAAAAACCGCCCAAAAACTGCAAGTTTCCAATTCTGTACGTAAGGGATCGTCCTGTACGATCCTGGATCGTCATGGACGATTTTACTTAAACGATCTGAAACGACCCAATTTGTATATGTGTACGAAATGACTTCGTACAGCTGATCGTCCTGTACGAACTAGGTTCGTCCAGTACGAACGGTTATTACAAGGTCGGTTCTAGAAACTGCTGAGAACTGTTCTAAGTCGGTTAATCATTTGGACGAAAATATGTTCGTCTGGACAAAAATTTTCCAGAGAGCCGATCGTCCTGGACGATTATTTATTTCGTCTGGACGAAAATTTTCCAGATGACCAATCGCCACGGACGATAATTTGTTTTCGTTTGGACGAAAAATTTCCAGAGACCCGATCGTCCTGGACGATATTTAATTTCGTCTGTACGAAAATTTTCCAGAGGACCGGTCGCCTCGTACGATAGCAAAATTCGTCTGGACGAAAATTTTACAGAGAACCCATCGTCCGGGACGATAATAAAATTCGTCCTGGACGAATAGGACTTAGAAAATTTTTTTCGAGCAAGTTCCTATTCGTTCCAAGTGCTCTATAGGAGATAACTGACAGATCGTCCAGTACGATAAATATCGTCCTGTACGATCAGTATAGAATTTTAAGATCTCCTTATTTGTGTGTGTGAGATTTTATTCACTCAATTACAATCACTCCCTTTCAAAATTAATTCTAAGAAAAATGCAAACTTCAAATAAACAAAATATCTCATGTTGAATTTGATTTGAAGTTATCGTAGTCTGGAGTCTGATTTTCCTGAAATGTTAGTACACACAAGAGCAAGTGTAAATCTTCTGAAATTGTTAGGAGATAACTATACATTTGAACAATAATGTTTGGAATCATCAAAACTACATAAGTTGCACAAATATAAATCATTCAAATAGCAACTATTCAAACAAATAGTTCTCCAAGTGAGAGGATAATCGTAAGTAAGCTTATTCGTCCAATTACACTCATAATTGAAATATTTTGATTTATCCTAGTTTAATCTTATAATGCATTGGCTTTCAACAGGTTGATTATATCAGACAGGCCATAAGTATTACACACCCTTCATCGTTTGACATGGGGAAAATGCAAGTTCAATATAACAATCGCTTGACGATGTTGATGGTCATTATAACTAGTTGGAGGCGTTGATATTCACTGAGTATAATCCACTTGATTCCATTGAGGATAAGGGTTGACGAAGGACTAAAAAAAGCCACGAGCAAGCTTAGTCATCTACACGGTCTACGTTAGATGCTTCTTTAAGGATGATGGGCAAGAGTAGTCAGAAATAAGTTGGAAATGACCCACCGAGGTTGTTAATGTATGCGGGCTCAAAAACTTTTGTTGTGCCATCACAATTCGCTGCAAGAGTCCCTACCATGATGGGGGGGGGGGGGGGGGGGGGTCAAGCTCCACTAAATGCAGGTCTGTCAACATATTATTAGAACCAGTACAACATGCAATAGGGCATTAGTGCTTCTTCTTATCAAATATATACTTATGCATTTTAGCCTCTAGTGCTACACACATCGAGTATGCAGATCCCTTTATGGATGAATTTGTTTGGATTGCTGTCATCTCTTACACAACAAGATGAGCTCCTCTAACACATTCAACCACCAATGAGCACCATAGATGAGGAGACTGAATACAAGAATGTTGATGAGAGCCAATTGTATCGAAGGCCTAGCCAACCACCTAATAGGTACATATCAGGGAGTGGAGCCATCCCCCCATCGTAGAAAAAAATATGATGACAAGATATATAATGTAATAATGATTCATATTTTCAAAGTCAATGTGTAATTTTATTTTCATTGGAATGGAAGAATTATTAAATAAGTAATATTCTATAATCATGATTTCCACCAGGCAACTGTTCACATTCTAATCAAGTACATATAAGTGAATGTTAAACTATTTTAATTTCATTTACATAGTCATTATTATTATAAAATATTTATTATTAGATCATATTCAATAATTAATCAATTGTTAAATTAATATATCATTTAAGCTTTAATAAAACTTTTAAATCTTTCACAGTAATACAAATTTTGAAATATTATTAATTTTAACTATTTTTTTATAATAATATATTAATTTTGTAATAGAATATTTATTAATTAAAATTATTTATCAATTAATTTTGATGCTAAATCTCAAAATCTATAAATAGGCCCAATCTTATCATATGGAGGGGGGCTTGGATCTTGGTAAGGTTGAACCCTTGGTTAGAGATTGGAAAGGGTTCTGATGCTTCAAGGATCCCAGAGTTCTACCCAAGCATTACTGCCAGCGAATTTCTATCTAAAATTTAATCTAAATTGTGATTGACATAGGGTATGCAATTTTTAAACTAAAGATATTAGGTCAATCATATAAATTCATAAAATTTAAGAAGTGATATAACATTGTAAGTAAGAAGAATTTATCAAAGACATGATTCAATTTAGACATTTGACTATAGAAAATCATTACAAGAGAAATGTATAAAAATTCTATATTTCAAAGTTTAATAGAATATAAATGAACATAAGATCAATTTGAATTAAGAGATTGAACGAATTTGGAAAGAAGAGAATTACCTCATGTGGCGCTTTGCGCATCTTTTTCAAAATTTTGGGGCACATTTTTATGCATTTTTTTTCTTGATTGGGCTTATTTTGTGCATCTTTTTCACTTTGCAAGTCTTTACGAATTCCTTTTGATTTTTGTACATTTGTACAATGTTCAAGAGTAATTGGACCAATTCTTTCCAAAATCTTTTATCTAAAATTTCAAATGTTTCTAGGTGCATAAATATCTCTTAAGCATAGAAATAAAAAATAAGAAAACATCTAAATTGTAATAGTAATATTAACTTTTATGTAGTCTAAATGAATAGACATGAATTTAAAAGTTCTAATTACAACAAGTTATAAACAACTTATAAATAAAAAAGTCTAGATTTTCTAATATAGATAATCTCAAATTACAATCGAATTTAAGCACTATGTAGATTAAATAATACTAATGAAATTCATAAACATTAACCACATTTCAAAACAAATCTAATAAAAACAAATTTTCATTGATATTAAATAAACAGATTACACATAAAAAAAATACATTGAACTTAAAAACATAAAAACAAACACGTAACAATAAAACTGACAAGATAAAAACATAAAAAAAAAAATACAACAGACACACACATAAAAATATTTCTACTGTTCTGGAGGAGGAGGAGGAATGCCGCCAAAGAGGTTGAAGTAGGAGGCCATCAACATTACATTGGTATTAATTTCATGAACTTCATCTTTAATATTACCAATGTCATGTTGTTGCTGCGTAAGTTGAGCATCAAATTGATCAAACATTTGATCAATGTGAGTCTCTAGTCTATCAAATCTCTCAATCAGATTCTGGTAATCTGATTGAGAAGCAGAAGCTTGCACTCCTTCTTCTTCTTCTTCTGAAGCACTGGCATGTGCTTTTTCTTTTTCTTTTTCCTCCTTGAAGAGCAATCTGAATGATGCATCATTATAGTAAACTGACTCTTCATATTCTTCATCAGGATGCACTATATTGTATTTTTTTTCAAAGATATAAGTGATTAAGTGTCCTAATGAAATGTTCTTCTTCCTCTTCTGATCTGCATGTCCTATTTCTGAAAGCCCATAGATATGGTCTATGATGAGTTGGGCTTCGTCAATAGGATGTCTTTCCATGATTAAAAAGGTTAGAACAGAAAGGAGAGGAGTAATGTTAATTCTATCACCAGCTTTAGGAATAATTGAGGATCTAAGGATATGCTGGATGATTCGGGCATCTTGGGTCATACCGGAGACTTTAGCAACATGATAGGTTATGCCTATTTCTTTAATCACCCTATTGATTTGAAACCATTTGAAGGAGGTTTCTGACATTAGGGTGTGGGCTCTATATCCCTCAGTTCTTAAGTTTAAAAATGCACCAAGGTCGTGCTTGGTGATCTCAACTTTTTGCTTAAAAACAAAAAAAACTAATGGTGGAGTGGTCAGAATTGAAACTCATGTTAGCTAGAAAGTAATGGTAGGTTTGCTTATTGTAGAAGTGGGCGAGAGAAAGAATGAACTGAAATTGGGTTGAGGCGAAGAGGTGCAATACCCGAAATTTCAACTTAGTTTGAATGAGAATGCAAGACGGAGTGATTTTTGCGGAGGCAAAATGAGGAAAAGATTCCTCATTCGCCTTAGAAAGAAAGTTGTCGGGAGCATTCCTATTTGGTTTCTTCACCAACACCTTTTGTCTTTTGCTAGAGGAGGCCATTGTTGATTTGATGTAGAAAGGGATTGAAAAAGAAGTTTGAAAGTGTGATTGTCAAGTTTGAAAGCCTTCATATTTAAAGAAAAAACGATACGTTCGTCCTGGACGAAAATATTCGTCCTGGACAAAAAATTATCGTTCGTCTGGACGATATCATTTCTTACAGACGATCCGATTCGTCCAAAATATAACGGCTTTTTGTAATCAACACAACTTACGATGCGTCCCTTCGTACAGGCCTTTTGACTTGACCGATCGTACAGACGAAAAAATTTCGTACAGACGATCAAAAAGTGAATCGTTTTAATGACTCTTGAAAACCGTCCCCTACAATGAACCGACACATGTTCGTCTGGAAGAACGAAAATTTCGTACAGACGAAGTTCATATTAAAAACTGTCTTATCCACTCAACCGCTGCATTCAATCGTCCCGACGTTTGAGAAAGAAAAAAAAATTCGTCCTGGACGATCACAGATCGTACAGACGATCTATAAAAAACTGCTCTCAAAACGGTTAAAATTCGCGCAAACTGTTCCTTCACACATCGTCCCGTACGAAACCAATTTCGTCCTGGACGATTTCCTCCAAAAAAATTTTTAATTTTGAATTTTTTTTTTTAAATTAAGAAAATCAAACAAAACACAGAAAACATAAAACAAAATCATAAATACAAAAACAATTCATTCAAAACACACAAAATTTCATAAAATCAAAAAAACAAAACAAAACACAACAAATATCAATGTTGCAAAGACATTTTGGTTAAGCATTCAAATCAATAACACCAAGCCTTGTTATTAAAGTACTGAAGGTATCAAAGGCTAAAGGTTTTGTAAAAATGTCTGCAAGTTGATTTTCAGTTGAAACATGTATGAGTTCAATTTCTCCTTTGGATACATAATCCCTTATGAAATGATGCCTTATATTAATGTGTTTGGTTCTAGAATGTTGAATAGGATTTTTGGAAATACAAATAGCACTAGTATTGTCACAATAAATTGGAATAGTGCCTATAGTTAATCCTAAATCAATCAACTGTTGTTTTAACCAAAGTACTTGTGCCATACAACTTCCTAATGCAATGTATTCTGCTTCTGCAGTAGATAGTGCCACTGAATTTTGTTTTCTACTAGACCATGAAACTAATGAATTTCCAATGAATTGACATGTTCCAGAAGTGCTTTTCCTATCCACTCTACAGCCTGCAAAGTCAGAATCTGAGTAATCAATAATTTCAAATGAAGAGCTAAACTTAGGATACCAAATTCCTAAGTTTTGAGTTCCTAGTAGATATCTTAAAATCCTTTTCACTGCTGTCAAATGTGATTCTTTTGGATCTGATTGAAATCTAGCACATAAGCAAACACTGAACATAATATCTGGTCGGCTAGCAGTCAAGTAAAGTAAAGATCCAATTATCCCTCTAAATTTCTTTTGATCAACAGATTTTCCCTTAAGGTCCTTATCCAACTGAACTGAAGAACTCATTGGTGTACTAACAGGTTTAGTATTGTCCATTTCATATTTTTTGAGGATGTCCTTAATATATTTAGTTTGACTAAGAAAAGTACCTTCCTCAAGTTGCTTAATGCTAAATCCTTGAAAGTAATTTAAATCTCCCATTAGACTCATTTCAAATTCACTACTCATTATTTTAGAAAAATCATCACAAAGATGTTTATTTGAAGATCCAAAGATGATGTCATCCACATAAATTTGAACAAGAAGTATATCCTTTCCAATTTTCCTTAAAAAGAGAGTTGTATCCACACTTTCTTTTTCAAAAGATCTTTCAAGTAGGAAGGTGCTCAACCTCTCATACCAAGCTCTAGGTGCCTGTTTCAATCAATATAACGTCTTTTTTAATTTGAAAACATGATTTGGAAATTTAGATTTTCAAAACCTGGAGGTTGTTCTACAAAAACATTTTCCTCAATTACCCCATTTAAAAAGGCACTTTTGATATCCATTTGAAACAATTTAAAACCTTTAAAACAGGCAAAGGCTAGTAAAACCCTAATTGCTTCAAGTCTAGCTACAGGGGCAAAAGTTTTCTCAAAATCAATTCTTTCAATTTGATTATACCCCTTAGCTACTAATCTAGCCTTATTTCTAATGACTACTCCTGAGTCATTCATTTTATTTTTGAACACCCACTTGGTTCCAACAACACTTTGATCTTTTGGCCTTGTAGTTAGTTCCCAAACTTTATTTCTTACAAATTGATTTAACTCTTCTTGCATGGTCAATATCCAAAATTCATCTGAAAGTGCTTGATCAATGTTAGTGGGTTCAATAGTTGAAATAAAGGCTGAATGATTGACTTCATTGTTTAATCCATGCCTAGTTCTAACACCCTCACTTGGTTCACCTATGATCAATTCCTTTGGGTGATTTTTAGAAAATCTCAAATCTCTAGGCAAAGGGTCTTCTCTTTCTAAATTTTCTTCCAAATTTAATCTATCAATCTTTTGGGAGTTTTCTTCAATTTCTTCTTCAACAACTTTTGGCTCTTCCATATTTCCATTTTCATCAAAAACAACATGTGTGGTTTCTTCAATGACTAAAGTTCTTTTGTTGAATACTCTATAAGATTTTCCAACACTTGAATATCCAACAAAAATTCCTTTATCTGATTTTGGATCAAATTTTCCTAAGGCAGATTTTATATTATTATGTATGAACACCTTGCAACCAAATACATGCAAATGAGACAAATTTGGTGTTCTACCTTTTAGCAACTCATAGGGTGTTTTATTCAAATTTGATCTCACATTCACCCTATTCAGAACATAGCATGCAGTGCTAACCGCCTCAGCCCAAAAATATCTAGGAAGCGAGTATTCTGCTAACATTGCTCGGGCGGCTTCTATTAATGTTCTGTTCTTTCTTTCAACTACTCCATTTTGTTGAGGAGTTCTAGGTGCAGAAAAATTATGATCAATCCCCTTTTCTTTACAGAAATCTTCAAATCTTTCATTTTCAAATTATCCTCCATGATCACTTTGTATAGAAATTATTTCACATCCTAGTTTTGTTTGTATCCAAGTTGAAAAATTTCTGAATTCCTCAAATGATTCACTCTTATGAAAAAGAAATTTAACCCAGGTGAATCTTAAAAAATTATCTACTATAACAAATCCATATACCTTTCCTCCTAAACTAACAGTGCTTACAGGTCCAAAAAGATCCATGTGAAGAATTTCTAAAGGTTTACTAGTCCTAAGATCTTTATTGGACTTAAAAGAGGACTTCACTTATTTTCCTAATTGACATGCATCACATAGATGGTCCTTAGTAAAGTCTAGTTTAGGTATTCCTCTCACCAAATTCTTTTGGGTAATTCTTCTGAGATTTTTCATACTAGAATGACAAAGTCTCCTATGCCAAAGCCATGATTCATCAGAAACAGTTTTCAAACAAAAAGCAGTAGGAGATTGAATACAATTTAAATCTAGCATGTAGACATTGTTCACCCTTTTTCCATTTAAAACAATTTTTCAATTTAGGCTAATTATGCAGCTAGCAGGTAAAAATTTTACATTATAGCCCTTATCACATAGCTGATTTATGCTTAGTAAATTATGTTTTAAGCCTTCAACTAATAAAACATTGTCTATGAAAAAGTTTTTCAAATTTCCAATCATACCTGATCCAACCACTTTCTTTGTGGTATTATCTCCAAGTGTAACCTTGCCTCCACTCCTGACTTCCAGCGTTATGAATTGAGCAGTATCTCCAGTCATGTGCTTTGAACATCCGTTGTCCAGGTACCATATACTCTCACGAGGTCTTGTGTGAGAGTATTCCTACAAAATTCTCAAATGTTAGACCTGGGAACCCAAACTAGTTTGGGTTCACCTTTATGAAATTTATAATCAGATGCATGTATGATTTGTCTAGGTTTATGCATCTTAGTTCTCCACACCAAATTAGGTTTCATCTTTAAAGTGCAGGTGTGAGATATATGTCCCAAAAATTCACAATTGTTACATTTCACATTAGGAAAAATATTCCTATATTTTCTTTCATATGATTGTCTTCTAAGGGATTTCATGAATTTAGGATAATATTTAGGATTTGTAAAATCTTCAAGTTTAGGGGGGTTCCTATTATCCTCGAGAGCTCTTATAGTGAGTTTGTAAAATGAATTCATATCCTCCAAGATTCGATTGGTATAATTGATTCTATATGTTTTGCTCTCAGATTCATCCTTAAATTTCTTAAATTCTTTTTCAAGTTCAGCATAGGATGATTTTAAATTCTCAAAATTTTTATTCAAGTCATCATATTCATCAAGTAGTTTCATGTGGTTGCTATCAATTAAAACATGATCTTTCCTACGGATTTCGTGTTCCTTATTAAGCTCTTCCAATTCTAAAAACTACACTAGCATGCATTTTTTTCATTTTCCTATATGCATCATGCATGTGTTCAGAAACTTCAAATAATTCATTATATGTTAAATCACATACCTCTTCTTGATCTGATTGTTCAGCTTTATCTGCCATCAAGCAAAGGTTGGTGACTTCTTCTTCTTTTTCAGTCTCAGATGAGTCTGAAGCTGAGTCCGCCCAAAAAGCCTTTTGAAACTTCTTCTTGCCCTTCTTTACCATTGGTTTCTCCTCTACCTTCTCCTTGCTAGGAGTGGCTTTGAGTTTTAGACAATCAGTCTTTATATGACCTGGTTTCCTGCATTCATAACAAATCACTTCATTAGAAACCTTGCCATTTCTGTTATACTTACCTCTATTCCATTGCTGGCGTCTCTTCTGCTTCCTCTTTAAAAAGCTTCTGAATTGTCTAGTCATCAGTGCAATATCGTCTTCATCCTCAGGTTGTGAGTGTTCACTTTCTGACTCTTCCACATTTAGTGCAATATTCTTGTCTTTTCTTGGTTCACCTGCATCAATCTTTCTTTGACTTACTCCTTGCTCGTAAGCAATGAGTGAATCAAGAAGATTGTCAATGGAATAAATGTTCAGATCTTTAGACTCTGTAATTGCAGTAATTTTAGCATCATATGCAGTAGGTAAACAACGAAGAATCTTATTGACCATTTCAGCATTAGTTAATTCCCTACCAAGTGCATGCAAAGAGGTGACAATTTGGGTGAATCTTGTGTACATGTCAGATATAGATTCATTAGGTTTCATGCGAAATAATTCGTAGTCATGTAACAAGATATTGAGTCTTGATTGCTTAACCTCATTTGTCCCTTCATAAGTAATACAAAGTCTATCCCATATGTCTTTTCCGCTTTTACAAGTGGAAACTTGCATGTAGTCTTCATATTTTAAAGCACAAAAGAAACTATTTAAACATTTCGCATTTAATTGTGCTAAGTCACTTTCTTCTATAGTCAAATCTGCATAGGGTGTTTCTACCCTAATTCCATCAACTAATCTAGTTGGTTTTGAGTAACCTTCCTGGACTAGCATCCACATGCGATAATCAAGTGACTGTAAGAAAGTAGACATGCGTGTTTTCCAAAAATCAAAAGGAATATTGTCAAACAGTGGAGGTCTAGTGATAGAGTAACCCTCAGGTGTGTTTCGGTTTCCAAATGTAGCCATCTACGTTAATCAAAAAGTAGTTCAAACTTATGATTTTGAAACTATGCTCTGATACCACTTGTTGAGTCCAGTAATTAGGTTGTTAAGCCTAAGTAAATGTCCCACAGCTACCAAGAGGGGGGTGAATTGGTAGTTTTAAAAATTTTAAACCCTCTTAATGATAAAGTTGAACCGAAATAAAATTTTCTTTTAAAGTTTGTAGAAAAATATTTTTCAACCACAGAGTTGTTAAAACTGAAATTTGAAGTGCGGAAACGTAAAAGCAATAAAGTAAATGACACCAGATTTATAGTGGTTCGGTCTATAACCAGACCTACATCCACTCCTCAGAGGCACCCTCTGAGTATTGCACTAATACCACAAAGTGACTCTCCTTTAGCACCCACAGCAAGGCGGAGAAGCCTGTACAAAACACTCTTTTCACCACTACCCGGTGCGGCAGAGAACCGTCGTCCTTTTACACAATCAACAGTGCTGGCAGAGAACCGTCGTCCTTTTACACTCTCCTAGTGTGGGCAGAGAACCCTACGGCTGTTCACACTCTCCAAGTGTAGGCAGAGAACCTTTGTCCTTTTACACTCTCCTAGTGTGGGCAGAGAACCCTTCGGCTGTTCACACTCTCCAAGTGTCGGCAGAGAACCGGATCTCCTTGACTGATCTTCTCACAAGAATCTAGAAGGAAGAAGAAAAAGAGTGAAGAAATCCAATTTCACAAGTAGAGACTCTTACCTTAGTAATCCAAGTGAAGCCTTCTCGCTCCAGTGGTAGGAATCCTCCTTTGAATGCTCTCTTCCACTCTCTCCTTGGCTATTCTCTCAAGAGGCACGAAGATCAAATGACAAAAAGATTGGGTGGCAGTCTAATTTGGACTATTTATACAAAAGACAAGAAAAACCGCCCAAAAACTGCAAGTTTCCAATTCTGTACGTAATGGATCGTCCTGGACGATTTTACTTAAACGATCTGAAACGACCCAATTTGTATATGTGTACGAAATGACTTCGTACAGTTGATCGTCCTGTACAAACTAGGTTCGTCCAGTACGAACGGTTATTACAAGGTCGATTCTAGAAACTGCTGAGAACTGTTCTAAGTCGGTTAATCGTTTGGACGAAAATATGTTCGTCTGGACGAAAATTTTCCAGAGAGCCGATTGTCCTGGACGATTATTTATTTCGTCTGGACGAAAATTTTCCAGAGGACCAATCGCCACGGACGATAATTTGTTTTCGTCTGGACGAAAAATTTCCAGAGACCCGATCGTCCTGGACGATATTTAATTTCGTCTGTACGAAAATTTTCCAGAGGACCGGTCGCCTCGTACGATAGCAAAATTCGTCTGGACGAAAATTTTACAGAGAACCCATCGTCCGGGACGATAATAAAATTCGTCCTGGACGAATAGGACTTAGAAAATTTTTTTCGAGCAAGTTCCTATTCGTTCCAAGTGCTCTATAGGAGATAACTGACAGATCGTCCAGTACGATAAATATCGTCCTGTACGATCAGTATAGAATTTTAAGATCTCCTTATTTGTGTGTGTGAGATTTTATTCACTCAATTACAATCACTCCCTTTCAAAATTAATTCTAAGAAAAATGCAAACTTCAAATAAACAAAATATCTCATGTTGAATTTGATTTGAAGTTATCGTAGTCTGGAGTCTGATTTTCCTGAAATGTTAGTACACACAAGAGCAAGTGCAAATCTTCTGAAATTGTTAGGAGATAACTATACATTTGAACAATAATGTTTGGAATCATCAAAACTACATAAGTTGCACAAATATAAATCATTCAAATAGCAACTATTCAAACAAATAGTTCTCCAAGTGAGAGGATAATCGTAAGTAAGCTTATTCGTCCAATTACACTCATAATTGAAATATTTTGATTTATCCTAGTTTAATCTTATAATGCATTGGCTTTCAACAGGTTGATTATATCAGACAGGCCATAATGGATGCGGGGCAAGAGTAGTCAGAAATAAGTTGGAAATGACCCACCGAGGTTGTTAATGTATGCGGGCTCAAAAACTTTTGTTGTGCCATCACAATTCGCTGCAAGAGTCCCTACCATGATGGGGGGGGGGGTCAAGCTCCACTAAATGCAGGTCTGTCAACATATTATTAGAACCAGTACAACATGCAATAGGGCATTAGTGCTTCTTCTTATCAAATATATACTTATGCATTTTAGCCTCTAGTGCTACACACATCGAGTATGCAGATCCCTTTATGGATGAATTTGTTTGGATTGCTGTCATCTCTTACACAACAAGATGAGCTCCTCTAACACATTCAACCACCAATGAGCATCATAGATGAGGAGACTGAATACAAGAATGTTGATGAGAGCCAATTGTATCGAAGGCCTAGCCAACCACCTAATAGGTACATATCAGGGAGTGGAGCCATCCCCCCATCGTAGAAAAAAATATGATGACAGGATATATAATGTAATAATGATTCATATTTTCAAAGTCAATGTGTAATTTTATTTTCATTGGAATGGAAGAATTATTAAATAAGTAATATTCTATAATCATGATTTCCACCACGCAACTGTTCACATTCTAATCAAGTACATATAAGTGAATGTTAAACTATTTTAATTTCATTTACATAGTCATTATTATTATACAATATTTATTATTAGATCATATTCAATAATTAATCAACTGTTAAATTAATATATCATTTAAGCTTTAATTAAACTTTTAAATCTTTCACAGTAATACAAATTTTGAAATATTATTAATTTTAACTATTTTTTGATAATAATATATTAATTTTGTAATAGAATATTTATTAATTAAAATTAGTTATCAATTAATTTTGATGCTAAATCTCAAAATCTATAAATAGGCCCAATCTTATCATATGGAGGGGGGCTTGGATCTTGGTAAGGTTGAACCCTTGGTTAGAGATTGGAAAGAGTTCTGATGCTTCAAGGATCCCAGAGTTCTACCCAAGCATTACCGCCAGCGAATTTCTATCGACCACCGCCAGACCATAGCCCGACTGTCGATCGTTGCCGGATTACCCTTCATCCATTGGTTGTCGTTGATCCACCATCTATATGCCCACCGTCGTACGGACCATAGCCCGTCCGCCGACCTTCGCTGGACATCCGCCTGTCCGCCAACCACCGACTGTTGATGAACGTCTGCCCGTCCGCCAACGGTCGCTAGATGACTGCCTGATTACAGTCCTTCTGACCACTGTCGCCCACCAACTACTTCCCCTTCAACCACAGTCACCCGCTGACTACGGTCCCTCTGATCACCATCGCCAGCAAACTCTGGTCCCTCTGACCTCCATCATAAGTGAACTACAATCCCTACGATCATCGTCACTTGCTGGCTAAAGTCCCTCCAACCACCGACACCAACTTACTATAGTCTCTCAGACATTCGTCTTCTACCGTCTACGACCCCTTTGACCATCGTCACCCGACTATGATCCTACCAATCAAATGAACAAGCCAACACTCTCTTAAGAACAACCCTCCTATCACTAGATTATTCCAACTCCCACATGTAATTTGCTTTATATGATGCATATTTGCGACATCGAGCTAAGGTTTTCTGTCGAGAAAGAGCCTCATTTGTAACCAACAACAAACATTAGTGAATTCATTTCAATTGAACAAAACCCAGTGGTTTTTCTCCTTTTTAGAAATTTTCACATAAAAATATTGATGTCTTTTATGACTCTTCCACCTCTCTCCCTTTATCTATATATATGTTGCACAACATTAAGCTCATTATCTCTTTTCACCATGAATTTTTCAGCCCTCAATTGAACAAGTTAAAATTGAAACCACCTCTAACATTTTTTGTTAGCTTCATACGCCACTGGGAATAATAATTTCGTTTTAAATAAACTTTCTGCCATTTCACACTGCTCTTGGCTTCTTCCTAATTTATATCATCTATCCATCTCCAAAAACACATGAAAAAAATAAATAAATGAAAAAATATTCGCGCTGGGCTTAACAAGATAATAAATGTGCGTTCCAAATTGAACGGCGAGCTCAATCAATCCTCATCAGAGTACCTCAACAAAGCAAGCAATCCCCATCTCTTCCTACCTTCCCCCAAAATAATGGCCTCACCGCTCTCCGGCATCCACCTTCTTTCCGCCACCTCGGCAGCCGGCACCAAATCCTCCCCCGCCACCGCCTTCACTCCGGTAACCCAAAGGTGCCTCCTTTTTCCTACCCGAAGCCTCATCTCAAAGAGAACAATAAGACTAATGGCAGTCTACAGCGCGCCGACGAGCCCCGAAGGTATTTCGGAGAAGGTATCGGAGAGCATAAAGAAAGCTGAAGAAACGTGCGAAGGAGACCCTAAGAGCGGCGAGTGCGCGGCAGCGTGGGATGAGGTAGAAGAGCTCAGCGCCGCCGCCAGCCACGCGCGCGACCGAGCTAAGAGCAGCTCGGATCCACTCGAGAACTACTGTAAGGACAATCCGGAAACCAAAGAGTGCCGAACCTACGAGGACTGATTTTGTTGCAGTCGAATAATTCACGCTTTGGATCATGAGAACAGGGGAGGAAGAAAGGTGTCGACTTTCGTTAGGGATTTGATACTCGATCCGTTTGTGGACGATGACAATGGTTTGTTTGCCTTTGTTTGATGTTATAAATTATGGGATTTTCTATGGAATTCTATTTCGAATAAACGCTTGATCTTAGCTTGGGCTCTTTGGTTTTTAGATTGATTTTGGAGATTTTGTGCTGCAAAAAAACTAATTTTTTTTCTTGTTTTGGGTTAAATCATGGATTTGAAAAAGCATGATTGTTGGAGTGGGATTGAAGGTGTTATTGCCATGATTCTGCTAAATCTCTCTGGCCTCTCCTCTTACATTTCAGAGGAGGAGGTCGAAGTCGGCCTGATTTTTGTTTTTCAGCTTTTTCTGTGAGCCATTGTCAAAGGAGACGAGGAGGTTAAAGGATTCTAATATATATTAAATTATTAAGATGTTCACAGCGGCCTTAGGATGCAAAGTGGCTGTGAAGATCTATTGAGAAAATAATTTTTTTTTTAATACAATTTTTTTTGGAAATCAACAAAAGAGTGGTCAAATATATATTATGATTATGATTTAGAAAGTAAAATTGTAAGAAGACTGTTCTAAATGAAGCATAGGATGCTAATCTCAATCTCAGCGGTAAATGAATTATTTATTTTTTAAAATTTTCGTAGTTGAAAGAGCTTTGAGAATTCTAATTGTTTGATATGGGTGCTCATATTGCTTAAAGAAATTGAAAATTCGACCCGTTAAGTTAATGAGTAATTTGAGGGACTTCTTATGTGTAAATGTACTTTTATTTATAATGAAAATTCTTGGGCTTATTATGCCAAGAATTCAGGGTTTTAGAAATAGTATCATGATATAATAAATCATTAGTTTTGTTGCGTCTTGAAATATTCGCGGCGATAGAGAAATATAAAATTTAAAGTCTTAGTTTTGTACGAAGATCCAACACATAATTAAATAAGAGAGGGTGCCATATTTATAAGAGATATTAAGATTTTTACGTGAAAAATCCTGAAAATGGGAGAATGAATCAACTAGTATTTTCAGTTAATTACAAATGACAGCCTTTATTGGAGAGAAGGTATTGGCTTGATGTAACAAATATATATCATATGGAATGCATTACACTGTGGAAATTGAAAGAATCAATATTGATATGTTAGTTCAGTTGGCAAGACCATAGTCGGCGGGCGATGGAGGTCAGAAAGAATGTATTCAGGTGTTGGTGGTTCGAAGGATCATTGTCAGATGGAAGTCCAAGAATAATTGGAAACCAGGTGTAGGTTATGGCGTCAGTCGGCGGCCGAGTGGAAGTTCAGCGTTAGTCTGGGGTCGAGTATAAATACAGGGTCAGTCGGTGACCGGTCAGAAGCCCGACATCAGTTAGTGGTGGGGTAGAAATCCGGCATCAGTCGATGGCCAGGCTGAAGTCCGGCGTTAGTCGGTGGCCGGACATAAATCCGGCATTAGTCAGTGGCCAGGCAGAAATGTCGCATCAGTCGGTGGTCGGGCAGAGATCAGGCGTTAGTTGGTGGCCGAGTAGAAATCCGGTGTCAATTGGTGGCCACGTAGAGATCTAATGTTAGTTAGTGGCCAGACAGAAATATGACGTCAATTGGTAGCCGGGCTGAAATCCGGCGAAAGTTGAGGAGGAGTTTGATGACAAGAGAACTCTCTTTCTTCTCTTCTTACTTGGACACCCTTTCATGAGAAATGATGAGTTTATTTATAGTTTTCTAAGAGTGGCATGACCAGAAAATATGAGAAAGATCAAGGGTTTGTGAGTGATTTGAATGGGCGGTTGATGTCGATGTTAATCCCCTTGATCATAGACCATTTACTAAACATTTGAATGTCTTAATGATATCATAATTCAATGATCATTGGCTCGTTGGATTCGTCTCGTCGAGCCCCTTGATTCAACTATAAGCATGTCACATTTGGAAACTGCTTGGCAATCCAAATCATGGTTTGAACATTCTAAATGCACTTCACGTCATTGATTTTAACCCATTTGAGCTCAGATTGGGTCGAATTTATTGTAGTTGGGTTCGTATTTTCTAGATGTTTAGTTTGACTGTAAGTTTGTTGATATCGAAGTTCAAATGGTCCCAAATTTAATTTTTGAAGTTTCTAACCTGATTTTGCCTTGAGATTCGTGCCCGATCAAGATAAATTTTTTGATGATATATGAGTTGCCCCCTATTTTTAGACAACGAAGCTCCAGAAGTCCAAAAATATATGTTACAACATTGTCAAACTATTCAAATCATAAAAAGTGCAGGAAAATCACATTCTAAAATATTAAAATGGCATAAAATTGATTATAGAAGCTCCGCTATGCTATGAAAAAACTAAAATTGGATCTGGAACTTTGAAATTTGTTACGGGGATCCAAACAATGTTCGATTTGGACTGTTTGGGTCGAAAATTGGGCTTAGATACATTTTAGCGGACGAACCGGCCGGCCGTCCAGCGCCGCCATTGCCCATGCACCTGAGAAGGCACGCCTTTTGAGGCGCACGATGCCCTTTTGAGCAGTCGACAACTACTGGCTACAATTATTACTAATTTATTTATGTGAGGGGCCCACTGATGTTTTTAAGGGGGCGTTGGCTACAATCACCCCTTTTTATAAATTTATTTTATTTTATTTTTAATTTTTTAAAGAAAATTTTTATTCTAAAATGTTCATATTTTGGACCCCAAAATTTTGAATGAACTTCTAGAAGGAATTAAAAAAAAATTAAATAAAAATGAGGGGGAAATTTTTCCACATCCCCCCCCCCCCCCCCCAAACATGTTCAAATAATTTCCCTCCTTTTTCATCCTATAAATAGACCCCTAAGACAGGGGAAAATTGCTCATCTCTTTCTTCCTCTAACTTTCTTATAGTTGAGGTCTTCCACTATCTTGAATATGTGGCATTCCCTATTAAGAACAAGTGTCAATCTCTTGTGTAGAAGTTAGAATTCTTCCTCTCCTTTTCTTTCCCACTTATTTTTTTTAACTTTATATACTTTTCAATATTTTTGGTAGGTGACATCTCCCATCCAAATTCAATGCCCTCTTTAGTGTTGAAGAAACTTTCTCCTCATTCTATTTTCTTTTGCTATGATATTTTTTTTTACATTAGAGACATTTCACTATCTGAGATATGTAGCATTTTTTATCAAGCTTTAGTGCACCTCTTTTGTGTAGAAGAAATCATGACGAGAGAGTATTTTCTTAATAGGCAACCCTTTCCAGAAGAAGATTAACTACTGCTTGTATGGGAGGGTGATTTGAGAATATCTTATGGTAATAATACCTTGGAGGAGAAATAATGGTTCTCAACAGACGGGGATAATTTTGATGATCTTTGAGAAAAATTCCATCGGTGATCGACGATCGAGTGGAAGTCTGATGTTGATCGATGGTTGGGTGGAGAGCTGAAGGAAACAATTAGAGAGTGTGCTGCTAATAGGAGTCGAGCGAGAAGCCAATGATGACTGATATGAAGTAAAGGATCGACAGTATACATCAGATGAAGGAACGATAGTGGTGGTGGTCTAGTTGCATTCTGCTAAGGCAATATGCATCTAAATTGACGTGTATGAACATAAGAGATCCCTAATTGTAAGGATCAAAGCAGTGTGCCATATTAGTAATCTGGTGACACGCTAACATTATTAATTGAGTAGAGGTCTGATGATAATCAGGTTATAATCATTCTTTAAAGAAGAAGTTGCATGAGATATTTCAATGTGTAGTAGAAAAGAAGTCAATAGAATCTACCAATGATATTTGACATTTTTGAAGTTGCTTGTTTCTTAATGATATTAACTTGTATGGATGATTTTGGTGTAACTTTAATTTTAGCTTCTTGTCAAAATGAATGTATACTTAAACTTGATGTGGAATATATGTAACTCTAATGATATTATATATAAAGTTGAGATTATTTTATGAGCTTAATGCTTATTTTTTATTTGAAATGAACTTGTCCCCCATAGTAAATTAAGTTGTTTGTGCATCTTTGAGATATGCTTTGACATATTGCTCCATGTGTCTTTTGAGGCTTTTTAATCTACTAAGATCTTTATATGACTAATGACTTTATCAACCACATACTTTTATAAAGTCTTTCTTATGAGGACCTTGTCCAATACTAGCTTCCATTTAAGGTTACCTTATAGGTAGTTCTTCCTGGGTTATTTGTCAGAGCATTGTTTAATGATGTTAACAGATTGATAGAAATCAACAAAGGAAAATTGACCTATCTAAGATTGTTTATCAGGGCATTGCTCGATAATATTAACATGTATGGAAGAGGTCAAAAGAATCCACCAATGAAGTATAACCTATTCGAGATTGTTTGTCAAAGCATTGATTGATGACATTAACTTATATGGAAGAGGTCGAAAGAATACATCATAGATGTATGACATATCCGAGGTTATATATTAGAGCACTACTCGATGATGTTAACCTATACGGAAGAGATCAAGAGAATCACTAAGGATTTATGACCTATCTGAGGTTATATGTTAGAGCATTACTCGATAACGTTAACCTATGCGGAAGAGGTCGAGAGAATCCAACAAGAATGTATGACCTATTCGAGGTTGTATATCATAGTGTTGTTCGATGACATTATCTTATATGGAAAAGGTCGAGAGAATCCATCAAGGATATATGACTTATCCGAGGTTATATATTAGAGCATTGCTCGATGATTTCAATATATATATATATATATATATATATATATATATATATATATATATATATATAAGAGGTTGAGAGAATATACCAATGACGTATGACCTATTCAAGGTTGTATGCTAAAGCATTACTTGATGATGTTAACCTATGTGGAAGAGGTCAAGGGAATCCATCACCTATTCGAAGTTGTATATTATAGCATTACTCGATGACGTTAACATGTGTGAAAAAGGTTGAATCAAATTCCCTTGGAATCGATTTTATCTTGATTGGGAGGGGTGTATTCTAAATCAAAGGTGAAGAATAGTCTATCTTTAGATTGTTACTGTCTTTTTGATATCGATATTAAGATATTGCCCAAGGAGTTAAAATCTAGTTAGGAATTGTATAAAGCTTAAAATTTATTAGAAGCATCATTGCATTTGCTGAGAGTTTTCTAAAAAATAGTTTCCCAAGATATCATTTTGGAAGTTGAAAGCATTAGAGGAATCTTCTTAACTACGATTACAGTCAATGCTGCCCCCAAATCCACTTCTGATTCCCATTAATTTAATGTAACAATGGATGATGTCAAGATATTAGTATAAATGACCTTTTGAGGTTTAAGTCAATGGCGGAGTGGGGAGGTGGTCTGCGGGGGCATGTGCCCCCTCTTAAAAAAAAATTGCTGGTTGCCGATTCGAGGGAGTGGCGGTGCCAAATTTGAAAAAATAATAGACATTATATCATTATCTATTAGGCTTCCTTCAACATTTCCAAAAAAAAAAAAAAAAAATTGTCACGCAAAGGCTTTCATGCATAGTACATACCCTAGTCTGGTTTCTTCGGGTTGCAGATTCTCCTCTACATAGTGAACCAGAAGTTAACCGGTGCGTCCACCCTTGCTTTCCCATTTCACTCACAAGAACAACTGCTTTCCCTTACGTCTTGGATCCGACCGACCTATGCCTTTTGGTTTTGGTTTTATATATATATATATATATATATATATATTACCTAAACTAATAATTTCATTTACTAAAAATGGTTGTCAATGTACTATTTAGGATAAAAAAAATAAAGAATATGAACTTGTTTGATCTAATCTCAATATTATGTAAAAATTTTATGTAGTTTACTGTTTAATGTCTTCTTATTTCAATACATAATGTAGTTTCTTGTTTACTAGTTTAGGATAGCAAAAAATTCAGGAATATGAATTGTTTGTTTACCTATTTAGAATAACAAAAAATAATTTAATTTGTGCTTCATTTTTAATTTTATATTTAGTTTATAATTTTTTATGTTTTATGTAGTTTACGAATCTAAACTTGCACAAATGGAGTGCAGAGCGCATGTGTGAAAAATCATGTTCAGATTGCACTGTTGTTTACTATAATTTCAAATATGATGAATATTGTGGGTGTTTCATGCAAAAGTTGTAATCAACTAAGAGATAACAATGTGATATGACATTAAGTTTCTTACACAATGGTGAGGTGTTCGCTATATGAGGATTAAATCAAGAAATATTTTTAGAACGTCCTGGTGAAACAAGATGGGGTTTTTATTATGAGTTGCTAATTAGATTGATTACAATGTTCTCCTCAGTTGTTGATGTGCTTGAAATAGTTTTGGAGGATGGCATAGATTCTGAACAAAGAGGGGAAGCTTTTGTATTATTAATTTCAATGCAATCTTTTGACTTCTCTTTTAGTCTGCACTTAATAAAAGATATACTTGGAATCACTGCTGAACTATCAGATGCTTTACAAAGGAAAGATCATGACATCGTGAATGCTATGTCTTTAGTTCAAATATCAACAATCAGATTACAAGACATGGGAGGTACAAGTGGGATGATTTCATTAAAAAGTGAATTTATTTTGTGTTGAACACAAAATTATCACTTCGAATCTAAATGATAAATGGGTTTCTCATGGATGATCACGATGTGGACTTCAAGAAATGATAAATTTATATTACTATAGAGTTGATATATTATACACAGTACTTGATATGCAACTACAAGTGTTGAATAAACATTTTATAGAAACAAATACTGAATTACTTTTGTGCATTGCTTATTTAAATCCATCAAATTTGTTATGTGCATTCAACAAAGAAAAGTTAATTAAAATGATAAACTTATATCCAAGTGATTTCACTCATTCTGATTTGATGATTCTTTATAATCAGTTGAAAACTTACATTATGGATATGCGGCTTGATGTATAATTTTTATTATTAAAGGATATAAAAAGTCTTGCTGAAAAAATAGTTCAAACCAAGAAGAAAATACTATATCCCCTTATTTTTAGGCTATTGAAGTTGACATTAATACTACCCGTTGTAACAACAGGAGTTGAAAGAGCATTTTCTACGATGACAATCATAAAAAAGCGGCTACGCAATCGAATTGGAGATCAGTGAATGAATGATACTTTAATCGCTTATATTGAAAAAAAAGAGATTGTATTGACAATGATGTTATTATTCAGTTATTTTAAAATATGAAGAACATAAGGTATATTGTAAGTGTACTTCATTTATATTTAGTAGTTTATTTTTTAAATAAAACTTTTTAAAACTACTTATGCCGGTCCTAAGTCTGGATGAAAAAATTTTGAATGAAAATTTTAATAAAATAATTTAGTCTCCCCCCCCCCTCAAAAAAAAACTTTTTTTGGCTCCACCATTGGTTGGAGCAAAAATTGCCTCCCATTTAGGAATGATATTTTCACAGACGGCACCAAACTATTGCGTCCTGGAATATTCGCGATAGTAGAGAAATATAACGTTTAACATCTTAGCTTTGTACGAAGATCCAGCACATAATCAGATAAGAGAGAGGGTGCAAAATTTATAAGAGACCAAGATTTTTACTTGCAAAATCCTTAAAAGTGAAAAAGCACAGGGCCTAATCCAGTTTGAATGAATCAACTAATATTTGCAGTTGATTACAAATGAGGTTCTTCATTGGAGGGAAGGCCTTGACTTGATATAACAAA
Organism: Dendrobium huoshanense; assembly: GCA_016618105.1. Classification (NCBI taxonomy): domain Eukaryota; kingdom Viridiplantae; phylum Streptophyta; class Magnoliopsida; order Asparagales; family Orchidaceae; genus Dendrobium; species Dendrobium huoshanense. The sequence continues at coordinate 27,434,901 of CM028353.1, read as the reverse complement.
TATATGTCATATAAAATGCATTACATAGTGAAAATAGGACGAATCAATATATATATATGTTAGTTTAGTCAGCAGGACCATAGTCGGTGAGTGATGGATGTCAGAAAGACCGTATTCGGGTGACGACGGTAGGAAAGACTGTTGTTGGATGGAAGTCCAAGAATAGTTGGAAGCTGTGTGGAAGTCTGGCATCAGTCGGCGGCCGAGTGGAAATCCGGCGTCAGTTGGCGGTCAAGTGTAAATCCAGTGCCAATTGGTGGTCGAGTAGAATTCCAGCGTTAGTTGGTGGCCAGGCGAAAATTCGGCGTCAATTGGTGACCGAGCAGAAATTCGACGTCATTTTGTGGTCAGGCAGAGATCCGACATTAGTTGATGGCCGAGTAGAGATCTGATGTTAGTTGGTGGCCGGATAGAAATCCATGTCAATTGTTGGCCTGACTGAAGTCCGACGGTGGTCGAGGATGTCTCTACTGGAAAGATAACTCTCTTCCTTCTCTTCTTGCTTGTTCTCCATTTCATGAGAAATGAGGAGTCCATTTATAATTTTCTAAGAGTGTCATGACCAGTAAATAGGAGAAAGATCAAGGGTAAGTTGGGAGTGTTTTAAATGGACGGTCGATGTTGTTCCCCTTTATCATGGACAGTTTACTGAGCATTTGAATGTCTTAATGATATTAAAATTCAGCAATCATGGGCTCATTGGATTCGTCTCGTCGAGCCACTTGATTCGACTATAAACATGTCACGTTTGGAAACTGTTTGGTAATCCAAATCATGGTTTGAACCTTCTAAATGCACTTCAGGTCTTTGATTTGGACCCATTTGAGCTCGGATTGAGTAAAATTTGATGTCGTTGGTTCATATTTTCGAGACGTTCATTTCAACTATAAGTTTGCTGAAATCGAAGTTCACATGCTCCCGGATTTAATTTTTGAAGTTCCCAACCTGATTTTATCTCGAGATTCATGCTCGATCAAGATAAATTTTTGATGATATATCAAGTTTGAAGTTGAAAAAAATAATTTTTTAATAAAAATAATAATAATAAATAAATATTATTTGAAAATTATAAATAAAAAAATAAGGAAAAATAAAATTAGCAATAATATTAAATTAGTTAAATAATATATATTAATAATAAAAAAAAAAAGAGAAGAGGCTGCTTAACTTTAGTTATATATGTAACATATTTTAAAATTAATCTCTATTATTCATAACATATACGTTAGATATTTGACAAATGGATAGATAAGTCTGACACGTATCGATCACGTGTCAAAATATTCAACTGGAACTCCTGAAGGAAGTTGCCAAGTTTGTGCAGACTATTGCATTCTGCTACTGAACATTCAAACGGTCCAATGCTGAGAACTAAGAAATGAGCAGATATGAAAACAAGAAGAAAAAAGATATAAACGTTCAAATGGATATTCAAAATAGGAATGTTAGTTTTTGCCAATGTTTTCAATTCAAAGTATTTTGTAATGGATGGCTATTCTGATCTCTTATAAGGAAACTCAGTAAAGTTTTCAATTTTTTTTTTTCTCAATCACTTTAAATAATTACACGAAAACACAAGACATTTGTAGCATATGTTGTAATACTACAGTAATTCTTCAATAATTGTGATTCAAATGTTAGCTGGTTCATCTTTAAAAGTAAAAGGAAAGGAGGACCGATGAGGGAGCTAAAGGGAATGTAGAAAAGAGATTGTTCTATTCTGGATATTTGGACAAGGGTTGTTTGGACCGTGATTTGATTTAAGTAAAATTTTGTAAAATCGACTGAATCCGGATTTCGAAAATCCTGAGGGGCCTAAATCCTGAAAATTGATTAGTAACATTCATGATAAATCCTATGAAAACCCGTGTGACAGTTTGACTATGGAACGGATTTAGCGAGCGGGCTCTTCCTCTCGAGCCAATGAATTTCATAAATCCGACAAAAAAATAGTATTTCAAAAATCCGGGATTCAGCGTGAATAGGCAGAATTTTTCATCTACGACAGCTATTATTTGCTGTGAGATTTGGTTTTGCATTTTAGGCCGTTTGACTAGATCTCACTCAAATCCTGCTGCCAAAAGGCCCCTTAACATGAAACAATTATTACGTCCTCTGACCTGACGTAGAGGTACGTTCGGCCGCCAATTACATGTCGCCACGTGCTCTTACTCTTTACCGCGCGGCCCGACGACTTAACCCGGAGCGGAACCCGGGAATGCTATGTTCGCGATTTTCTCGGTATTGCTCGGTATTTGCTTTGCAAAAACGAGAAATACCGCTCTGTGAAGACCAAAACTATACAAATACCGAGTTGTACCGAGTTTTTCTACAACTCGGTACTTGCTCAGGATTTGCTCGGTATTGCTAGGGATTTGCTCGGTATTGCTAGGTATTTGCTCGGTATTGCTAGAAAAAACTCGGTACAACTCGATACAACTCAGTATTTGTTCAGGATTTGCTCGGTATTGCTAGGGATTTGCTCGATATTGCTAGGTATTTGCTCGGTATTGCTAGAAAAAAACTAGGTACAACTCGGTATTTGCTAGGTATTTGAAATATATCCAAAAGTTGATGGGATGTTGTTCGGCTCGTCAAGATAGTTGATGGCTCCTATTTGAGATCTTTCACCAGTGATCTTCATTTTCCCAGTGTCAAGCCTTATAGTTCTTTTGGCATGTATAATTATTGGACAATTAGTTGCTCCTTTGACTGTTCTAACGTTCTTAACTTTGAGCATGAATACGCATGAGGACACTAGATAAAATAGAGTGGGATGAGCATGCAGCTAGCATTGAAAGTAGGATAAGGTTGCATTAGTATAGGTTAACTAAACTACGGTACTTATACATTAATGAATTAACATACTTATATTAACAGATGACCATTGATGCATATGAATTCATGTTATCTATATATTATGCAACAAGATAAATAGTGTTGAAATCCAGTCGTTCCAAGTGCAAAGGATCCGACGGATACAAAGATCAATCTGTGGGATGCTCTCATGGATCACGCCATAATGAAGGAACGAATTTAGGAAAGATTTTATTAGAAATTTTATGTATTAAATCTGTAATCTATTATTTCCTCATCAAGATATCTTGTACATATCTATAAATAGGGAAGATAGTAATGAATAAAGGCAAGCTTTTCCCTCTCAAATTCCCGGTTTTAATATGATATCAAAGCCAACGACCTTAATTGCCGTCGAAGAACGATCCTAGATCGTCGGAAGAGGAAAAGAAAAGAAGAAGCTCGGAGCATCCGAGACTTGATCGTTGCCGACCCGTGTACGCTGGGACGGGACGAGACAGAGCCGAAGTACCGAGTGGCCGAACGTAGAGGAGCGTACGTTCACCGGACCAAATAAAAGTTCCTTAACATGAGAGAAAATTGATGATTTATGAAGTTGCTGATTAGAAGGGGCGGAAAAAGTTCATATACATAGAACCAAAATATTGTGTACAATGAGGATCAATTTCAAGTCTTAACTTTTTTTTTTTAATCACACCCACACAATTAATTAAGTAAAGCAAAGAAAGAGAAATAAGATTTTTTACTTATGAAGTTCTTAGAAAGAAAAACTACAAGGTCTAGCCCAATTGAAAAGATATAGTATTTTGCATGAATCAATAGGTTGATGATGCCCACAAATAATAGAATAACAACACATTTGGATAACATCACTATTAATTGCAATGTGTTGCTTATCAGGGTGTTGAATGTCATCAAGTCTTTAGATTATCTGAGACAATCGGGGCAACCAAATGTGATGCATCCATCAAATGGCTACAATGGCAGTAAGGTGATTATAAACATGAGATGAACATCATCTGGTCATCAAGTAGCGATGTATATCAGGTGGGTATGAGTTACACAATATCTATCATCGTATGATATTGTGACAATAAAAATAACTATAAACAGAAGATGAACATCATGTAATCTTCATGTTGTTATAGATTGACACAATCATAATCATCATATATGGGAGACAAGCATAGTTTGATGTTCAATGGCTATGGATGATGTGATCTCTATCATGCATGTAACATTGTTTAAGATGGATGTGGTTGAGAGAAAAGTCCGGTCATTAGGTGACTGATGTAGGAACATCTTTAGTAGAATACTCCTTAAGAATAGTGTATCATAGTTTGTTATTAAGTTTTTAGAATTTTCTTATTAAGTCTTTAAGTATGCAAGTATTGTGATAGGAAAGACAATTGATGAATATTATCCTCTTTTGAAGCTTTGTGCTTATTATTGTTCCCTGGATTGGGATTGCCTTCAAACATGTCCGATTCTTTCGACGAGCACCACATCAATTTGGTATCAGAGCCAGGTTCAAACTGATGTGGTGATCATCGGAAGAATCGGACATGCTTGAAGACAATCTTAATCTAGGGAGCAAAGATAAGCACAAAACTTCAAAAGCTTCAAAAGAGGATAATATTCATCAATTGCCTTTCCTACCACAATACTTACATACTTAAAGACTTGATAAGAATATTCTACAAAACTTAATAACAAACTATGATACACTATCTACCAAAGATGTTTCTACATCAGTGACGACAAGCAGTGCAATCATAATATGAGAAAGTTCTTCAAAACTCTTTCCATCATATTAAAAAAAAAAACTCAGAAACGAGTTTAAAAAATAGCCAAATTGATCAAAATAATACAAAAAATTTTCAGCGCCTCTTGAATGAAGCTATCAAAACCGATAATAATGCATCTCCACTTTTTATATATAGATCGACTCCTCTTCTTAAAGGAGCAATTCATCACAAGGTAATATAATATTGAAGGGATGATAGCTTTGAGAATTTCGAATCATCATGAACAAATTGTTGAAAAATAAGTGCAAACCAGCACAATTTTAAAGGCTGCTTATGCTCGAGGGGCTATTAGTTAGTTCCTTTCGACAGAGTGGTTGTTACTTGATGAATCTTTCAAAAACAGAAAGATAACTCAACCATGATGAGCCAAGCCAATCTAGCCTAAACCAAGCTAATCAACCTTGACCCACCTGCTTGGGCTTGTTCAAAGCCTTTTAAGCCCTAATTTTTCATTTGGGACGACCTTCTTACTGCTTTTTAAAATATCTTTTTAATACAAAAATTAGAAATTTTGTACTAGAAAGATGCTTTAAGAAGCAATAAGAAAGCCATCCCAAATGAAGCCTAAGTCACATCCATGGTCTCAATATGACGCATTGAATCTTGTCTAACGGATGTCAAGTTATTTTGAGCTTGTCTAATCTTCAATTTGGCCAAACTGAGTAAAACCAAACACCAATTCAACCTTTTTGAATGGCATTGAGATCAAGTAATTTGCATTGAATTTTGCACTTCATAAGCTATAAACTTTAACAATTACAACAAAAATTATATTGAAAACATTTGTTTATTGGTGCCAAAAGCATTTCTCAACCACATGTAGTTTCTAATTTCTACTTCCAACTTATGTAAAACATTGGCCCAAACCCCAAACTAATAAAGCTTGCAATTGATAAAAGCATAACATTATACACATAAGGAGAGGGCAATCAACAAAAAAAGTGAGAGAGAGACCATGAAATATGATTGAAGGAACTATTTATATTAGCTAAGTTTAATACTACAGCATGTAATTGAAAGAAAAAGTTACATTGAACATAACCCAAATCACATCAGATATGAAACCAGGAAAACTAGAGATGATAAGACTCAAACACCACCAACACGACAAAGAGATTTAAAATATTACAACTAAAACAGATCAACCAGACACACAACCAATAAGGTGAGCAACTCACCACTGAAACATATTCGAAGATGCAACTATCTGCTGTCCTGGGCAAGGAAGCTGCCATGGCTTCAAAAGCGGATCTGGAATCTCTGGAATATCCATAGCAACTCCACTGAACTCCTCAACAAATCGAAGAACAGAATTCATAGATTGAAGCCTATCAGTCAATTCCATAATCTGAGTTCTGAGTATAGTGTTCTCAGATTCCACCTTCAGATATTGATTCATGTGCATATTGATCTGCATCTCAATTTGATCGTTTTCTTTCTTGTAATTAGCAACCTGATTTACAATCTCATCGAGATGCTGCTGCTTCCTCAAGCGAGATCTCCGAGCGGAATCCCTGTTTGACACCATTCTCTTCCTCTTTCTCTCGTCAACCATTACCTCAGAGTTCTCAGAGCTGGAAGAATGGCGGGCTGGCCTCCCAGACATTTCTTTTGCCAAAAAAAAAGAATCTTTGCCGCTGATTCCAAAGATTTGGACTTCGTGGAGAATCGATTGGTATGAAGCAAAAATTTTGGGGGTTAATTCATGAGAAAACGTAGAACCAGTAAAGAAACACAACCGACAAGGATTGGAGGAAGCAGACGCGAAGAGTAGAGAAATTCATAAAGGCTAGAGATTGATTTCGTGCAAGAACATAGGGATCAAGATCTGGGTACTAAATCCTGAAACCTATATGAAGCACAAAAAAAAAAAGTATCTGGTCCGGATCTCAACTAGGTTTCTTTCTATCCAGAATCTATAATAGAAATTGGTTCCAAAAACCAGATGGAAACCAAAAAGGTCAAATTTTTGGCGATGGATTTCACAGAACAAGATCGACAGCAACCTAAATCTAATAAAACTCACAAAAAATAAGATCGTTCAATGAAAAAAGAAGAAGGAAAGAATACTTAGCTGGAAAAATAGCGCGTAAGGCAGGAAGGTAAAAATTGGCGACCGGGAAGGGAAGGTTTGGCCTGCCATGGAGATGGCTTTTTATAGAAGAGAGGAACGGCATATCAAAAAGCCGATGCGAATATTCCACCATTATTTAGCTTATTTTCTTAGGGAAATGAAAGCAACATACTATCTTCCATCTGTGCAGCCGAATTAAAAAAAAAAAAAAGAGATAGAGAAAGAAATTTTATGACTAAGAGAAATAATAATTTGGTTGAATTTTATTAGAGATTAAAGCAGAAGATTAATTTTAAAAAGTTGTAATTTTTTGTTTTACATTTTATGGCTTATTATTTATTATTAAAAATAATTTAATCTTGAATAAAAATAACAAAAATTAAAGATTAACAATATTGGTTCAGGATGTTTTCATCAATTTTAATTTTAATTTTATTGAATTTATTTTAAGATAAATGTGATAGAAATTTTAATTAATTACTCATATATTATAATTATTTTCAATAAATTTAATAAATTTGAGATTTTTATTAGAATATTTTAACATTAATTTAAAAGAAAATAAATTTACTCTACTTAGATAGCCTACTTATATTTTTCTCAAATAAATATGTATTATAATCTCTATTATGTTTATTAAGCTATCTAAATAACGTGGACATAAATTTTTTTTTTTTTTTTTTTTAAGTGAAGTAGTAATATTTTTATTATGCATAAATAAGAGAATATTTTAACGTAAAAACTTTCTGGAAATGACGAGGGTTTAACGAGATTCCATCAAGTAAAATATTATAATGTCTATGCCAAAAGAGATGCTTGCACAAATTAGTAAATCTTCACAAAAGAGGAAGTATACAATGTGAAAGTATTACATCAACATTACTAATCAGGTCATTAGAAAGCCAAAGTTTTATATAATCAAACCATCTAAGAATAGTCTCTCTAATCTTATCTACCACAAAAGCTACTCCAATCTTTTCACGTATATACTCGTTTCACGTTTTATCTCTAAGATTAAAGTCACTCATCCACCTGAGTACCCTCATCTCTCTAACACTTAATTTAATCTTATGCTTCTCATTTAATGACCAACATTCTACTCCATTATAAAACTTTCCCCTAAGTTTGAGGATTATGATTCCACATTACAAATTTTAATTTTAGATAGTAAGTGCTAAGACATAATTTTCTTAGAAAAACAAACATCACAACAACTTTTTAAAGTTTACCAAGCAAAAAGATAGAGAAGCTTTCAACACTTTTGTGTAATTCCTTGTGCTGTTGAACTGATCAAAGAGACAAAAAAAAAAAAAAAAAAAAAAAAACTGAATACTAACTTGGCAGATGATTGATAATTGATGTTTATTATTTTATTAGCTAAATAATGATCTCTCACTAATAGGGGCGGTGGAGAAACATATAGTATTGTGAAATGAATTAGGGCTTGTTGACCTCATTTTTGTATGAGGTCACTTGGGCCAATCTTAACCCCAGATCAATTCAATCTCCAGATCAATCCAGACTCTAGGAGCCTTCTAGACTTTAGACCCTAGGATCTACTCTAGACCCTAGGACTCTTCTAGATTCCAGACCTTAGGATCAATTTAGATCTTAAATCAATCCAGACCTTAATTCAATTCAAATTTCAATCAAATCCAGATCAAATTCAAAAAATTTAGACTCAAAGCCTAAAGCCAAGAGGTAATGTCTTAAAGCCTTTTTCAGCAAATTTTCAAACGCTTCAAAACCCAGTTAAATGACCTCCGATTCAGAGTCTGTCGGTTGCATACTGATGGGACATGTCTCTGGAGGCATCCCTCCAAATTTGAGCCCATTCTGAGGTCTCTAGCCCCAGAAACTTAATCAAAATCCATAGGCTGTAAAACCTTCAAATATTTACGGCCTATGCCACTGGATCTGCCATCCAGTGGATTTTGACCTTAGAGCTCTCTTCAAAGCCTCTAATTACTTCCAGACCTTTAATTATGACTCACTGAACAATAAACTGCATTTTGGTTGACTCACTTTGACCCCTAGTCGACCAGGGGTCAAAATGACCAAAATACCCCTATGGGGCTCAAATGGTGTTTTCAAACCAAATGAACTCCGAATTGAACGCAATCACCTCCAGCAAGTTTCAAATATCAAACCAAACTTGTTGGACCCCTTTCCAAGCTCTGGGTCAACCTGGTTGACCAAGTCAACCTAGTTGACCCAAGAGACCCTTTAAGGGTCCAAATAGGCCTTTTGACCCAAATGACCTCTCCAGGCCATGGAACCACTTCCATTGGTCTTGAAACGTCATTTGAAACCTGTTGGACCCATTTCCAAGCCCTGGGTCAACCTGGTTGACCAAGTCAACTTAGTTGACCCAAGTGACCCCTTAAGGGTCCAAATGGGTGTTTTGACCCAAATGACCTCCCCAGACCATGGAACCACCTCCATTAGTCTTGGAATGTCATTTGAAACCTGTTCGACCCAAACCCAGACCCTGGGTCAACCTGGTTGACCAAGTCAACCCAGGTTGACCAAACATGCCCTTAAGGGTCAAAACGACCATTTTGACCGAATTGACCTCCCCAGACCTTGGGACCACCTCTAATGGTCTCCAAATATCATTTCAAATTGATTGAACCTATTTCTAGACCCTAGACCCACCCGGTTGACTAAGTCAACCAGGATCGACCTAATGAGCCCTTAGGAGTTCAAATGGGTCACTTCAACCCATTTGATCTTTCTAACCCATTCAAGCTCTCAAACCCATCTCAAAACTTAAATCAAATCCATTCAAACTTACTTAAATTCAAATTACATTAAGTTTGACTTGGTCAAACTTGGAATCATGGTCTAGTTGACCAAGTCAACACAACAATACTTGGTCAATCCACTTGAAATTCCCTTTTAAACATTCAAGCCTTGATTTCCAAACCTTAAGTCATCTCTAATTCAACACTCCAACACCCATGACATCCTCCAATGCCACCTCATCAGTCCACATGGCAAGTGGACTGGTCAAAGGGTCAAATCAACCTCTTGGGGTGGTCAAAGAGAGTCAAAACCCCTCTTAAACCTAATTTTCTTTAATCCAAACCACTCCAGCTCATTCCAGCAGCTTTGAGCCACTCTAGAAGCCTCCTAGGGTTTACTCCAGCCTTTAGATCTAAATCTAATGGCCCCAAATCATTCCATGTGCTTAAGTGGGGACCATTGACCCTTTCCACCTCACATGTCCTTGTGTCCTTGATCCCAGCTTTCCAACCACTCCATGGACATGTGGCAGCATCTAGGAGCTCCCCTAATTCATCCCAGCCCTCCATTCAAGTTGGAGAAACTTGAATAGGGCAAAACCCTAAGGAGAGCCTCCATTCTCATCTCAACACTCTCCCACTCAATCTCTTGGCTCCAGAATCATTCCAGCCCCCAAAACCCTCAAAAAACCTTCTCCAAACATTTCCCTAGCTCTTCTATGCCTTCCCCTATCAGATCTAGGCCTCCAAAGCTTCATTGGTGAAGAGAGAGGAAGGTAGAGAGAGAAAGAGGATTTTCAAGAACAACTTCAAATCCAGGCAAATCCAGCTCTTGGAGTCTTCATCAAAGTTGAAGAGGACATCTCCAGCTTTCCAACGAACCCAAGAAATCAAAAATCCATCGGCTAGATTGTAAGTTATTCTAGTTTTAAGTTTAAACTTCATTTTGAAACTGTAGCCAAAATACAATGTATGGAGCCTCCAAACTCCAGACATTGTAAGTTTAGGCTACCATCAATCTACGTTTCAAATTTCACAAATTTTGGTTGAGTATTTTAAGAGTTATGGGCATTTGAACTTTTACTCATGTTTTGAACTTCTGTTTACCAGAAGATCCGGACCGTCCGATCGAGGATCAGACGGTCCAGATAAGCCCAAGCCGCGCGTGTCTAGCCTGGGATTCGAACTCGCGTCTCTTGCCCAGACCGCGCGGGTGACGTGGCGCCGTCTGGGCGCTCGGATCGGATCCCGTTTGATCCGATCGGACGGCTGCTGCTCCTGCCTACGTGGTTAAGTGACCACACAGGATCACGCCACGTGTCAAGGCCGTGGCGCAGCGCCGCCGTCCAGCCAATCATTGCCAATGATTGGATTGGCGGCGCCGGCGGCCGATTTGACTCAAAATTGATTTAAAAATCATTTTAAATGCCCAGAACTTCTAAAATTCATGGTAAATCCAATTTTTCACCAAAATTAGTGTTTTAGGGCTTGTTGGAAAGCTCTTGATCTCTAGTTTTTATTGAAATCAAATTTAACATATTTTGATCACTGGTTTTTGAGAAATATGGGTTTATTTGAAATCCAATTTTCTCAATTTTCTTCCCATCCAGTGGTCAAATGATGTTAAAATTTTGGTGAAACAATTTTGGACATCTTAGGCATTACCTGTAATTTTCTTAGCTCAGGATGTCCACTGGATTGCTATGGGATGAATTTACAAAGCAATGGGTCCATTTTGGACCCAAAACTTTGAAAATTCATAACTCTCCAAATTGGTAGAATTAGGATTCCTAATTTCTGTGGTGTGTTTGTGTATGTCCAAGGGTTAGATGAACAGAGATTTAGACCCAATTGAACTCTAGTGCCACCTAGGGACAATAATCAAGGACAAGGTCTAGATAACTTAGAAAAATCCTAGGAAATTCTATACACACCCAATAGGGGTGAAACTTGAGGACATTAAACTTAGTGACATTTTACACCTTAGGTCCAAATTTCACTCAATTTGGAGTTCAGGAAGTTAAAAAGTTAAACATGTCAAGATTAACCCTTAATTAAGGCCTCAAAACTTCTAAAAAATGTAATAAATACATCTTGAATCCAAAAATTATGACCAACCCCTCTAACTGATCATAATTAAACCCTTAACCCATGAAAATTAAAACCAAAATTATTTGACAGCAATTGGAACCTTAATCTAATTTTAAGTGAAAATCAATATTTAATTAATATAATTAATTAAAAAATATTAAAAATTCCAAAAATTTTCCAAACACTTGGAAATCTCTCCTTAGGTCATTTCTGACCTTTGGAGTTGATTTCAAGGAGTTTGGGACTCATTTGGAGAAAAATCACAAAAAGACCCCTCTAATTAAGTAATTTTCAAAATTCATTAATTACCCAAACTTTAAACCTTCATAACTAATTCCAGAAAAATCGAAATCACCCAAACTCACTTGCATTCAACTCCTATTAATGCCTAATATTTATTAAAAATCTTAAACTCCAGAAATCTGCAATATTTCAAAAAGTCAACAAACCGGTCAACTATAGGTCAAAACTAGTTCAAAACTTCAAACCTTTGTAATAAAATGCAGAAAAATCCGATTTCAACGTACTTACCTTCTAACTGATCGTAGTAAGGTCTAGTATTTTAATAAAATACAAAAATTCCAGAATTTGAACTTAATCAAAAAGTCAATTTTCAACCCCTTAATTAAATGATTAAAATATTCAAAATTCATAAAATTCAAAATTATTCTAAAATTCCAGAAAATGTTAACTTAATGTTTAAAACATTCAACAAACCTCTTAAAACATAACAACCATCCTAAAGATGAAGTTTATTGGCTGGACTACTCCGGGCTGCGGGGCTAAGTGTCCTAAGGAGGCTGGTTCCTCGAGCCTGGTGGCACAACGCCACGAATGGATTCCAAGGGGTGTTAAACCTTAAAAATAGATTAATTATTAATTATCTAACCTTTTAAAACCTCTAATTCAACTACATTAATTTGGTTTATCGGCTGGACTACTCCGGGCTGCGGGGCTAAGTGTCCTAAGGAGGCTGGTTCCTCGAGCCTGGTGGCACAACGCCACGAATCGATTAATGGCAAACTCAAATAAATCAAACTTTAAAAATCAGCAACCAAACATTTTAATTAAAATTCATTAACTTTCAAATTTTAATCAAATCAAATCACTTAATTATATCGGGTACCACTGGGTAACCCAGGCCTACGAGGCTATTAACTTAGCCCCAAGGAAGGTGAAATAAACTTCACGGCCTCGGTGTGAAACAAAGGTGGTATTCAATAAATAATTAATAATCAATTTTAAAATTAACTTCAAGCCATTAATACTTAAACTCAAATTTAAATCCCTTAAGTCTTTCAACCAACCAGAACCTTAAGCAACTTCAATCTAATGATCCTATTTAGGATATATCCAAACCACACGACCTACCTCACACACTATAGATGGTTTGCTAGGACAACCAACTCTAGTCTTAGGCTAGGCCGGTGTTTACTTTTCTGTTGTGTGCCGGGTTTTCGAGTTTTTCACTGCATGCTGTTTGCTAGTTTAGAATTGATTGATTGTTTATTTATTTACTGCAATTTGTTGAGCATTTTAAATTTCAAATATATTAATTGCTTGAGATTCATATATCAACTGCTTGAGATCAAATATTAACTGCTTGGGACTGTATATATAAATGTTGATTATTAGGATAACCCTGCAGGATCGAGTCTAGTTTTTTTTAATTTTGATTAATGTAAAATTGATTTGATTTGTGTTGTAATTTCAAGTGATTTGAGATGGGGTAACATCCAATTTGGAATCCAAAGAGAAAGGGACATCCCTCAGGGGAGAGTCCCTCTCCATTTGGAGCTCCAAATTAGGATGGTTTTTTTGAAATATCCAAAGAGAAAAGATAACACCCCGATTAAGGGGGAGTTTCTTTTCATTTGGATATCCGGACCCGACGATCCAAGAAGCAGCAGAAGGATGAAGAAGTGGATAACGAGAAGACCCATTCTCAAAGTCACTTGAGTCTTAGGACTAGAAATCCGGGTTGTAGTCAGTGGTGCCCGGCCACTTTAATTTTCTGCAAAATTCTGTGATGTAATAATAAGGGGCACTTGCCTACGGACATTCAATTTGATATATTTAATTTGATTGATTTATTTAATTGTTTGTGCAGTAGAACTACCTATTTTTCTAGTCTTTTTACCTGCATGTCGATTTTGATTTGACCTGGAATCCGATTGTAGGCTCTTAAGGACTTAATAAAATTTTTCTACTTAAATCAAATTAAAAACTTTAAGCTCACATAGAAACTCTAACGTTTTAAGAAATAATCCTGGGACCGCCGGGAGTCCTCATTTCATAGCATTCATTCAAATTCAAACTTTTAATTGAGTCGATCAGCATGCATCATATTAGCAACTAATTAAAAATTTTTAAATCTTTAATTACATTAGCTTAGACATCAAACCCAACATAAGTCTAAGGGACCATTTAGGATCTGCTCTAGATGTCGGTCCCGTTCTCAAATACCTTTCTTAAATAACGTCCCGATCACTCTACATAAAAAGACCGGACTCATATTTTAAAATCGTTTAGGTGGTTTAGCTGGCTCCCCAATCCAGGCCGGGGTAAGACCAGACTCGCATTGCATTAGCTAGGTTCCGGGCACTTTTAAGTGTCCAATTTAGACTTAGGTTCTGAGGCAAGCTCGGGCTATAAGACCTCACCCTCCGAGAATTGAATCTCGATTTTCTAATAAAATTGACCATTTAAAATTAAATATCTCATTCAATCTAATTTAAGCCTAACACTTAGGATAGGTTGAGGTGTTTCTGAAGTAATTCAGAATCTCAAAACACCTCCTACACTTCTTCCTTTGACTCTAGAAATAAGTGCTCAACATTGAACCAATCCCACTTGAACTTCCAACCCTTTGCTTCCTTTGATGTCAAACTTTGAAAATCCAAAATAAAATTTATACCGCTATTTTAATCGAGAGTTTTCGTAGGAAAATCCAATTTCCTACGATGTAATTAACTACGAGGGCTTGCGCTCGTAGGAGATTTAGAAACCCAGATCTAATTTTCAAAATTGATATTTTCAAAAACTCTAATTAATTCTCTTTGGGAAATTTAAAACTTTGAAATTCAAACCCATTAGGGAACGATATGTTCGTCTTTCGAGGCGATATATTGTTCATAATAGAGTGTTCAATTTCAAAATTCCAAAATTTAACATTCCCAAAGAAAATTAATATATTTTCAAAAACTATATATATATATACTTAAATAAAAATATTTTTTTTTAATCAAAACAAAAAATGGCGACTCCGCTGGGGACAGTCTCTCTCTCCATCTTTAATAGCGGTATTAATTTTATTCTATCGGTAGTTTTGACTACCTTTCTCTCCGTTGGTCCCTCTCCCATTTCTTCCTTGGGTGAGTGTGACCAACTCAATTAAGACATGTTAAAAGAGAGGTGAGTGTAAGAAACCTCCCTTTAAGTCGGGCTTTGACATTTTGCCTCCAACTTGATTGGTAGAGCGAAAGAGTCAAGCCTAAATTCTTCTGTATATGTTGCAAACTCGCATGCGAATAAATATATAGCATGCTAAGTTTCACAATTTATAGAAAATACTTCAATTTCAAAATCTAATCTTAATCCTTTAAGCAAAATTCAATCTCTTTCAAAACCTTTCAAATCAATTTTAATCGTCGTTGTCATGTGTCTTCTATGACATTCTGTTGTAGTTGAACACATACAACACAAACCAAAATTTTCAATCAATTCTGGGCTTTAACATTTTACCCCCAAATCACTTGGTGGGATGAAAGAGTTGAGCCTAGTTCCTTGGATCTTCAGGTTACTTTTGTAGACCTGCACATTCGAATAAAAATCAAAGTGTTGAGTTTCAAAGTCTTAAGAAGATCTGTTCAATCCCAACTTCAAAGCCAAATCTAAATCTTAAAATTGAATTAATGTTTGATTCCAACCTCAAATTCAAGTTCAGTTTTAAATCCAAATTCAATCTAAATCTTAAAATCAAGTTTGATTTCAACTTTAAATTCAACCTCAAATTTGATTACAAATCAAAATTTGAACTTTGACATTTTGCCCCAAATCAATTGGTGTAGCAAAAGAGTCAGGTTCAACTCTTAACTTCAATTCGTCAATTTTATGAACCACCGTATTCAGTGTAAACTGAATATGATTGAGTTATAAAATTTTGAATAAAGTTAATCAAACTTAAAATTCAAATTCAATTTTAAATTACTAATTCAAATCACTTTCTTAATTCCAGGAAATCAAACACTCAAATGGCTGGGAAACTCGTCTTTTCACTGAATAGAGATGTGCTTGTAGAAGAAATTCTTAATGGCAATTTAATTCAGTACGAAATGGAATTTCAAAACCTCGAGATTTCAGTTAATGGAGAAAAAATCTTAGATCTGTCCGCTTGTACTCAAGGGAATTTCCCCTTAGTAGAAGTTACTTTAGGGTCAGGAGCTGACCCCCCCATCTCTAAGATGGAGGTCGTTGTCGCCCCTGTACCCACTGTACTCTCTACTCCGGAGGATCAAAACCAGAAGTCAATAATGACAAAAGAGCTACCATCTCAGTCTGAGATCGGATCAAATTCTAGCACCCCTGTCGTCGGTAGGAATAAGATGAAGAATTACCTTCGAAGAGCCAGGAAAAGGAATCTTAAGGCTAGAAAGACTGCTGAATTTGAAGCCTTAGTGAGGACCGACTTCGAGGCCAATCGAGAGTTCGTTGCTCCTACGTACCCTCTCCTCGCACAAAGGAGGGAGGTTGTAGATACGAGAGTGCGATCTTCAATACACCTGCTTGACTACTACACAGAAAGACTCGAACAAGAGAGAATTGAGCGATCACCAACATTAGGCCAAAGGCCCCCAGCCGAGGGTTATGATCCGTCCACTCTACTAGAAGATGTTAAGGCGCGTTACTACACGTGTCCCACTACTTCATCTATAGAGGAGGAGGAGTAGAAACCACTCGGGGTGCCACTCTCTTAACTACTAGTTTAGTGGTAATATGAGAGGGGGAAATAATCTAAGATTATGTCAGATAGTGATACCGTTAAAATATAAATTTTTAATGGGGTCCTATCACGATAAATCTTTTGATTGCAACGATGCCGCTTTCTAGGGACGTTGCAGACCCTATAACAGTCTATTTCTTTAAAGAGATTATAGGAATTCAATTCCATGTTGACAAGGGTCTTGCCACCTAGACTTGCAACCTTTAAAGGAAAGTTTCCAATTTCTCAAAGTGTACTAGATTCAGAATTTCAAGATAGTTGATTCACCTTTCTAATAGAAATTGACCTCTACCTTAAGTCTTAAGTTGGAGAGAGTTGTAGTTGACTCCATCAAATGTTTGAATACCCCTCCCTCCCACCGCTTCTGTGGGTTGAATTAACCTTTGAATTAAAATTTGTTTCAAATTCAAGTTGATTCTAGAAATGAAAATTTTATCAATCTTCTAGCAATCTTCTATCTTAATAGGAGATCCAGGCATGCTTTGAATCTATTCAAAGATTTCCCTAGTCAAGTCGATATTCTTGTCAAAAAGATTGAGTGTGCTTTGAGGATTATTCTTCCTTGTATAAGAGAACGAATTTTCTTCTCTAATACTTGAGATATAATCCCAGCATTCAAAATAAAAAAATATCAATCAATTTAAGGTATTTGAAGAAAGTGGAGTCTCTTCTCGAATTCAATTGAAATCAAAAGATGAGCAAATGCTCTAAAAATTAAAAGATGCGTAAATGCGCCAAGAATCAAGAAATGCACGAAGTGCACTAAGAGTTAAAAGATACGCAAATTGCGTCACTAGAAAAGAAAAAGAAGAAAAGAGATGTGCAAAGCACGTCACAAAAGAAGAAGAGTAAGATGGCTTCCTTCCTCTAAATCCTTGAATATCAAAATAACTCGATCACCTTCAAGTACTTGACTTTGAAAATCCTGAATTTAGATTCTTCAACATGCATGAATTTTCTATTAGATAGAGGGACATGTGCAAGAAAATTGAAAATATCAAATTTCTCTCTTCAACTTAAACCTTTTTGAAGTTAATTTTAATTCAAAATTTATTTAAGGGAGACCCCAGTTTAGTTTCTACGAAACTTGGTCTGGGCCAACAAAACTAAAATTCTTCCAGATTAGTTGGAGTCGACTCTACTTCTCACTCTAATTGATAAATTTGTTCCCGTTTGTCGTTCCGACAGGGTCCAAATGGTTAGAGGAATTTTTTAATAAAAAGTTTGAATCTTCTACTCCTAATAAAAATTCAAGTCTTGTCCTTGAGAGAGGTATTTAAGTCCTTGCACGGAGGCATCTCTTCCTTTAAGAGCCTTTTTCAACAAAATTACACTCTATATTGGGTCCTAGATTAACCCCACTAGAGGAGTATTTTGTAATGCTGGGAATTGCCGTTCAAGTTTAAGCCACGATTGAGCAGAGTGTCCGTCTCCAATTTAAGGAGCTCGAGGCCTTGTAGAGCTTCGTCTTTAAGGCTCGATAAAACTCAAAATCATTCGACGCCTGATTGGTTAAAGTTTGTGATAAGATAGAGCAACTTAAAACCTTCCAAAGAGGAGACTTGGTCTAGGTTCTTCGGATGCATATCTTAGCCTATCGATAGATCAGTGGAGGAGTTTGAATCAATACAAGAGTGTCCTCCTGTCGTAGAGACGATCTTTGAGAAAATTTCAAACATTAATTGATCAACCCTGGAGAATGCCACCTGATATTTTTAAATGTTGGGGAGGCTCTTCAGGAAGTACCATGCCAGATGAGTGTCAAAATTTGAAAATCAAATCAAAAAAACTCTTCAAGCTCAAACAAATCAAAATTCAATCAAATCAAATTCTCCAAACTCAAAATTCCAAATCAAATTCAAACATCTTTTGAATTCAAAAATCAAATCAAAATCCAGATTCGAAAAAATCTTCAGAATTAAGGTCATCAAATCAAATTTCAAATTCAAACATTTTTCAAAATCAAATTCAAAATCGACTTTCAAATTCAAACACATTCAAAATTCAAAAAAATCAAATCAATTTAAATCTCAAATTTTAAATTTCAAATCGATCCTCTGTGTGAAGCAAGTTTCCTTCACATACGATCATTCCAGATCCGATCCTCTATGTAGAGCAAGTTTCCTCTACATATGATCAATCCAGACTCGATCCTCTGTGTGAAGCAAGTTTCCTTCACATACGATCATTCCAGATCCGATCCGCTGTGTAGAGCAAGTTTCCTCTACATACGATCATTCCAGACTCGATCCTCTGTGTGAAGCAAGTTTCCTTCACATACGATCATTCCAGATCCGATCCGCTGTGTAGAGCAAGTTTCCTCTACATACGATCATCCAGACTCGATCCTCTGTGTGAAGCAAGTTTCCTTCACATACGATCATTCCAGATCCGATCCGCTGTGTAGAGCAAGTTTCCTCTACATACGATCATTCCAGACTCGATCCTCTGTGTGAAGCAAGTTTCCTTCACATACGATCATTCCAGATCCGATCCGCTGTGTAGAGCAAGTTTCCTCTACATACGATCATCCAGACTCGATCCTCTGTGTGAAGCAAGTTTCCTTCACATACGATCATTCCAGATCCGATCCGCTGTGTAGAGCAAGTTTCCTCTACATACGATCATTCCAGACTCGATCCTCTGTGTGAAGCAAGTTTCCTTCACATACGATCATTCCAGATCCGATCCTCTATATAGAGCAAGTTTCCTCTATATACGATCATTCAAACCTGATCATCTGTGTAAAACAAGTTTCCTTTGCACATGATCAATCCTGACCCGATCATCCGTAGAGCAAGTTTCCTCTACCCATGATTATTCCAGACCTGATTTTATATAGAGCAAGTTTCCTCTATATATGATCATTTCAAGTCTCGATCCTCTGTGTAGAGCAAGCTTCCTCTACACATGATCATTCCAGACTCGATCCTCTATATGGAGCAAGTTTCCTCCGTATACGATCATTCCAGACTCGATCCTCTATGTGAAGCAAGTTTCCTTCACATACGATCATTCCAGACTCGATCCTCTATGTGGAGCAAGTTTCCTCCACATATGATCATCCAGACACGTTTCTTTGTGTAGAGCAAGTTTCCTCTCCATATGATCGTCCTTTAGTGATGGAGTATGCCCTCAGCGGCACCGTCCTAAATTCAATTTCCAGATCTGATCTTTTGTGGGAAGCAATGCTTCCTTCCCACAAGATCATCCAGTTTTCTTTTCCTTAAGGTTAGATGTGAGTCCTCGTGCTTTCTCTCCTTAGGACTAGATCTGCTAGTGGTAGAGTACGCCCTTAATGGCACTACCCTAGTATCAAATTCAAGATCCAATTCTCTAGGGTTAGGTCTTCCCTTTCCTTAGAACCAATTCAAAACTCAATCCTCTAGGGATAGGTCTTCCCTTCCCTTAGAATCTATTCCAAATTCAAACTCAGAGGTTAGGCCACCCTTTCCTTTAGATTCAAAACTCAAATCCGATCCTTTATATTTAGGAATTCTCTCTTCCTATAGGATCACCTAGTCTTCCTTTTCCTTTAGGGATAGAACCTTTTCTTCCCTTAGGATTCGACTCGCTAGTGGTAGAGTACGCCCCTCGTGGCACTACCCTAGTATCAATTCAAACCTCGATCCCCCAAGGATAGACTTTTTCTTTCCCTTAGGATCAAAACTCCAGACTTGACCCTTTTCGGTCAACGCCAATATGTGCAATAGAACTTTGTTCTATTACACATATTGGGGGTCCATTTGTTGACCTCATTTTTGTATGAGGTCACTTGGGCCAATCTTAACCCCAGATCAATTCAATCTCCAGATCAATCCAGACTCTAGGAGCCTTCTAGACTTTAGACCCTAGGATCTACTCTAGACCCTAGGACTCTTCTAGATTCCAGACCTTAGGATCAATTTAGATCTTAAATCAATCCAGACCTTAATTCAATTCAAATTTCAATCAAATCCAGATCAAATTCAAAAAATTTAGACTCAAAGCCTAAAGCCAAGAGGTAATGTCTTAAAGCCTTTTTCAGCAAATTTTCAAACGCTTCAAAACCCAGTTAAATGACCTCCGATTCAGAGTCTGTCGGTTGCATACTGATGGGACATGTCTCTGGAGGCATCCCTCCAAATTTGAGCCCATTCTGAGGTCTCTAGCCCCAGAAACTTAATCAAAATCCATAGGCTGTAAAACCTTCAAATATTTACGGCCTATGCCACTGGATCTGCCATCCAGTGGATTTTGACCTTAGAGCTCTCTTCAAAGCCTCTAATTACTTCCAGACCTTTAATTATGACTCACTGAACAATAAACTGCATTTTGGTTGACTCACTTTGACCCTAGTCGACCAGGGGTCAAAATGACCAAAATACCCCTATGGGGCTCAAATGGTGTTTTCAAACCAAATGAACTCCGAATTGAACGCAATCACCTCCAGCAAGTTTCAAATATCAAACCAAACTTGTTGGACCCCTTTCCAAGCTCTGGGTCAACCTGGTTGACCAAGTCAACCTAGTTGACCCAAGAGACCCTTTAAGGGTCCAAATAGGCCTTTTGACCCAAATGACCTCTCCAGGCCATGGAACCACTTCCATTGGTCTTGAAACGTCATTTGAAACCTGTTGGACCCATTTCCAAGCCCTGGGTCAACCTGGTTGACCAAGTCAACTTAGTTGACCCAAGTGACCCCTTAAGGGTCCAAATGGGTGTTTTGACCCAAATGACCTCCCCAGACCATGGAACCACCTCCATTAGTCTTGGAATGTCATTTGAAACCTGTTCGACCCAAACCCAGACCCTGGGTCAACCTGGTTGACCAAGTCAACCCAGGTTGACCAAACATGCCCTTAAGGGTCAAAACGACCATTTTGACCGAATTGACCTCCCCAGACCTTGGGACCACCTCTAATGGTCTCCAAATATCATTTCAAATTGATTGAACCTATTTCTAGACCCTAGACCCACCCGGTTGACTAAGTCAACCAGGATCGACCTAATGAGCCCTTAGGAGTTCAAATGGGTCACTTCAACCCATTTGATCTTTCTAACCCATTCAAGCTCTCAAACCCATCTCAAAACTTAAATCAAATCCATTCAAACTTACTTAAATTCAAATTACATTAAGTTTGACTTGGTCAAACTTGGAATCATGGTCTAGTTGACCAAGTCAACACAACAATACTTGGTCAATCCACTTGAAATTCCCTTTTAAACATTCAAGCCTTGATTTCCAAACCTTAAGTCATCTCTAATTCAACACTCCAACACCCATGACATCCTCCAATGCCACCTCATCAGTCCACATGGCAAGTGGACTGGTCAAAGGGTCAAATCAACCTCTTGGGGTGGTCAAAGAGAGTCAAAACCCCTCTTAAACCTAATTTTCTTTAATCCAAACCACTCCAGCTCATTCCAGCAGCTTTGAGCCACTCTAGAAGCCTCCTAGGGTTTACTCCAGCCTTTAGATCTAAATCTAATGGCCCCAAATCATTCCATGTGCTTAAGTGGGGACCATTGACCCTTTCCACCTCACATGTCCTTGTGTCCTTGATCCCAGCTTTCCAACCACTCCATGGACATGTGGCAGCATCTAGGAGCTCCCCTAATTCATCCCAGCCCTCCATTCAAGTTGGAGAAACTTGAATAGGGCAAAACCCTAAGGAGAGCCTCCATTCTCATCTCAACACTCTCCCACTCAATCTCTTGGCTCCAGAATCATTCCAGCCCCCAAAACCCTCAAAAAACCTTCTCCAAACATTTCCCTAGCTCTTCTATGCCTTCCCCTATCAGATCTAGGCCTCCAAAGCTTCATTGGTGAAGAGAGAGGAAGGTAGAGAGAGAAAGAGGATTTTCAAGAACAACTTCAAATCCAGGCAAATCCAGCTCTTGGAGTCTTCATCAAAGTTGAAGAGGACATCTCCAGCTTTCCAACGAACCCAAGAAATCAAAAATCCATCGGCTAGATTGTAAGTTATTCTAGTTTTAAGTTTAAACTTCATTTTGAAACTGTAGCCAAAATACAATGTATGGAGCCTCCAAACTCCAGACATTGTAAGTTTAGGCTACCATCAATCTACGTTTCAAATTTCACAAATTTTGGTTGAGTATTTTAAGAGTTATGGGCATTTGAACTTTTACTCATGTTTTGAACTTCTGTTTACCAGAAGATCCGGACCGTCCGATCGAGGATCAGACGGTCCAGATAAGCCCAAGCCGCGCGTGTCTAGCCTGGGATTCGAACTCGCGTCTCTTGCCCAGACCGCGCGGGTGACGTGGCGCCGTCTGGGCGCTCGGATCGGATCCCGTTTGATCCGATCGGACGGCTGCTGCTCCTGCCTACGTGGTTAAGTGACCACACAGGATCACGCCACGTGTCAAGGCCGTGGCGCAGCGCCGCCGTCCAGCCAATCATTGCCAATGATTGGATTGGCGGCGCCGGCGGCCGATTTGACTCAAAATTGATTTAAAAATCATTTTAAATGCCCAGAACTTCTAAAATTCATGGTAAATCCAATTTTTCACCAAAATTAGTGTTTTAGGGCTTGTTGGAAAGCTCTTGATCTCTAGTTTTTATTGAAATCAAATTTAACATATTTTGATCACTGGTTTTTGAGAAATATGGGTTTATTTGAAATCCAATTTTCTCAATTTTCTTCCCATCCAGTGGTCAAATGATGTTAAAATTTTGGTGAAACAATTTTGGACATCTTAGGCATTACCTGTAATTTTCTTAGCTCAGGATGTCCACTGGATTGCTATGGGATGAATTTACAAAGCAATGGGTCCATTTTGGACCCAAAACTTTGAAAATTCATAACTCTCCAAATTGGTAGAATTAGGATTCCTAATTTCTGTGGTGTGTTTGTGTATGTCCAAGGGTTAGATGAACAGAGATTTAGACCCAATTGAACTCTAGTGCCACCTAGGGACAATAATCAAGGACAAGGTCTAGATAACTTAGAAAAATCCTAGGAAATTCTATACACACCCAATAGGGGTGAAACTTGAGGACATTAAACTTAGTGACATTTTACACCTTAGGTCCAAATTTCACTCAATTTGGAGTTCAGGAAGTTAAAAAGTTAAACATGTCAAGATTAACCCTTAATTAAGGCCTCAAAACTTCTAAAAAATGTAATAAATACATCTTGAATCCAAAAATTATGACCAACCCCTCTAACTGATCATAATTAAACCCTTAACCCATGAAAATTAAAACCAAAATTATTTGACAGCAATTGGAACCTTAATCTAATTTTAAGTGAAAATCAATATTTAATTAATATAATTAATTAAAAAATATTAAAAATTCCAAAATTTTCCAAACACTTGGAAATCTCTCCTTAGGTCATTTCTGACCTTTGGAGTTGATTTCAAGGAGTTTGGGACTCATTTGGAGAAAAATCACAAAAAGACCCCTCTAATTAAGTAATTTTCAAAATTCATTAATTACCCAAACTTTAAACCTTCATAACTAATTCCAGAAAAATCGAAATCACCCAAACTCACTTGCATTCAACTCCTATTAATGCCTAATATTTATTAAAAATCTTAAACTCCAGAAATCTGCAATATTTCAAAAAGTCAACAAACCGGTCAACTATAGGTCAAACTAGTTCAAAACTTCAAACCTTTGTAATAAAATGCAGAAAAATCCGATTTCAACGTACTTACCTTCTAACTGATCGTAGTAAGGTCTAGTATTTTAATAAAATACAAAAATTCCAGAATTTGAACTTAATCAAAAAGTCAATTTTCAACCCCTTAATTAAATGATTAAAATATTCAAAATTCATAAAATTCAAAATTATTCTAAAATTCCAGAAAATGTTAACTTAATGTTTAAAACATTCAACAAACCTCTTAAAACATAACAACCATCCTAAAGATGAAGTTTATTGGCTGGACTACTCCGGGCTGCGGGGCTAAGTGTCCTAAGGAGGCTGGTTCCTCGAGCCTGGTGGCACAACGCCACGAATCGATTAATGGCAAACTCAAATAAATCAAACTTTAAAAATCAGCAACCAAACATTTTTAATTAAAATTCATTAACTTTCAAATTTTAATCAAATCAAATCACTTAATTATATCGGGTACCACTGGGTAACCCAGGCCTACGAGGCTATTAACTTAGCCCCAAGGAAGGTGAAATAAACTTCACGGCCTCGGTGTGAAACAAAGGTGGTATTCAATAAATAATTAATAATCAATTTTAAAATTAACTTCAAGCCATTAATACTTAAACTCAAATTTAAATCCCTTAAGTCTTTCAACCAACCAGAACCTTAAGCAACTTCAATCTAATGATCCTATTTAGGATATATCCAAACCACACGACCTACCTCACACACTATAGATGGTTTGCTAGGACAACCAACTCTAGTCTTAGGCTAGGCCGGTGTTTACTTTTCTGTTGTGTGCCGGGTTTTCGAGTTTTTCACTGCATGCTGTTTGCTAGTTTAGAATTGATTGATTGTTTATTTATTTACTGCAATTTGTTGAGCATTTTAAATTTCAAATATATTAATTGCTTGAGATTCATATATCAACTGCTTGAGATCAAATATTAACTGCTTGGGACTGTATATATAAATGTTGATTATTAGGATAACCCTGCAGGATCGAGTCTAGTTTTTTTTAATTTTGATTAATGTAAAATTGATTTGATTTGTGTTGTAATTTCAAGTGATTTGAGATGGGGTAACATCCAATTTGGAATCCAAAGAGAAAGGGACATCCCTCAGGGGAGAGTCCCTCTCCATTTGGAGCTCCAAATTAGGATGGTTTTTTTGAAATATCCAAAGAGAAAAGATAACACCCCGATTAAGGGGGAGTTTCTTTTCATTTGGATATCCGGACCCGACGATCCAAGAAGCAGCAGAAGGATGAAGAAGTGGATAACGAGAAGACCCATTCTCAAAGTCACTTGAGTCTTAGGACTAGAAATCCGGGTTGTAGTCAGTGGTGCCCGGCCACTTTAATTTTCTGCAAAATTCTGTGATGTAATAATAAGGGGCACTTGCCTACGGACATTCAATTTGATATATTTAATTTGATTGATTTATTTAATTGTTTGTGCAGTAGAACTACCTATTTTTCTAGTCTTTTTACCTGCATGTCGATTTTGATTTGACCTGGAATCCGATTGTAGGCTCTTAAGGACTTAATAAAATTTTTCTACTTAAATCAAATTAAAAACTTTAAGCTCACATAGAAACTCTAACGTTTTAAGAAATAATCCTGGGACCGCCGGGAGTCCTCATTTCATAGCATTCATTCAAATTCAAACTTTTAATTGAGTCGATCAGCATGCATCATATTAGCAACTAATTAAAAATTTTTAAATCTTTAATTACATTAGCTTAGACATCAAACCCAACATAAGTCTAAGGGACCATTTAGGATCTGCTCTAGATGTCGGTCCCGTTCTCAAATACCTTTCTTAAATAACGTCCCGATCACTCTACATAAAAAGACCGGACTCATATTTTAAAATCGTTTAGGTGGTTTAGCTGGCTCCCCAATCCAGGCCGGGGTAAGACCAGACTCGCATTGCATTAGCTAGGTTCCGGGCACTTTTAAGTGTCCAATTTAGACTTAGGTTCTGAGGCAAGCTCGGGCTATAAGACCTCACCCTCCGAGAATTGAATCTCGATTTTCTAATAAAATTGACCATTTAAAATTAAATATCTCATTCAATCTAATTTAAGCCTAACACTTAGGATAGGTTGAGGTGTTTCTGAAGTAATTCAGAATCTCAAAACACCTCCTACACTTCTTCCTTTGACTCTAGAAATAAGTGCTCAACATTGAACCAATCCCACTTGAACTTCCAACCCTTTGCTTCCTTTGATGTCAAACTTTGAAAATCCAAAATAAAATTTATACCGCTATTTTAATCGAGAGTTTTCGTAGGAAAATCCAATTTCCTACGATGTAATTAACTACGAGGGCTTGCGCTCGTAGGAGATTTAGAAACCCAGATCTAATTTTCAAAATTGATATTTTCAAAAACTCTAATTAATTCTCTTTGGGAAATTTAAAACTTTGAAATTCGAACCCATTAGGGAACGATATGTTCGTCTTTCGAGGCGATATATTGTTCATAATAGAGTGTTCAATTTCAAAATTCCAAAATTTAACATTCCCAAAGAAAATTAATATATTTTCAAAAACTATATATATATATACTTAAATAAAAATATTTTTTTTTAATCAAAACAGGGCTCTATCAATCCCTAACAGTGTTTAGATTTTCTTTGATATCTAAAATTATAAAATCCCTACTTAATATATGCAAGTATACATAACGAATCAAGTAATATATTAATATAATATAGTATTGATCCCATGAGGAAGATATGCTCACCTGTAAACACTAGTAATGTATACTAAAATAGTAATAATTATCCTACTCAATAAAAATAAAAGTTGTAGAGATTCAATCACTTAAATACAATTAGATAAATATAATAAATACACTATATGGATATAATATTTTAGATTGATGAATGTAAATAACATATTTTTCCTAATGAATCTCTTTTAATTGTGATGTTATTCAGACTAAATGCATCCTTAGATCTCTGTTGAGCTTGTAGGAACAAAGGATGTCTATCGACTTCCTATGGTTATATCATCTCATTAAGAATTTAGTACATTTCATACCTTATGCCTAAGCATGATACATACTAATTCAATATTCCTGATTATGCTTGCTTCCCTCCGACAAGGCCCTACATTATATCTAATTTTAACTACACTTATGGCTACAATGTGCATTAAATGAATATATGTTAATATTGAAAATATCTTTTTAATCATTTAAAGAATAAGATAATTTATTAATACTACATATGATACTCATATTATCAATCCAAAACAAGAGAATTTAGTTAGATATAAAGTATAATTGACGTAAACTCATTTTCATTGACAACATGATAAAAAAAATACAAGAGATGGATATTACCAAGGGTTGATATTTGACTGCTACGGTGCCGATCGATAGAGAATTAGGCACTATAATGCTTGATACGTCCACAAAAATTGCCTTGATCAAGCACGAATCTCGAGGCATATTCAAGTTAGAAATTTTTAAAATTAAATTTGGGATCATCTGAATTCAAATTTCAGCAAACTTATAGTCAAATTGAACATCTCAAAGGGACGAACCAAACAACACCAAAATTGGTCCAACCCAAGCCCAAATTGGTCCAAATCGGTGGCCCGGACCACATTTGGAAGGGTTAAAGCATTATTTGGATAATGAAATGATATCCAAATATGGCGTGCTTATAGTCAAATCGAGCGTCTCGGCGAGACGAATCCAACGAGCTCAAGATCTCTGAATTCTGACACTGTTAAGGCACTTAAACAGTTAAAAAAACTCTCTACGATATGGGGAATCAATACGAGCCATCCGATGGAGCACTCTGAACCTGCCCCGGATCTTCTCTAGATTTACGGGGTGCGCCACTCATGAAAATCTATAAATAGACCCCCACTATCTACATGAGGGGGACCCTTTTTGCTTGAGATTGAAGAGCGCTCTGAAGCTTCAAGAGCTCTAGCACCACCGCCGCCTGTCGTCGGACCACCGCCCGGCCGCCGCCTGCCGCCGGACCACCGCCCGGCCGCCGCCTGCCACCGGACCACCGCCTGTTCGTCGCCTGCCGCCGAACCACCGCCCGTCCGCCGCCTGCCGCCGGACCACCGCCGGGCCGCCGCCTGCCACCGGGCCACCCCCGGGCCGCCGCCTGCCGCCAGGCCGCCGCCTGCGGCCGGACCGCCGCCGGGCCGCCGCCTGCCGCCGGACCGCTGCCCGGCCGCCGCCTGCCGCCGGATCGCCGCCAGGCAGCCGCCTGCCGCCGAACCGCCGCCCGGCTGCCGCCTGCCGCGGGACAACCGCCCGGCCGCCGAACCACTGATCGACCGCCGCCTGCCGCCGGACCGCAGCCCGGTCGTGCCTTCCGTCGGACCACCGCCCTGCCGCTGCCTGCATCCGGACTTCTGACCGACCTTCGTCGGACTACCGCTCGGCTGCCGCCCGTCGCCACACCATCGCCCGGTCGCCGCCTGCCAGACTTCAGCCTGACCTTCGTCGGACTACCGCCCGACCGCCACCTGCCGGACATCCGTACGACCTTCTCCAGACCTTTTGACTGTCTCTCCAAATCACTGTAATTCGACCGCCTCTAAATCGAGGGACGGGTCAACCCTTGTAATTCACTCAAGTTTAGTGGAAAATATTCACCTGGGCAAGGCCCCGTGGTTTTTCCTCTTTGGGCTTTCCACATAAAAAAGATTTGGTGTTCTACTTCTCTCTTTCTGTTTGCGTGTTGGATATTCGTGCATCGCTAAGACAAAAGTTTACTCACTCTACCGCCATGAATCTTTCAGACCGCAACAGTTTGGCGCCGTCTGTGGGAAACCAATCCCACCCTTATAGTACGAGTGAATTCCTTCCTTGATGGCCAACAGGCATAGCAACCGCAACAACGGAGTCTCCCGCTCCAACTCACATCAATCTCAGAATCATTCCCTAAATCAAGGACACCAGGTATCTGCTTCTCTCTTCCTTGGTGGAAGAAATCCTATTGGGGAAGGATCAACAGTGCCATCCCTGGAAGATCGCATTCGCAGAATGGAGGAGTCTCAGAATGAGATCCTTCAACTTCTTCGAGGCACCCGCCAACCAGCGCTAGCACCACAAGAGGAGATCCATTTCCCTCAAGATCCACCACTAGCTGAAGTTGTTCGACCTGAATATGTTCAAGCAGATATCCCTCCCCTCAGTCAAGGGGTCACCCTTTGTCACAGCCAGACCTCGACCTCATTGACACAGCTAGCTCTACCCATCCTTCTCATATGGGTCGACCAACCCGCGTTCCTCCACCATCGCCGAGGATTTGGCTCAACCTCACGTTGATGGAATCCCGCATAATGCCCTACGTGATGAATTGCGACGATTGGTCCAAGAAGAGTTTCCTTTAAGAGGTGGAAGAAAACCACTTCACCATCGAGACTTTCAGGAGTCATCCCCCTTAACTGAAGCCATCCTTCAACACCCCATTCCTGCAGGCTTCAAATTGCCGAGCATTGACTCTTACGATGGGTCGTCTGACCCTTACGAGCATATCGATCACTATAGAACTATTATGCATATTCAACGAGCCTCAGATGTGCTTCTTTGTCAAGTATTTTCGGCTACCCTCAAAGGACAAGCTCGTACGTGGTTCTACTCACTTCCGGCTAAAACTATCCCTTCGTTCGTCAAGTTAGCCAAATTATTTGTCGAACAATTTGTCGCTAATCGAAGGATTATTAAATACTCTTCCCATCTCTCTGGGATCCGTCAGAATGAAGGAGAGTCACTCAAAGAATATTTCCAAATGTTCTCTGTCAAGGCTCGACAAATTGCGGCGGTAGATCCTGAGTTATTAAGAGGAGTTTTTCTTGGGGGACTTTGTCCTGGCCCTTTTTACTCGGCACTCATGCGAGATACGGTACATTCATATGCTGACCTAATCCAGCGGGTAGAGGCCCAAATCTCAGCTGACGAAGCCATCAATGCTCATAAGAAGCAATTTGAGCAAACCACTGGAAAGCGTAAAAATGCACCGGGAATGGGTGACTCATCATCGCAACGAAAGAAGC
>CM028353.1:27340911-27404209 GCA_016618105.1 Dendrobium huoshanense | reverse complement strand
AAATAAAATTTGGAGGAAAAATTAAAAAACAACTCTAAATCCTGGCCCCTATTTTCAAAGAATGAATAATTCACATCTTCATGCAAAACACTCTTCAACTAATTAAGGTTTTAGATAAGAAAATGGTCACTTACTAACCACAATCATAACCTTATTATTCCAACACAATGTTCCAGAATCATATTAGGAGAGAAATTCCTTACTGGCAATCACATCATAAATAAGCTGCCTTCTAAAGTTTTGGTGTTCAAAACCCGATGAAAGTACTTTCAAAGAAGTTTTACCTACAAGCTATCTACCAAAATTCTTCATTACTTAAAAGCAAATCCTAAAAAGGAACAAAATTTTGAAACTTGAAGCCAACAAAAATGCTAACTATACAAGTTCACAACAAACAAGAGACCCACCATAAATACTTCATCACTCTTAGAGGCAATCTAGTTACATGAAGAAGAAACGAAATTTAACAACAAAGCTTAGATCAAAATTTGAATTTAGAATAATAGAACAAGGGAAATGTGAGTTATCATGGTAAAAAAAATCTCTTTTAAGATTAAAGATTAAATGAGATGGACCTATATAAGACTCTATTGTGATAACAAGGCAACCATAAATATCACACACAATGATGTGCAACATGATAGGACTAAGCAAAGAAAAACTAAACTGTAGTTTTAATTTGTACACCATAATATCTACAAGCGATCAAAAAGCAATGCCTTCACAAAAGGACTCAATAACGCACAATTTCAAGAGATTATAGGCAAGCTAGAAATGGAACAAATCTATTCACTACCTTGAGGAAAGTTGGAAGGCATGCATATAATACAATCTTCTTATTATTGGAACCCAAAAATTCATGCAAAGAAGAAAATTATGATCCCACGAATGCATGCCAAATAAGTGGGATGCATACAAAAAATGAAATTAAGATCCCGTATATTTCAAAGAAGAAAATTAGGATCCCTCATATTCATATGAAGAAAGAAATTGGGACCCAATGAATTGATGCTAAAAAAGAAGATCTAGAGTATGCTCTAAAATATGTATTTATTTATATAGATGCGAATAGTTTCTTATTTCATTACTAGATCAATTTATATATTATCTTGTATCAAATAACTTGTGGAATAAGAAAGAATTATTTCCTTCTTGAGTTCTCCGCATCAGTTAAGATAGTAAGAATACAACCATCATCAATCAGATAATAATAATGAAAATATAAAACAAAAAATTATAATTCCAATGTTCAATGGGAAGAAACAAATTAGATGACTATTGATTAGAGTGTATGTATTTCATTGAGCTTGACATTTACTAACTCAATTAGGTTGAGTAAGCTATGGTAGGACTTAACTTAAAATAATGGGTCTACATAGATCAATTGATCAAGTTTAGCATGACTTTTAGAAATTGAGTATTTTATCCTTGGCATACAATATTTCAAAAACAAATTACTACATCAATCAAAGAGGTTAACAACAACATAACATAATGGCATTCCTCAACTAATATTGTGATGGCAATGCTTCAATATTCAACATGAATCTCAAACAAAATCCATAGGCGCTTAAATAGCATTTGCTCTATACTTTTTAACTACTAAATGTCCTTTTATTCTAGCAATTAAAATTTATTCCCTAAAAATATCCCACCCCCCCCCCCCCCCCCCCCCCCTACTATGTAACCCAAGATTTAAAATACAAGATTTTAAGCACTAACGTCCATGAAAACCCATTAAAGCATCTAATTCAATGTTTAAAATCTATATAGATTTTAAAGTAGCTCAAGTTATGGTAGCAATGGATACCAACTTGGACATGATTTTGAAAAGAATAGATCAAATGATTTATGAAATGCAACTACAAAGAATTCTTCAAGAGAACGGAAGTATGAAAATGTTAAGGGTTAACGTCCATCAAATCATGACCACGATATTCTTCTGATTGTTTCAATAATGTCAACGATGGTAAAAAGTATGAAAATATCAGAAATATTCCATCAATTTGTAAAGATGAACTTCAATACTAGAAGTAAACAATGTCTTATGTTCATACACTCAGAACTACAAGAGGCCATTGAATCCAATATCACATACATCTACAGGGTAGAACTGATATAGCTACATAAGCAAGGGTAGAACTGATATATCTACGTATGCAAGAAAAATAAACCAACTTTAAAAACTCAATCATAAGAATGTTGGATTTCAATATCCACATATCATTTTTTGTATAAAATATATATATATATATATATATATATATATATATATATATATATATATATATATATATATATATATATTTTTTTTTTTTTTTTTTTTAAATTTGCATATGTTTATAGATAACGAGGGAGAAAAAAGAACACTTATAGTAACAATACACCTTAAAAAAAAAAAAGAGAAACCTAAGTTTTTAGACACATGGAATATTGATTTTTTTTCAAGATAAATTAAATTTTAAGCATGCAAGTATTTTAATGAAATAAAAATATTCAAATAATCAAAGAATTGTCATTGTCGGTTTTCTCCAATCACATAAGAAAAATGGAAAATAAAGCAAGTCTTGATGGAAACAACAACTCTCCCGTTTGAAACTTTTCAAATGTAAAAAAAAAAAAGAGAGCTCATTTCCTGTATACTATTTTTAAAAAGTTGCATTTCTTAAATCTAAATAATCAATATCTATATATCTATATGCTGTATACAAAAAGACAGAATTTTTTTTTTAAATTCTTTAAAATGAAACCGAAATTTTTGAATGAATTTTTAAAAGTGTTTTATATTTAACTTGTAGATTTTTAAATACCATTTTTTAATAATATTATTTTTTCTAATAAACATTTGACTACGCAATACATTAAATCCAATCTCATCCTAATTGGTCAATCTACTGTCATCAACCAATGTTATTGAACAAATTTACTCTATCCTTTTATAAATAATTAAATACTAATAAAATGCAATTACAAAAATAATCATTATAATTGTCAAAAATATATAAAACCTTCATCTTTATTATAATTTAGAAATCATGATGTAAATTTACCCAAGCAAGTTGAATTGAATATAATTCCAACAAACACAAACCATTAATGAGGATACTATAGTAGTCCTTTTGGTGGAGTCAGCCAAGACAATTTTTTCACTATCTTATTCAACAAACTAAATATTCCTTATAAAAACATTTTTTAATCATTTTTAAATTCCTGCATCGCACTGAATTTCTTTCCTGTCATGAAGTATTAAGTGTCACAAATAACAATAAATGATGCGAGTGTACAGATAGCAAGGAAAGGGCTTACCTCTTTCCTGTGTTCTCTCGTGACTAACTTCTCTTCTTCAAAAAACCTCAATGTCCGTCGAAGTTGTTTAGAATGCAACTTCAAAGCCTTAGCCAAATCTTCCTCTCTAACCCATTGGCGCCTACAACAAAGAAATAAAAAGAATAAGGATATTAAGGAAGCAGACGGATACACAAAGCACTGACTAAATATGTTCCTGGACACAAACTTCAACAAGGAAACCTTGACAAAAGAATTAAAACTTTGAGGCATCAAAAAAGAACTTGGATCTTTGGATTTCAGGAGGATCCATCTTCCTAAGAAATACTTCCAGCAAATAGATGTCCTATACCACGTCCCAACACCCAAGAGGAATATTCCAATAATCCAGTGGCCAAATTACAGCTAAGAACCTTTTTTTAAAGGCTTTTAATACAATTCATCAGTAATATTGCTGAATTAAATTTAATGTAGTAATAAAATACTTTGGGGGAAGATCGCCAATAAAGATTCGCATGAAACAATTCTGACAAAAATAGGCATAATAACATGTGCGCATTTTAAAAGTTAAGATTTGAATCACAAAGCCTATCAGACTTTCAAATCCATGATTAAATAGTCAAGAATAATACAGCATAAACAAGTGAAGAGATCAAATGAACATTAAAAAGCTATAAAAAGTAAAATACAGCAGCCCACAGTTTGTTTTTTTCAAATTTCCATCAAGCAGTTATGTATGACATATCCTTAGACAGCACTGATTAAGAATCAATACAACACCACAATATAATCGCAATATGATATCAAATTGACTCATAAACAATGTTGTAGAATATTATGGACAGTCATTTTTCTGTGGCATAAACTCTCTTTCAATGAGATCATCTGCGCCAACCTAGTAAAATAGAACAAATATAGTTCCCTTGTAAGAAATTGGACAATGTTGATTGGTTTTTCTGACTTTTTGTTGGGTTGCAGCCTACCTTTGGTTTCCTCAACGGTTTTCATCCTTTAACAGAGGATGAATTCACTGTTACGCAACAAAACAGATAACCACAGCTGCTATTAGTCTCAGACCTAGTTTGATTGGACATTTTTTGTGCTTATTCCTTTTTAAAACTGTAAATTTATTTATTCTTTATTGTTTGGTTCCTCAAACCACGTTCCCAGTAAACACTATTTTTTTTTATTTTTCTGTTGTTTTAAGAAAGCTTTTTATATATGCTTCTCCGTTAGAAAACTTCTTTCTCTGAATTGATGTTTCTTAAAACTACCTTTTACAAAAGTACCGGATAATCAAACGAAACCTCAATATCTTTTCCAGATTAGTTGCAATCAGCCGATGAAATTGTGGCATTCGCGAACTCACTGGTATGGCCAATTTTAGCGAACTATAAGAAAGAAAAAAATATTGAGGCCGGCAACTCTGCTATGGCTAGGACTTTGAGTCAAAGGTATACGGAGAAAGGAAAAGGAATAGGAAGAAAAACTACAACAACAACAAGCATTTATCCCACTACATAGGATCGACTACATGAATCATTTTTATTCATTGTGTTCTATTAAAAGTAAATTTCTCATTTAAATCTAATAAAAAAGACATTTCTAATACTTTCTAACCAACTCTTTAGATACTCCTCTACCTTCATTAACATAGGCCGGATCTTATATATCTACTCTCCTAATAGGGTCATTGAAAGGCCAACATTTTCTGTTACCAAACTATCTAAGGTTTTAATACTATTTGCCACTTGAGCTATTCCAACCTTTTCACATATGTACATGTTTCGCATTCTGTAAGACTAATGCCAATTAAATGTTTCCCTTGCTTCCCATTGCTCTTAAGGCCTAGTTACAAGAAGGATTTATGGCTAACTAATTCCGAAATGAAGATTTAAAAAAATACATAAAAATCTAGATCTGGCCAGTGGCCTCCAAACAATTAATATAAGAAAATTTCTATCCAAACTTGTTAAGCTGTTTAATAAGACATTATCTTAAAGCTGGTCATTTTTATTGATAATTAAAATGAAAAAAGAAACCTACAATAACAACAACAACAACATCAAGCCTTCATCCCCACTACATGGGGTCGGCTACATGAATCTTTTTTCTCTATTGTGTTTAAGAGTCAAATTTTCATTTAAATTTAATAAAGAAAGGTCATTTCTTATATTTTTTAACCAAGTCTTTTTAGATCTACATCTACCTTTCTTAACATAAGCTAAATCTAATACATCTACTCTCCTAACCGGGACATCGGAAGGCCGCAGTTTTATGTGACCAAAAGTATCTAAGGTGACTCTCTTCTCTCTAATCTTATATATATATATATGCTTGTTTCGTATCCTACCTCTAAAAGTAAAGTCACTCATCCACTTGAGCATCCTTATCTTTGCAACACTCAACTTAATATTAAGCTTCTCTTTTAATGACTAAAATTTTGGGCCATAAAGCATTGTAGGTCTCATCACCATCTTATAGAACTTTTCCTTAAGTTTGAAGGGTACTCCTCTATCACACAACAAGCCCGATACATTCCTCTAGTTCAACTATCCAACTTGAATTCTACTAATAATATCCCCATCCATTTCACCGTCAATCTAAACAATAGATCCAACATATCTAAAACATGTACTCACATTAATGATTTGATAGCTCAAAGTCACAATTCCCTCACTAGATCTATTACTACTAAAATTACAATCCATATATTCAGTTTTAGATCTACTCAAACGAAAACCTTTATACTCTGAGGTTGACCTCTGTAATTCAAATTTACCTTCAACTCCCTCTCTAGTCTTATCAACAAGAAGAATATCATCAGCAAAAAGCATACACCAGGTTACATCCTCTTGCAAATGTTTAGTAAGAATATCCATGACTAAAGCAAAAGGATATGAGCTTAAGGCTGATCCTTGATGTAATCCAACTAAAATAGGAAAATACTTGGTCAAACCACCTTGTTTTTTAACACAAGTAACACCACCTGCATATATATCCTTAAGCTTCTTATTTTTTATCTTTTCTTGTACATTTTGATTCCACTACCAACTATTTTTATTATTAGAAGCTTTTCCTTTTGAAACTCCAAGCATATCCTTTTACAACAATCTTAATATTACTAGCTATTTTTTTCCACATGACATTCGCTTCCTCATACACAAACAAAACCTTAAGATATCGAATCTTATTTTCATTGGTGTTTTTTAAATGCCCTCATCTAATCTTAAAATAATATTTTACTATATTTTCCATATTCTGCCCCTTTATTTTAAAGTCCAAAACTAATAAGCGATGTTGAGTACTTAAACTTTCATTTAGAATAACTTTACAATCTTTGCAATATGAACGATCTATTTTTCTTATAAGAAAATAATCAATTTGAGTTTTACTATATCCATTCTTATAAGTGAGGAGATGTTTATCTTTTTTTCTTAAATAAAGTATTTGCAATAACAAATCATAAAATCATGGGCTAGAGTAAAATCTAATATAGTTTAACTACATTCATTAGTCGCTCTAAACTCAAAGCCATCATGGATACTTTTAAAATCATATACCTCTCAACCAATATGTTCATTTAAATCTCCTCCAATAAAAACTCTTTTTTCAAGAGGAATCTTTTGAATTAATTCTTCTAAGTCATTTCAGAATTTAAATTTTAAATATGACGTATTAAAAGATTTTTGTCATAATTCTATCTTCAATTCTATAAATTTATATCCTTAAAAGCATCTACCTCTCTACCAACCTACATAAGGAGCACAAGAACTTATAATCTTATTAATCTTAGCATCAACAATAATCTTCAAAGCAATAATTCTATCTTCAATTCTATCAATTTTTATAATATTATCCTTCAAACTCTTATATATAATTGCATCTACACCATTTCTAGTACGACTTCTACTAGAATACCAAAGTTTAAATCATAGACTATCAACCTCCTTAGCCTTCTTTCCAACTCATTTAGTTTCCTAAATGCATAAAATAGTTATCTTCATATAAATCATTAGATCAATTAATTTCATTAATTTGCCTAAAAGAGAACCAAAATTTCAAGATCATATTCAAATTCTAATTTCATAGACTAGCTTCTTTGCTCACATCTGTCCATGATGTGGGAACACTTGCCAATTTAACAAAGCACCCAGGCTCCGATGTAGTGGCCTTTACACATTTCTCGTTGTATTCAGGTCATACAGCGCGTCACTTCCTAAGAACGCCCTAGCATTAACACAATGTATTAAAGAATTCGTGTCATGATTATCTGACAAACTTTACGCTGGTTGTCAACTATGTAACTCCCTCTCCACTTTTCTCATACAGGACCTGGGACCTGGCAATGGCAGTGTTTAATATGTAACAAAATATTTCGTGGAATTATTATCCGTCATTTGGGTAGCTAAAAAGAGATAAAACCTTTATAAAGTGAATTCTAGAGAACTGTCCTAAATTATTTTATTTCTTCGTCATTGATTGGTTGACCAAACCTATTGGGGATTTAGCCTAAATTTATACAAGATTTTCTACTAGGCTTTGAAAAGTGAATTTTGAACTTACCCAAACTCCTTCAATATGGATCATAAATCCTAATTGTATGGCTTGAATTATGGAGTTAGTTTCGACTTCTCCAAAAGTTAAATAAACTTCAATTTAGGCATACTCATTGATTTGGGTGAAAATTATGTCAAATTTTCATATTTTTGATATTTTTGACACATTTAACATGAATTAAGGTCTCCTCTAAATAGGCCCCCTTCTTATTTTATGCCTATATGGAGCTTATTGGCCCTAATTTGAGAATTGCTAAATATCATATTTTATTTGCTCACTCAATTCAGTCCATATTACACTGAATTTGAGTTATATAGCGTATTAGATCACAACTCTCGCTCATTTCCCCTTGCAAAGACCATTAATCAGAAAGCAAATATAATATATGTTTGACCCTTCAATAATATAGTCAGCTCAACAAAAGACAACTTTTTAGTGTAGATGACCCATGAATTGTGATTGGACCATTTAATTTGTCCAGCCCAAGCGTAAGTAATCATCTATGTTATTATTGATGAACCGTTGGTAGTAATAGATACACCTAATAATGATGTTGGACCAAGTTCCTTCAAAAATGAATGACCCATAGTAACATACCAATGAAACTTAACAACCAAATTTTGAGCTGAAATAGTACATTGTTATTCAAATATAATTTTGTTGCCTTCAGCTGGTGTAAATAGCTTATTATTGCAAATTGGAACCATTCTTGAGTGATAGTAATAGTTGGCACTCCACGACATCACATGAGATCTTTGGCTTGATCTACTTGAATAGCCCTTTACAAGAAAATTTTGAACCTATAAAAGTATATTAATAAAAAATTCACATTCTTACCCTTGCTTGGCAGTTATCTCCTTCTCATTATATGTTGCTCACTTATAGTTTCTTGTAGGATCTATATCTCTTCTTAACACAACAATTAATCAATTTCTTTTGCCAAAATCAAAATTTTTCTCCTGGGTACTTGCTGAGTCCTAAGTATACTCACATTGTGATGCTCTCTGATACTCATCCTATCCTTCTGAGAAATAGGGTGGCCAACGGATTTTATGCTTAGGTGGAACTCTTAGAATCTTTTTATAAGACAATTGAGAAAGCATCTTTTTTATCATTAATCATTTCCAATCTCTCATCATCACTTTGATAACCAATGATTTAGGTGCCTATGGATGGAAGCAATGCACATGGATACTAACCTAAACTTGAATTTATCAAAAACCACACTACAATCATATTAAGCTATCAAATTGACTAAAAAATTATGTTATGTAAGACTTCTCTATATCTTAGGCTTTCTTCAAGAGGCGTGCAAAGATCTAGAATTTCCTACGAGATTAAATGCAAAAACCACAATTAGTAGTGAGTTATAGAATAATCAGAATTAGAAGTGAGTTTTAGAATAATCTCATAGGGCCCACTGGGCCACTGCTAATACTTTGTGGGCATGCACTCCTAGATTATGTAGAACAAGGGAGCGATTGAGTCATTTTCTCTCCAATCATCACTTTTCATTCTCAATTTTTGGGTTTTTTTTTATACTGAATTATTAATTAATGTTTTCTTGTAATTTAACATTCAAGTATTAAACTTATGCTAAACTATCAACACTGTATTTAAACTATTGTTTATTATTTCACATTGTAAAGGTAGATTGGTCTTTATTATAGCTTGGTATAGCATTACAGTTATATTTTTTTGCAAACTCTTTTCTGGTGGTGTTTTGCATGCATACTCAACTTCAAGTTTATTTTATAATTTGGAGGTTTTGCCACCATCAATTTAAGATGAACCTCAACTAAACCAGCTTATATTTTAGACAACCATATGCCTTAACCCCACTTAAGGCTTAAGCTTAACATAAATTGGCTTAGCTTAACATAAGTTTCAACCAAAAAAGCCCTCAGATTACACATAATATAGAATCCTATAGGTGAAAGTAATGCGCTCTGATACCAATGTAATAACTTAAATTTTAATTGATTGATGAACTTTTAATAACCTAAATTGAAATTGATTAAAAAATCTTACATACAAGGAAATCTGGCTGGGAGCATTGCAGCGCTATTATGGCAAGGACAGCGACACTGGCCTCTCTGTGTAGATGATTTTGTGTGAGCAAGTGCGGCAGCGCTAGGCTTTGGCACAGTGGCGCTGATTCTTCTATTCTATAGTGTTTTGGGGCAGCACTACAGGGTTCTGGTCTCGAGTGCTGCGGCACCTAGTTAGAAAATTTATTTTTTAAAATATTTATTTTCATTATCTCATTTAAGTATTCCCTAAGCCATCCCCAAACCCCCGTTCACATGTCCTTGGACGAGGAAGGAAGGAGAGAAGAGCGGGAGAGAGGAGAGAGGAGAGAGGGAAGAGAGAAGTTTTACTTCGAGGCATTTATGTTCATTCTTTCCAATTAACAAGTTGCTCTGATCGTGGTAGATACTCCGAATCCTACTTCTATTTTCAATAATTTTAATTCCGAGTTTTTCTCTCTAATATGCTTGAAATGCATTATCTCACGATTTAGCGAATTTTTATCCATGTAACTTTTGATATGCCATATATATCCTCATTCAGCACATTTTGACATGATTAATTGATATTTGCATATTTAGCATTTTAACTGAAATAAAAATAATAGGGTCACACACGAAATAAATTAGGATTATTACATCTATTCCAACAGGTCTAATAAGACATGCATCTGATAAAGTTTATATGGCATGGCAAGCATATTGACATGAGCTCATTGGTAGGAAACGAATATTGATAGTATAGTACTAAAATAATCTACACGTTAATTGTACTAGATACATACATGATACAAGATACAAGTTATTATAATTGGTGAATATATAATATGGCATGTGTGTATAGCTGCAAGAAATGCTAGCTAGTTATTAACTGATTCAAGCTGGCCAGAGCAAGATGCCTTGCACAGGAGAATAAGCCGACGAGCTTTTTTTTTTTAAATAATGAGTTTGTAGTGTAATCCTAAAACTAGATACAATATATAAGATGGGAGTCATAAGGGTACAAGATATGCCGACAGACAAGATTGAAGACTTTTACAAAAAGCCACCTGAATATAACAAAGACAATAACATGATATGACAAGATACAGGAAAATATCATATAATCTGACCATACCAATGACAATAAAATGATATAATAAGATACAAGAAAATTTCATATGATTAGTCAGACATCCTATCTTGTATGAATTTTTTTATATATATCTTACATGAATATGATAATATATGCATACGACATGATTTCATATGATTAAATATGACATGCATAAGTTATATAGTATGCATGATACATGAACCGGATATGTGTTAAGATTGATACAGGTACAAGATACATGATACTGAAATATGATATATTACATGATAGATAATACATGGCACTTATATATGATATTGATATATATATATATATATATATATATATATATATATATATATATATATATATATATATATATATATATATATATATATATATATATATATATATATATATATATATAACACATGATACATCTGAATCAACATGACATGATGTGCATAATAATTGAGACATTGATACATGAGGCTATAAGATAGATACACTACTATTCATGACAAGGCATAAAAATGACTTACATGTATGGACAACTGATAGAGAACAAATACAATTACATTGATTCATATGATAGTCTTTCCTCTAGCACTTCCCATGATACACTAGAATAGGACTAATTCAAGGATTACTGATAAATCTCATAATTATTGCTCATATTTATTGGTACTATTCACATTAATCAATATTGTTCATATTGATATGCTACTGATCACATGGATTGTTACTGTTCATATTGATGATCTGAATAATTATGTGTATATTTTTTTGTTGTTTATGCATTGAGTGTAATGGTATATTCAGATAACCTATTAGGCCTCGTACTCATTACATGGTTTACATAATTTCAGGGGAGTATAAAGACCCGGTGGAGCAAGATTGATCCAAGGTTATTGATATAGATATTTTTATCTTATGTTATTTATTCTTTTGTCGTCATGAATGAGTAAGAGATAAACTAATATGATAAATTGTATTCATGGCTATTGTATATGATTTTTGAGGATATATATATATATATTCACTACATTATTCTAGTATATGAATGTTATTGGTGACTCAACTATATAATTAAAAGATTAAAATAGATAATTCTTCCTGATTATATTATGAGGTGTGATAATCAACCTGACTCGAAATCATTTGAAAACAACAATACAGTCATATTATGATATCAAATTTACTCAAAAATAATACTATGGAATGTTGTGGAACCAATAGGATTTTTCAATGACTTAGGCTTCCCTTGAGATGCACGCAAAGATTTATGATTGCCTATGAGATTAAATGCAATAATTCTAAAAATAAAACCAAGAGAGAATGGATCCTTGGAAAGGATTTGGAGAATAATTGGTTGTTTCCACCTCCTTGTTGCCTAATTTACTACCTTCAATTTCCTCTTAGTCTCAGCCTTTAATATTGAATTAATTCACTATTACAGAATAATAAAAGAATGAACAACAACTATAGAGCTCAATTCCTTTCCAGATGGATACAACCAATAGTTGAAATAACAATAGCACTAAATTATCTATCCTGGCTGATACTAGTGAACAAAATTTGAGGATATTGGCATATAGATTTTGCCTGAGACTAAAAACTAACACCAACTAAATTGAAATGTGTTCCACTTGGTTTCTATTTATCTTAAAGCCTAGTTATAAATTTTATTTATGGCCATCTAATTGCCAAATTAAAAAAATCAAATAATTAAATTAAAATTCAAATGTATCCCACAAATAGGAAAGAAGAGATAGTTCCTATCCATTGTACGAAATGCAATCATAAGGCAAGTCCTTATCTAAATGATTTTCATTTGTATCGATAATTAAATGAAATTAAATATAAGAATATTCCTCGGAATTATTTTCCTTAATTTGGGCACCTATGAGAGAGAATGATCTTTATGAAGTGAATTATGAATGGTTATTATGACTTCCTTAATTTCTTCGTCTATGATTAGCTACCACATCCTTTAAATATATTTGGCTTGAATTTAGTCAATAATTTTTGCATGCATGATTTGATTTGTGGTATTATTTTTTGGCTTATCTAAATTCTTTAAATATTGACAACAAGTCTTACTTGTATGGCTTGAATAGTAGAGTTAGTTTTGACCTTTCAAAGAATCTTTCACAAGTGATGCATAAAACCATCAAAAGACAATTTATTTGATCAATAACCAACCAGCAGGCAGCCTATATGAATATAGCTGAAGAGAAATTTACACATCACATATCCTATACTTGTAACAAGACTATTCATAAATATTATTAATGCAATAACCAGCAATATGTGGTTGTCTCCACAATTTATGCATTTGAATGCAGCAACAACAACAACATCAAAACTTTATCCCACTATCGGGTCGGCTACGTGAATCTTTTTTCTCCATTGTATATTAAAATCGAATTCTCATTTAAATCTAATAAAAAAATCATTCCTAATATTTTATAAAAGTCTTTTTGGGTCTACCTCTACCTTTCTTGATATAAGTCAAATCTAATACATCTGCTCTCCTAACCGGGTCATTGAAAAGCTTTTTAGTCCTTGAACAGGAGACCGAATCTATACCTGGTGAGCGCATCAAGGACAACAACTGTCATTCCCCTGTTATCGCCCCTCCCGGTCTTTGGTTGGTTATCGCCCTTCATGGTAATGTCATCGTAGAAGGCCCGAGCCGCGAGCCTCACCAGCCTGACCAACATCAGAAGCCAGAGATTCTAGTCAGAAGAAATCGAGAGAAACGCATAACCATAAGCAGCTGAAATAAAGAAGAATGATGCTCGGGGAAGAAAAGAACGGGAAAGCCTCAAATTAATAACGATTCATACCTGTTGAAGGGCTCAAAACTACTCATTGTAAGACGGAATGAGGAGGCAATCTTTCAAGAAGGATTTAACCTAAATTCTGCTAAACAACAAAAATGAAAAATGACTGTCCGGCAGAATCTTAAATCCCGTTTCTCCTCCGCCGTATCTTGTATCCCGGATAAACCAAATTAGGGCACTGGGCGGATGTAACTCTCCTTCACGAGCCACTGATCCCGTCGATTCCCTCCCAACGAGAAAGCGTCGCTACTTTTCTCCGCTTCTTTGTCGTCCACGGTTTCGCGAATGGTACGACCGTACGAGGATTAGGGAGAGATGGCATGATTCAACGGTTGGGAATTTCCCATTCAAGTTTATATCGAATCCTTAATTTATTGTTCTGTTTTATTTTGATATTGTTTAAATTATTAATATTTTATATTAATTATATAAGATGCATTAATAATTAAAAATAAATTAGCATGCTAATATATATATATATATATATATATATATATATATATATATATATATATATATATATAAACATATAAAGAGTTTAAAATCTTAATTTTGCATAAAAATTAAATACAAATGCATATATCGGAGAAGTGCATGAACTATAGAGGCACCAAACATTTTATGAGAAAAATCATGAGATTTGGCCCAATTAAAATGATTATATTAATGTTTATCATCAGTTACAAATAACATCCTTTTTCATAGGAAAATATTAATTTAATGTAGTAAACAGACAATATATAAACATGTGGCTGATTAAAAAGAACCATATGACGTAAGAGTTGTCTTTAATTGTTCGTTTATTTGTTTAGTTGTATTCCTCTAGCAAGAGTAGAATAGAGACCATGATGTCCAGCATAAATCCCATTGTTGACATCAAGAATCAAAGTTGGTGTTGATAGCTTGCGTCAATCTTATAAAGTTATGATATATGCTGAAATTGTTAGCAATGGTAAGTGATAAAGTAAATAGTTGTTGGAGTAGCCTAGTG
Organism: Dendrobium huoshanense; assembly: GCA_016618105.1. Lineage (NCBI taxonomy): Eukaryota > Viridiplantae > Streptophyta > Magnoliopsida > Asparagales > Orchidaceae > Dendrobium > Dendrobium huoshanense. The sequence continues at coordinate 27,389,419 of CM028353.1, read as the reverse complement.
ATAATGATTAGGAAATTGTAGGTCAAAGGGTCTTGGTCGGGTGATGGTGTTCCAAAAGACTGTAGTTAGTGATAAATGTAGGAGGATCGTAGTTGGGCGACGGTAGTCGAAAGATTATAGTGGTGTGACAATGCTTAGAAGGATTATAGTTGGATGATGGTGGTCAAAATGATTTGTCATGACTAAACCTGATATAACCTATACACTCTTTAGGACCATACCAAGTCAAGTGCATGACCAATCAATTACCCATAATCTTTTATTGAAGAGAATTTTTTTTATCATTTTAATTCACATACAAAGCAATAAAATCTATCAATACTTGAAATAAAATATCATCCATAATTTATAAACATTCATGTATATTCATCTCGAAATATATGTACAATAATCGTGATTTATCATCAATTTCTCATATTCATTTTTATCATGATCACAAAAAAATTTATCTATCACATAAAAGAGATTACCAATACTGCAAAAATTCTCATTTTATCTACTCCGCTTATGCTTTAGCCTTCCCTAAAACATATTAAATAAATAGAGTGAGCATACAGCTAAGTAGGTCACACGAAACCTATAACTCTATTCAATGCAAATAAAGTAGAAGATCAATACACATTATGAAACTCCTAAATATTCTTATAAGAATTTTTTATCTAGAATAATCAATATTTATTTTAGGAGTCATCTTAAGTCCAAATCACAAACCATCTTCACCAAATCATTTATAGTGTTGTGTTTTAGCTTCTCTAATTTTTTTCATATTTTTTGGCACTACTAAATTTTTTTAAGAAATCTGCACCTATCAATATAAGAGGAGTTTTTGGAACCATCAAGTATCTGTTTTGCAAACCAATTTCACCAGAATTTTTTAAATAAAATAAGTTAATTTATGAATATTTTTTTAATAATTTTTAGAATCCGTAAAAGAATTTTTATGAATTTTCTCTTAAAAACTAATTATAATAATATTATTATATATTATTTAATAAAAAAATATCTAAAGCCATTGTGAATTTATTTAAATGGCATGCATTTTTTCAAAAGATAAAATGGCAACAGAGTTTTTGGAAAAAAAATTAAGAGAAAGAGAGGTGAGAGAAAAGAAAATTTTGGATTTTATATTGTCAACCGTTATACAACACTGAAATTATTTTGATACATGCTCAATTAGTCTTTAATTGTTATGATACGATGATATATGTGCATATGTAATTAAATTATATCTATTGAGAGCGATAAATGGTTAAAATCCTCCGAGATTCTATTTGTGTCAAGGAATTACTTGGAGATAAGGGGCCAATATCATTTGGGATTATGTCTGAGATAGAGATGTATGATATGTTATGGTGTTATAAGCACAAATGAAAAGAGAATCATAATGGGCCAGAATTCTTTGAGATTCTGTTTAGATTTGAGAGATATGATATGAATTACTCTATGATAGGAATTTTAATTTATTTATTTATTCAATATTGTTAATTGCATAACTATTATGCATTTATTACATCTCTCAATATAGTAATTTATTTATTAAAATTACTTTTAACTTCTTTTTTATATTTAACAAAATATTTAATAAAAAAATATTTAAAAATTTAGATTGGTTTGTGTGGCTTAATGAGTTATTATAGCTCGCTGTGATTTTGCTTCTGACTTTCAAGATCTTGGAAGGGAAAAGAGATTGTCGACTAGTAATTCATGATGAGATTTGAGGTCATGGGTATTTTGCTAGTTTGATTTTTTTGTACAGTCATGACTAGTTAAATTTTCAATTATGTGGTTATTGTATGTAGCCATATACTATAGTGTAGATATATCAAATAAAAGAAATTTTATGGATGAATTTAATTTTAGTATTTAGAAATTTTAGTAACTCTATAGTCTGTAGTTCATTTTAATGAATATTGGAAGAAAGTTTGAAATAATTTCAAAACTATATATTGGGATTTGCCTATTACAGCTCAGCACGATAGGACATGTTTTGATCAAGTTGGATTATGACACACGTGTTGTTATCAATATAATCATAACCAATGCTAAATTAATGTTATTTTTTGCTTATGTATAATATTCATATATATCAATGTTGTGCATATATATATATATATATATATATATATATATATATATCAATTATATGTATTGTATCATTATATCATGTTCATGCGTATCAATATTATGATTCAAATCACACTGGGGCATCATTACAATGTATATGTCAATGATATGGATCATATCATATTGGGAGCATTATTGAGTATGCAGAATAGGAATCATATAATACCATCATGTATATGATTGTGAAATACAAAATAAAGCTATTAGAATGATCATGTGTTATTATGGGTATCATATTATTATCATGTATGCTAATGATATGTGTCATATAAATGTCAATCATATGCAGGGCATAACAAATAAAAAAATAATGTATCATCATAAGTTGTGTTTTTTACAATATTATATCAGAACATTATATATGTACATCGTTAATTCAAATATATATTATCAGTAAGCCAAGATTCTAGTTAATCATATAATATCAGTCATATGATTATACAATATCACGTACCTTATAATATCAATCATATCACATCTTATTCATCTCAGTCATAGTAAAGTGGCTTTATATAGGGCTTATCACTCCAACGAGTCGTATCTTGTCCCCTTATGCCTCCCATCATAATATATATCATGTAAATTTAAAAAAAATACTTGTTGGCTGATGAGTGTAAATAATGTTATATTTAATGTGTTAATTTATTAGTAAAAATATATTATTTTAGTTGTATTTGTGCATAAAAATATAAAAAATGATAATATTTTCAACTATTAGTACAACACAATGGCCTCGAACACAATACCATCGCGATACCATTATTGACATCTTCAAAGCACCAAAATATGGACATGACGACGTCTAGTCTCTATTTAGGTAACGTTGTAGCACCAGTGGAGTTATCACTGTTAAGTCAAGGAAGTGGCACATGAACGCCACAATGCTCAATTGTCAGCATCGTCATAGTGTTACAATTATAACCGTTTTAGACATGTTCTGCCAGTGAAGCTACATGTCAACTCATTAAATAGCGGGTCGATGTCAGTAAGCACTGCAGTGGAGGAAACCCTTCAGCTATGCAGTATTAGTTTATTTTGTGAGCGTCGTGGCACAAGTATCTCAAGCATCGCAGCACCAGAATCTGATTTGTGTTTTTTCTATAAATAGCACATTTAAAATGTTTGTAAGTGAGTTCATTCACTTAATAAAAGCCATCTTTTAGAGTGTTTCTCCGAAATTTTTTTAGTTGTCAATCTTTAGGAGTGACAACTAAGGAAATTTATGGAACAATAGATCCACTTCATTAGAGTATTTGGTCAGTGTTTGTGGAAGTAATTATGTAAGTTTAAGTAGTAAAAAGGATATTATTGAACCATCCGATAATATATTTTATTTTGTATTTCCTTTCTTTTATGCAATTAATGGAAATGATTATGCTCCATTTGTTCTTCATGTATGGCTAAATTTTTTAGTTTTAGATTGATGATGTAAATTAAATATGAATTACTAATGATTTATCTTAATTTTCAAAGTGATGATATGATATTTTTAATATACCAGGTCTTCATTTAATGCTTATAATGGTTATGTGTCATTAATATCATGTGTAATGTGAAGCCTCGAACTAGAAAAGTAGGCATAATCATTTATGTTGGATTGCTATGATGCAAGTATAGTTATGGTGCTTATTATCTATCAAATTTATAGAAATTGATTGTCATGAGGGGGTAATTAACAGTACATACTTTACTTACTCTTCTAAGATTTTTATAGTGTGACAGACTATGTGAGTTTATAGTGGTATTGAGAGTGGAATGAGTTAGGCCCTTCATTTATCTCTTCATGCTTGTCTTAGTAGTCGATGATGCATATGCTCTGAATAACATCACATTAAAAAAAGAATAATTACGAAACATATTAATTTCTTGATAAAGTTTTAGAAGATTATTATGAAATAAGTAAATATTATTTTTAAAAACTAATAAATAATATTGCACAAATTGAATTAAACTTGGTTTATTTTAAATTGAGCAAAGTAAATCTTATCTTAATTAGATTTAGGTTTAAATAAATCAAATTAAATAATTATTTTTTTGTAAAAATATACCTGAAATTGGTCGGATTCGGGTCTGAAAAATCATCCCATTTTCAAAAACAGGTCAGGTTAAAAAGTGTCGGTTTAAATTTGGGTTTTACCCAAACCCGACCCGAAAATCGGTTTTGACTGCCCTAAAAATATAGCTTTGAGAGCCAATATTCAACTTCTAGGTGCTTAGTGCACTTGCTATCTTGTAACTATGTGTTATTGAGTATTATGTTAAATGTTTTGTCTTATTTGTGTTAACACATGTTTTATGTATTTTTTATTACTCGTATGAAAGCATATACTTGTAGTATTTATTTATGTGTTTATTTATATTTTATCAAGTTCCCTTCATACTTAAATTATTAATGTCCTCCAATTATGTTTATATTCTGATTATTTAATTAACTATTATTAAAATTATAATTAAAATTTAATATTTGAAATGAACTTTGTTTATATGTAAGTGGTCAGAAATGAACTTTGTTTATACTAGTTTAAATTAGGGCTGCAAGAGAACCGAGCCGAGCCGAGTATGTGAGTGTTCATGTTTGTATTCATTTAATATCAGCTTGTTCAAGTTTAATTGGTTCATGTTTCTTCGAGCTTTATTGTTTGTATTCATGTTTGGTTCAATTAAATTAATGAGTGTTCATGTTCGGTTCAGGTTTTCAATTAATGTTCGGTTCGTTTAATGCTTATCAAACTTTTAAAAAATAAGCACGAATGAGCTATAAACGAGTTCTACTTTTAAATGTTCATTAACTTAACAAATGAGTTTTATCGATCTTCCTAACAAACAATTACATCGAGCATGTTCGCGAACATATTTAATGAATTTTTTAAACTATCAAACAAACACGTTCATGAACATATCTATGAAAAACACATTTATTTTAAATTTTATTATTTAACAATAATTATATCATTATATTATAATAAATATAAAATAATTATATTATTTATGTTTATTAATTCTATAATAAAATATTAATTACTTTTATCGAGCTTATTCACAGGTTCAAAATTGAACATGAATCGAACTTTATCGAGCTTCTTATCGATCGAGCTTAATGTTGAGCTTGTTCACAAGCTTCAAATAATGTTGTTCGCAAACATAAATGAGTCGAACGCATCAATGTTCAAGTTTGTTTATTTAAAAATCGAGTATTAAAAATATTATTCAAGTTTATTTGTTTAGTTAAGTAAATGATTACAAAAGAGCTTTAATCGAATCGAACAACGAGTAGCTCGTCGAACACTTGGTTCGCTTGCAGCCCTAGTTTAAATGAACTTTATTTATACTTCATAGGTCGGAAAAATTAATACTTAACTTATTCAATTATTTGAGATATTATCCTAACTTTAATTTATAAGTTATACATTTATAATTTTAACTCTTAAAATAAAAAATGAATAATTAATATTAAAAATTAGATATGGGTAGATTAAAATTAGAAATCATAAGCTAGCTTGAAGTTGGAATTAATAATCTCATTAAGTTCATGCATTAAAATTATTAAGATTGTATGGAAGTTGAAAACAAAAGCTAATATTCAAAATCATTAATTATGTACTACATAAAAAAGAAAAGAAATTATACTATAGTTCTAAAAAAGAAAAGAAATAAAAAAATTATATAAAAGAAAAAGATGAGTACAATAAAAATTTGGTATTACTAAAAGCTTGAGATATGAAATATAATCTTATACAAAAATTATAAATGATAAAATAAGAGACTAATATAAGGGATTATGAATTAATGAAAGTATAATTTTAACTACAAAGATATCTAATTATTAAAACTGCATTATTTACTTCAATATTCAAAAGTTAAATGATTAAATCTATAATTTATAAATACAATAACGATCGATTAAGTTAATTATTAGTATTATTCCAAACTAAAAGTATAACCATGATTCATTTTTACTAACTCTAGATAGTGATGTATCATCCTATATTTTAGTAATTTTAGATTATCACTTTTTTTGTTAATCAATTAATCAAAATTATAATTTTTTATTTTATTGAGGACAAGAAAGAGTTTAAGCTGGGGAGGATTTCATAAGTGTAAATAATTTAATATTTTATGTGTTAATTTATTTGTGAAAACATATTATATTAGTTTTATTTGTGCAAAAAAATACATAAAATAAAAAATATGCATCAAATCAAGAAGAGAATAAAATAACGTCCCTAATCCAGATTGAATGTTCTTAGGTTGAGGTCTAAAATATAATTAACCACGGGGACTTGCACTTGTGGGAAATAGATACCCACATAAAATGAAAAAGGGATTTTTACATACATGCCACTTTATAACATGTGTATTACATATTTAACAATTAATTATTAAATATTACACTCCTACCACCTATTCTCTATTTTCACAACAAAATTACCACTCAGTTAACAGCAACCTCACTCCATTTTTTTTTCCTTCCCGCCTGTGATTTTCGCAGGAGAACAGGTATCAGCGAAATCTTGTGTATGTCACGACCCGACCCGAACCGGGACGGATCCCGCTCGCACCGGGCCGCGATAAGCCAAAACTGACCAACTAACCAGGATCTAGCTTTGGAATTTGCTTCAGAACTGATTCTTCCAAAGATTTCAACTCAAAAACAGACACACTGAGCTACTATGAAACATCAAATGCAGCGGAACAAAAGATCTATATGTTTTTCATTCATTTCCTCAAAACAATCATCTACAACTACAGACCATGGCTCAGACATAAAGAAACAGAATAGAAGAGCCATATATGTACAAAAAAAATCAAAAGTACAAAACAATACCTACAGATCAGACTCTGAACTCTAGTCCAAGACCTCCTTCCCTTTCCCAGAACTTAAAAACCACCAGAAAATAAGAGTGAGCTCAACAGCTCAGCAAAGCGACAAACCTCCAATCAAAACTTCCAGAATCCCAAAACCAAACACTTCAAACTAAATCTGTACAGAAACCAGAACATAATCAGACAGATATCAAAATCATGCAGATCAGAACGAAATAGATCAAATCAGAACAGATACGGACATATATCAAATCAGAATCAAACTTGCTTACAGAACAGATACGGAAATCAGAAGTCCTTTCAAATCAGATATCAGATATTTAATTAATAGTTAAATTCCCTGACACTAATAGAATCTCTATGGATTCCGACCCCTTATGGCTCCCTTTGTGCTCACGGCACCAGACAGATGTGCTTATAGCACCAGAACTGATTTCAGATTTCAGATTGAGCTCATTTCAGATTTCCCAGACACTAACCGAATCTCTTAGGATCCGGACCACTTATAACTCCCTTTTTATAGCATATACAGATAGCATATCAATTTAGAAGAAATCCGGACAAAATCAAAAATCACCCAAAAATCGGGCAGCACAACGACTGTATACGGAATTTACACAATTTTCCTGAAAAATAACAGAATACCAAATTTGCACAGAATATAGATAACAACATTGCAAGACTTTAATTCTATTGCTCAGACATTTTTAGACTACACAGAAAAATACAGTCGACGGAAAACGCCGTCAAATCAAAACTACCCGGACAAAAATCTTCAGAAAATAATCAAAATGTGCACACTGGCACGTCAACAACATACGGAAACTTACACGGTAAAAACTGAACCAAACAGGAAATACGGACAAAAATCACGAACAAAAATCAATTCCGGACAGATAATACCGCCAAACACGACGGTTCTGAAAATTTAGAAAGGCGGATTGTGCCTTACCTTGCGTACAGCAATATCTTCAACTGTCACAACGGACGAAAACAGACCGACGTCGCCCAAAAATCACTTTTCCTTCTTTTTCCTTCGTTTTTCTCTCTCCTGGGCTTTTCTCTCTCTTCAAAATATCTTATTTCTATATATATCCAGACTGATCGTCCCGGACGATCGCACTTCGTCCAGGACGATCCACGCTCAGGAAAATTTCGTCCAGACAAAAATTAATTATCGTCCCCAGATGATAGGGCTCTGGAAATTTTTTGTCCAGACGATCCAAATTTCGTCCAGACGAACCATTCAGCCAAATACGTTTTCCTGCACAACCTGTACCGATCGTCCCGGACGATCCAATTTCGTCCCGGACGAACCTGGGAGCAAAATGATCTTTACAATCTCCCCAACTTCTGAAAAATATCGTCATCGACATTATCCAATCCAAACTCAGTCAAAACAAGTACGGGTACAACTGTCTCATGTCAGACTCCTTCTTCCAAGTGGCTTCCCGTGCAGTACGATGCTTCCACTGGACTTTAACCATCGGAATCTGTTTACTTCGTAGCTTTCGGACGTCGTATGCCAAAATTAACTCTGGATCTTCCTTGTACGTCAGATTCTCCTGAATCTCAACCTCGTCAGCTGACAGCTTCTTCCCAGAGTCAGATACCCACTTCCTCAAAGTGGATACGTGAAATACGTTATGCACGTCAGGCATCGAATCAGAAAACAACAGTCTGTAAGCAGATTTTCTAATCCTTTCCAGGATTTCAAAAGGTCCAACATACCTTGGACTAAGCTTGCTCACCTGACCAAATTTGCTCACACCCTTCATCGGGCTGACTTTGACATACACAAAGTCACCAACCTAGAACTCAACAAACCTGTGCTTCTGATTTTAATACTTCTGCTGTCGATCTTGAGCAGCTTTCAATCTTTCTTTTATCAAATTGACCTTCTTAACATTTTCCTCAAAGAAAGTGGCACCCAGTTCCTGTCTATCTTCGACCTCAGTCAGAGTCAAAGGAGTACGTCACTTCCTACCATACAGAGCCTCGTATGGTGCCATACCGATACTGGACTGAAAACTGTTGTTATAGGCAAACTCAATCAAAGGGATATAATCTTCCCAGCTTCCGCCGAAGTCCAGAACACAAAGTCTCAACAGATCTTCCAGTACCTGAATAGTCCTCTCAGACTGTCCATCTGTCTGAGGATGAAAAGCTGTACTAAAATGCAGTTTTGTACCCAAGCCTTGCTGAATGCCCTTCTAAAGTCTGGAAGTAAATTGTCCGTCTCGGTCAGAAACTATCACTCGAGGTACACAGTGCAATCTGACTATCTCCTTCACATATATCTATGCCAAACGATGCACCGGATCGGTCTGCCTGATCGAAAGAAAATGGGCGGACTTCGTCAGTCGATCCACAACCACCCAAATGGCGTCGTGCCCTTGTCTAGATCGAGGAAAACCCATCGCAAAGTCCATCGTTACCTCCTCCCACTTCCACTCAGGGATAGGCAACGACTGCAACAGTCTACCTGGTCGCTGATGCTCGGCCTTCACCAACTGACAGGCTTCGCATCTCGACACAAACTCAACTACGTCCTTTTTCATTCCAGACCACCAGAACAAAAGTTTCATGTCAGCATACATCTTACTACCGCCTGGATGTACAGTGTAGCCTGAATGGTGAGATTCATACATAATTTCTTGCCTCAAATCCCCAAACACAGGTACCCACAACCTGTTCTTACAGAAAATAGCACTAGAATCAGAAATTCGAAGTTCAGGAGTCTTACCAGATCCAATCTGAACAATCAACTTCGAATAATCAGAATTTGACTTCTGGGCTTCCCGAATCCTTGCTTCCAAAGAAGACTGAATGCTCATCTGAGCTAAATCCAAATCACTGGAGAAAATCACCTCCAACTGCAAGCGCTCCATATCACGAATCAGGAAGTCATCAAAAGTAAGCTGCAAACCTGATAATCCAGAAGACTTCCTGCTCAAAGCATTCGCTACCAAATTAGTCTTAACAGGTTGATACTGAATGGTCAGATCATAATTCTTGATCAAGTCGAGCCATCTTCTCTGCCTCAAGTTCAGATCCTTCTGAGTGAAAATGTACTTCAGGCTCTTGTGATCAGTGAAAATCTCACATCTGACGCCATACAGGTAATGACGCCAAATCTTTAAAGCAAACACAACTGCAGCTAACTCCAAATCATGTGTCGGGTAATTCTTCTCGTGTGGTTTCAACTGTCTAGAGGCATAAGTAATTACCCTTCTATTCTGCATCAACACACATCCCAAACCTTTCAGTGAAGTATCACTGAATACCTGAGAACCTTCCGTGCCTGACGGAAGTGCTAACACTGGAGCTGAAGTCAGACAATCCTTCAATCTCTGAAAACTAGCTTCACACTCCGGTATCCAAACAAAAGGTACTGACTTCTGTGTCAGTCTCGTCAGAGGCGTCGAGATCTGGGAAAATCCTTTCACAAATTTCCTGTAATATCCGGCCATGCCCAAGAAACTACGTATCTCAAATACCGTAGTCGGCCTTGTCCAATCAGCAACCGCCTGAATGTTCTGGGGATCAATAGAAATACCTTCACCGCTAATCACATGCCCCATAAATGAAATGTTCTTCAGCCAGAATTCGTACTTGGAGAACTTGGCATACAGCTGATGTCGCCTCAGAGTCTCCAACACAATACTCAAGTGTCTGGCATGATCATCCTTAGAAGCAGAATATACCAGAATATCGTCGATGAAGACGATTACAAACTGATCCAAATACTCCCTGAATACTCGATTCATCAGATCCATGAAAATCGCAGGCGCATTGGTTACCCCAAAAGGCATAACCAAGAACTAGTAGTGCCCGTACCGAGTACTGAAAGCTGTCTTCACCACATCAGCTTCCTTCACCTTCACCTGATAGTATCCGGATCGCAAATTAATCTTCAAAAATACCGAAGATCCGGAAAGCTGATCAATCAAGTCGTCAATCCGAGGCAAAGGATACTTGTTCTTGATCGTGACTTTATTCAAATCTTTGTAATTCACACACATGCGAAGTGTCCCGTCCTTTTTCTTCACAAACAGAACAGGTGCTCCCCAAGGAGAAACACTAGGACGGACAAAGCCTCTATCAACCAACTCCTGAAGTTGAACTTTCAACTCAGAAAGTTCTTTTGGTGCCATCCTGTACGGAGCTTTTGATATCAGAGCGGTACCGGGAAAAACATCGATAGAGAACTCCACATCTCTATCCGGAGGTAAACCAACCAACTCCTCTGGAAAAACATCAGCAAACTCCCGTACCACTAGGATCTCAGAAACAGAACCAACCTCCAAGTTCAGATCCCGCACCGAAGCCAAAAAGACTGGGCATCCCTTCTTCCACATTCTGCTCACCTCCAACACAGAAATCAGACTGGAGAGAACACCTCGTAAGCCCTGAAATATAATTCTCTCTCCAGCCATAAGCAAGCTCACTTGCTTCTTCAGTCAATCAATCTGAGCCTCATACAGACTCTGTCAATCCATGCCCAGAATCACATCATAAGAGAAAATCGGCAATAAAATCAGACTTGATTTCCACTTCTTGCCTGCAATGTCGATCTCGCAAACACAAAACTTTCGAGCAATCAAATTACTTCCAGCCGGCAAAATCATAGAAAGAGAAACCGGAAGTAAAATGGAATCCAAACGTAAAGCCTCAAAACACCGTTCAGACAGAAAAGAGTGACTAGCTCCAGAGTCAAACAAAACACGACAGGGCTGATCAGAAATGTAAATTGTATCTGTCACAACGTCTGGAGCATCACGAGCCTCCTGCTGACTCAGGCTGTAAACTCGTGGCTGAACTGGAGCTGGAGCTGAAGCAACAGAACTACTCGGCTCCCTCTGAACAGTAGGTGGTCTCCGTAGTACAGAACTAGAACCACCACCTCTTCCAGAAAATCCCTCAGGGCGTGGAGGAACAGTCCTCGGTCTTCCTACTAAACCGGCAGGTCTGACAAAGCCCTCTGATCGGAACTCAGAACCCCGATCAAATCCAGTCTGTGGATACTCTGCAATCCGATGTTTTGCCTAACCACATCTGAAACACAGACCAACCATTCTGTAGCACTGGCTAAAATGTCGGCGTCCACAACTCTGGCACACAGGTGCCCCACTCACAGATCCAGAACTCATCGTACTGGTAGCAGTACCAGACGACCCTCCACTCCTCCTGGAGTCACTAGATCCAGAACCAGCTACGAATCTCCTCTTCCCAGAGGAACCACTACCTGAAGCCTCGCCTTCAAATCTCTTCCTACTCGCAGTCCACCGCTGCTGAGTAGCCATCAGGTCATTTTCTATCAAACGAGCTCGCTCCACAAGCTCAGAAAAGTCAGTAATGCGGAACGGTATCAGGGACTGTCTCAGAGTATCTCGTAATCCCCTCAGAAACCTGTAGCACCTCTCAGCAGAAGTACTAACCAACTGCGGAGCATACCTGACTAATTCAATAAACTCAGCCTCGTACTACATCACCGTCTTGCTCCCCTGAACAAGCCTCAGAAAACTCTCCTGCATCTGCTGTCGTGCAGAAGGGGGAACGAACCAGTCTCGGAACACCTCAGTGAACTCTTCCCACATAATCAAAGAGTTCAATCTGCCCTGAAATCTAGCCTCCTGCTGGCCAACCCACAAATGCTCAGCCTCATCATCCAACAGAAATACTACCAACGGTACCTTCCTGTCTGACGGACATTGCATTCCGTCGAAGGTCTTCTCCAATCTCCTCAACCACTCCTCAGCAGCTCTGGGCTCAACAGCGCCCTCAAACCTAGGAGGTTTCAACCTCATAAATATCTAGAGATGTCTATCAATATCATCAGATCTGACGGTAGAAGCTCTGCTCTGAGTCTCGCTCATCATCTGAGCAACAAGTGTAGCAAACTGAGACAATGTATAAGCACCGACCACTGGGGCTGTACTCCCCACTGGTGCTGCCTGATCGGCACTCTGTCCGTCTGTCATGTCTGGGTCTGGCTGATCTATACCAAAAATCCAGAAAAATCTGAAAAACTATCACAAAAACAACACAATAAAAAGCCGAACAAATCAAAACTATCCCATACAGACTCACTATAGATCACTTCCTATAGCTCTGTCTTACACAATCCAAATTCCAAAACCAATGCTCTAATACTACTAAAGCTTGTCACGACCCGACCCGAACCGGGACGGATCCCACTCGCACCGGGCCGCGATAGGCCAAAACTGACCAACTAACCAGGATCGGCTTTGGAATTTGCTTCAGAACTGATTCTTCCAAAGATTTCAACTCAAAAACAGACACACAGAGCTACTATGAAACATCAAATGCAGCGGAACAAAAGATCTATATGTTTTTCATTCATTTCCTCAAAATAATCATCTACAACTACAGACAATGGCTCAGACAGAAAGAAACAGAACAGAAGAGTCATGTCTGTACAAAAAAAATCAAAAGTACAAAACAATACCTACAGATCAAACTCTGAACTCTAGTCCAAGACCTCCTTCCCTTTCCCAGAACCTGAAAACTACCAGAAAACAAGAGTGAGCTCAACAGCTCAGCAAAGCGACAAACCTCCAATTAAAACTTCCAGAATCCCAAAACCAAACACTTCAAATCAAATCCGTACAGAAACCAGAACAGAATCAGACAGATATCAAAATCATGCAGATCAGAACGAAACAGATCAAATCAGAACAGATACGGACATATATCAAATCAGAATCAAACTTACTTACAGAATAGATACGGAAATTAGAAGTCCTTTTAAATCAGATATCAGATATTTAATTAATAGTTAAATTCCCTGACACTGACAGAATCTCTATGGATTCCGACCCCTTATGGCTCCCTTTGTGCTCACGACACCAGACATATGTGCTTATAGCACCAGAACAGATTTCATCGGATCCGGAACAGAACTGATTTCAGCCAAACACGTTTTCCTGCACAACCTGTACTGATCGTCCCGGTCGATCCAATTTCATCCCGGACGAACCTGGGAGCAAAATGATCTTTACAGTGTATCCCTCTAAGCTGCTCTTCCAACTTTGCTGCTCTTCCATGCGAGCAAACTTTATTCCCGCCTGTGCTTTTCACGGAGAACCGGTGAGATTTTTCTGCATTTTTATTCACGTCCGCACAAGCACTGGTTTTATAACTTTATTCACGACAGCGAAACCACCGTAGTTGCTCTTACAACTCAAACATGTGGTGACACAATAACAGAAAACTTTTATGGTTTTATTGAAGGGATCCCTTTATTGAAATAACCATAGCACTGGTTTTATGGCTTTATTTTTCTGCGTGAGTTTTGGGGTTTTATTGAAGTAATGAGTTTAACCTTAAACATTTTCTATTTTCCTTACAATATTTATGGCTTAATGGATTTATTGAAGTAGTTATGGTGAATAATTATTCGAAAATGAAGCATGTTTGCTATTCTTTTATATTCTAGAATTTTGGCACTAATTAACAATGTGGTGTTTGATTTGTCATCTTATTTTAGCTTCTAGTTAATGAAAAATGACAACCTCGTGGCATAATTCGATAATGCATGATTGTTGTGAGGAAATAATAGATGATTTATGTGGAGATAAAAAAAAGAATTTGTTTATTGCATTTAAATTTGAAGGAATTTGGGTTGACACAAAGGACCAATCTAGAAAGAGATATATTGGTGGCAAACAAAGGATTGTAAAACTTAAGAAAGGACATATAAATATTTTCAAGATTAGAATAGAGATTGCTAGAATATGTCCTTGATTGAATGGACATCAATACAACATGCATTATCACATTAATGGAACATCACCCAAGGAGTACAAAATAATCAATTATGATAATGACGTGAGCCTGTTGGTAAACCAAATGAATGAAAATTTATGTGCCGAAATAGTTATATCATTATACGAAGTTGATGAAGGTCAATCAAACTCACAGATTATGGGGATTGAGAATTTTGAGCAAATAATAGATTGGTCCATTTCTCAGAAAGATGGTGCTTCGAGCTTTAAAAAATCTAGTGTTACAGATATCACTATAGGTGCATTTTTTAATGATGCTACAAGTTTCAAAAAATGCTCTCCGATCATTTGCCATTAGGGAGAACTTTGGGGTGAGGATAAAAGCCAGTGATAAGAAACGAGTTATTGCAACATGTTCTTATCAAGGTTGTCAATGGCGAATTCGGGCATCCCTATGTGAAGACACTTAATCTTTTCAAGTTAGGAGAGTTGATGGAGAACACACATGCCCTGGGATAAATCGTGCTGGGAATCAGCTAGCTACATATGCATGGGTTTCTAATCAGATTCAGTAGATGGTGAAGAGGTATCCAGATATTCCACCAAAAGAAATAAATAGCGGTTTAGAGAAGGAATTTGGTTTATCACTGCCTTATATGAAGCTTTGGAGAGCAAGCTCATGACACAATTTTTGGCTCAGTTGATGACAATTATAAATGGGTTCCAACATTGATTGCAGAATTACTTGATAGAAACCCGGGCTCACACATCACATATACATTTAATCTTATTGATAATTCTTTCCAGAGGTTTTATGTTAGTTTCAAGGTGTGTGTAGATGAATTTTTATTTGGTTGCAGATCACTTATAAGTTTAGATGCATGCCATCTTAAATCTAAGTATTTGGGTGTCCTTTTATCCGCCAACTCAGTTGATGGAAATAATGACTTATTCACACTTGCATATGTTGTAGTTGAGACTAAGTCCAAACATTTATGGTCATGATTCTTGAAGAACTTGGGAGAGACTATTGGTACTAATTTAAGCACTCTTAGTTTCATATCTGACATGGAGAAGGGTTTGGGAGAGGCAATTAGAGAAATATATCCCGAAGCTGAGCATAGAATTTGCATTCGACATTTGTGGAAGAATATATAAAAAAAAAATTTGATGTAAAGATGGGCAAAAAATGCAATGATTGGTATGAGCAGTTGCAAATGCCTATACTAATGTAGAGATGACTGAGAAGCTTTCTGAACTTTATGACTTGAACCCTACTTTGTACTCATATCTCCTATCTTTACCTTACAAGTGGTCAAGAAGTCAATTCATTATTGGGATAGGTTATGCTACTAATACAAATAATTTTGTTGAGTCATTTAACGCATGGATTGTTGATGCTAGAACCAAACCTGCTGTTGACCTCATTGATTTAATACGTGGAAAGGTTATGGAGCAAAGAGCTCAACGAAAGATGGCTAGCTTGACTTGGCAACGAGAATTAGTTCCAAATGTAGAAGAATATATTAGAGATATCACAATAAGGAAAGAGCATTTGGTTGTTCGGCAAGCTAGCAATTCCAAGGCTGAGGTGGAAGGACTGCACTCAAGACACATCGTTGATATTGACATAAAGGATTGCACTTGTGGAGTATAGCAATTAATAGGTTTGCCTTGCATTCATGTTGTGGCCTTCATTGGTATGAAAGAGTACCCATTGTGGCATACCTATGTTGATGAGTTCTACTACGTAGCAAGGTATGAAAGAGCACCCATTGTTCATTGCTTATTGGCAATTACGTGCATCTTACAACTACTATTTTTAAGGTAACATGTTCTTTAGATATAAACTTACATATGATGGAGGAATTGCAGCATTACTTGGAAAGGAGCAGTGGCGAGTAGTAGAAAATTGTGAGCAAGTTGGTGTACCTAATACATGTAGACCAAGAGGTAGAACAAGGAAAAGAAGCCTGTTAAACTTCTTGGAGCAAGAAAAAAAATCACATAGATGTGGAAGATGTGGTCTATGGGGACATCATCGAAGTATTTGCAAGAACTCTTTGCACAATAAAAGTAACGAGGAAACGGTGGACACGGAAGTAGGACGAAAACAACGACAAAAATTGCCAAGTAGACGGGTAGCGGGTTACGTTGAGCTGTAGAAGTTTGATTATTGATATCTTGATGGTTTCTAAAAAAAAGGCTGCTAACATTTTGTTGTGAAAGTTATATAACATGAACAGCCCACAA
Organism: Dendrobium huoshanense; assembly: GCA_016618105.1. Taxonomy (NCBI): domain Eukaryota; kingdom Viridiplantae; phylum Streptophyta; class Magnoliopsida; order Asparagales; family Orchidaceae; genus Dendrobium; species Dendrobium huoshanense. The sequence continues at coordinate 27,372,467 of CM028353.1, read as the reverse complement.
CATATATTATCAGATTTTGTTGTGTAAACATGCTATCCAATATCAGATTTTGTGTGTTAACATGAACATTGTCCGTGAAGTTACTTATTAAATGAAAGTTCTACAACCTGCTGCTATCCAAATGAAAGTTCTGTAACCTGCTGCTATCCAACCGAAACTTCCCAGTATAAAACGTGAAGCAATAACCTTTAGTCTAGTTCCTAGGAGGACCCAGGACTTTCCAAAATTGGCTAATACAATTCAAACTCCAAACATGAATACCCTTAGTTCTTAGAACTGATCAACAAACTAAAATAATCAAAATAGATCTAATTCACTAATATTTGAATTTCAATTAAAACATCCTTTTTATACCCCCAATATACCTAAACTCTAGATAATTTCAACTAATTACTCCACTTAGGATCTATCCAAACCACACTAGTCTTACACACACATAGAATGGTTTGCTAGGGCACCACTTCTAGATCTAGGTTAGACCGCTGGGTTTTATTTTCTGCTGTGTGCCGGAGCTTTTCGTAGTTTTCACTGCATGCTGTTTAAAAAATGTTTGGTGTGTTTGCTTACTTTTTCTGCACTCTGGATGTGAGTGTTAGACTTACCCATAGGTTGGGAGCGCTATATATATACTGTTCTTCCGTGCAGGTGGCCATGCTCATGCTGATAAAAGGGGGGAGCAATGTCATGATTTCTAATAATGTGTTTTATGCATGTGCTTGCTCAGCTCCCCCTAAATAAAAATGAGGGCTAAATTAATTATAACCGCACAGGTGGAGCGCTTAGCCCTCAAAATTAAGAGCATGGCTTGGCACAGGGTCAATGGTGTTAGCATTTTTTTATATATATATATATAAACTGCTTGGGATTTTTATTAGGATAACCATGCAGGTCCTTTTAGATTTTTCTGCTTTTCAATTAATGTAATTTATCTGTAATAATTGTTAAGAGTTGTGAAAATAACTTCGAGTTGGGATATTCTTATCCAACTCGGATTCCAAAAGAAGAAGGCATCCCTAAGGGGAGAGTCTTCTTCCATTTGGAGGATCGAGTTGGATGACTTTAGATATCTAAAGAGAAAAGGCAATACGCCCATATTAGGAGAATTGCCTCTTCGTTTGGATATTCAAGCCACGGCGGATCCAAGGAATCCAAGGAGGAGATTCCCAAGGAGTCCAAGAAGGAGAGATCCAAGAAGTCCAAGGAGAAGATATCCAGAAGACTAAAGATTTGAAGACCCAATATCCCACTCAAAGTTGTTGGCGTCTGTCATAGGCTTAGAAACCCGGGTTGTTGGCAGTGGTGCCCGGCCACTTTATTTTTCTGCATACCCTGGATTGTAATTAAAGGGCAGTTGGCCTATGGACATTTACTTGATTAGTTTGATTTATATTGATGTGTTTACCTGATTGCGCTTAGAAATATCTGCTTTTTCTAGGTTTCTTTCTTGCATGCCGTCTTTGTTTTCGCCTGGATCGTATTAGGCTCTTTAAGGACTGCAAAAATCTTTTATACTCATAACCAAAATTTAATATTTAAGCTTTAAACAACATAGAAACTTAACAAACCTAGGGAACTGTTGGAACCGTCTGGGGTCGCATGCATATTATTGCATTTCTTCCTTTCCTTGTTATAAGACATCTCCCTGCCCGCGGGTAGAGTCCGGATAATCTGACCTATGAGGATGAAGTGCCGAACCTAGGGAGACTCAGTCTTTTCTAAAAAATTATTTTCTATAAGCCTGTTTTTAAACTTCTATAGCATTCATGAGCTGACATTTTAACTAGCATGCATTGCATTAGAAATCAATTTAATTAAAATTTAATTGCATTAGTTAGGGGCATTCACTCAACATAAGTCCAGGACCACTTAAGAAATTCTCTAGATGTCGGTCCTCTTTCCAATAAATTGTACCTCCCACCAATCTTTCATAATTGACCTGATAGCATGGTTTTGAAGCGATTAGGTGGTTAGCTGGCTCCCCCAATTCAGACCGGGATAAGTCCAGATCTTTGCATTGCATTAGCTAGGACACTGGTCTTAGTGTGTGTTGAACACTAAGTCCAAACTAGATTTAGGACTCGAGGCTACTACATTCGGTCTCGTAGTATGCCTTAAATAGTAGGTAGATCCCTTTTTTCCGGGGATCCTAAATCCTACTTATCTGCGTCACAGGATGACGCCACCTCCATCCTTCTCTCACGCATGTGATTGGATGCTTGATCTTTTATTTTATTCAGTTTCTCTTTAGTACCCTAGAGCCTCCGAATGCTGGTATGAGCCACGCATGTCGATTCAGCCCTTCAGACCTTTCTTCCCTTTGAGTAGGATTTCCTAGTCTATACCCTCATGCCGATCCCATTTTAGGAGAGGATAATGTATGATCCTTAATCGAGAGTTTTCTCAGGCTCCGGCCTGGGATGTAATTAACCACGGGGGCTTGCGCCCGTGGGAAACTCGGTCCCACATCTACTAAACCCAATTCGAGCTCTTGCATCGGATGGGGAAAACCCGTGACTATGTCGTGTATATTACTACCCATCGGGGTGTGTTGGCGACAGCCTCTATCCTCAATGGTTAGTCGTATGCACGATCCAATCTGTCCCTTCCAATCAACCTGTTCGCGCGGTGCTCTTTCGGAGGTCCACAGTGGGTGCCTCGTAGCGGAAGAATTTGTTGAACTAATTTAAAACGGGCAAAATCTGTGAACAAATTTTCATATAACTGAATAAATCCTACTCAGAATGACCGTAGTCGGCAGGAGACCAAGGTCAAAAAGATCATTGTCTGGTGATGGAGGACGGAATGATCATTGTAAGAGACAGAGATCAGAAGGACCGTAGTCGACAGGAGATCGAGGTCAGAAAGATCGTTATCTGGTAATAGAGGTCAGAAGAACCTGTTGAGAGAGTTTATATTTGCATGCTTTACATTCTCGCAACTTGTATAATTTTGATGATTCAAAATATTATTTTTTAAGTATTATATTCTCCTAACACTTTTTGGAAGAATTATTTTTGCTCTTGTGTGAACTAACTTTTAAGGATAATCGAACTCCAGACTAATAAAGACTTCAAATCAATTTCAGCATAAGAAAATTTGTAAATTGAAGTATGTATTTTCCAATTTATTGAGTTTGAGAGAGTGTGATTGTAATTGAGTAATTTAACACACACACACTTTGGGAGATCTTTATAAATCAAATTTTCTTATACTGATCGTACGAGACGAACCAAGTTCATACGGGATGATCAGGTAAGTTATCCCCTCGAAAGAGAAATGGAACGAACAGGAAGTGAGAAAATTTTTCTAAGTCCTAATCATTTAGACAAATTTCCCTATTCATCCCGGGACGATGTGCTCTAGATTCTCACTTTGAACTGTTAGTCCAGACGAAGTGTACCATTCGTTCCTGGACGATGGGCTCTGGATTTCTCACTTTGTATTGATTGTCCGGACTAAGTGTACAATTTGTCCCAGGACGATGTGCTATGGATTCTCACTTTATGCTGATAGTCCAAACAATTCATCCTGTTCGTGTCACGATAAAGTTCTCTGGACACATGACATGAACTATTCGTCTAGAAGAACACTCATATTCATCCCAGGACGAAGTCCTCCGTCCCTTAAAAATTTGGGACTGTCCTGCAGTTTCGTCCAAATGAACCCTTGATATAACTGTTCGTCTTAGGACGAACTTAGTTCGTACGGGACGATGATCGAGTACGAAGTTAGTTCATACCAATATACAAAGGGTTCATATGCAAACTATTTTTATACTATTCTTACAGGACGACCTAATGATCGTCCGGGATGATCGACTGTGTACAGACTTGAATGTTAGTAGTTTTGGGACAGTTTTTCACTTTTTCATGTCTTTCCTATATAATGTCCACTTAAAATTGTCTTGTAATCTTTTTGCTTATTGGTCTTCGTGTGAAATGAAGGTAGAGTGAAGGAGATATTGTGAGAGAGTGTTTGAAGGAGGATTCTTACTACTGTAGCTTGAATGATTCACTTGGTACTCAAAGGTAAGACTCTCCAATTGTGATTTGTGATTACTTCACTCTTTTATCTCATCATTCTAGATTCCTTGTGAGAAGATCTGTCAAGGAGATCCGATTCTCTGCCGACACTCGTGGAGTGTGAACAGCCGAAAGGTTCTCTACCTATACTTGGAGAGTGTGAACAACCGAAGGGTTCTCTGCCTACACTTGGAGTGTGTGAATAGCCGAAGGGTTCTCTGCCTACACTTGGAGAGTGTGAAAGGACAAAGGGTTCTCTGCCCACACTTGGAGAGTTTGAAAGGACAGACGATTCTCTGCCAACACTTGGAGAGTGTAAAAGGATGACGGTTCTCTGCCAACACTTGAAGAATGTAAAAGGACGACAGTTCTCTACCGCACCGAGTAGTGCTGAAAGAGAGTTTTTGTAAAGGCTTCTCCGCCTTGCTGTGCTGCAAAAGGAGAGTCACTAGTGGTATTAGTGCAATACTCGGAGGGTGCCTCCGGGGAGTGGATATAGGTTGTGTTTGACCAAACCACTATAAATCTTATGTCTTTTTATTTTCCACTGCTTTTGTTTTTACTTTACTGTATTGTTTAATTTGTGGTTGAAAAATTTTTTTCTACAAAAATTCACTAAAATTATTATCGGTTTAAATATCAAAAGATGGATAATTTTTAAATTACAAATTCACCCTCCTCTTGGTTAGCCGTTGGGATATAAGCTTAGGTCTAACAACCTAATTCATATTGAACAAGTTTCAATAGGACCATAATAAGCGATGAAGGTCAGAAGGATTGTACTCGATAGGAGACCAGGGTCAGGAAGACCGTTTTCTGGTGATAGAGGTCGAAAGGACCATTGTAGGAGACGGAGGTCGGAAGGACCGTAATCCGTAGGAGATTGGGGTCAGAAAGATCGTAGTTGAATGATAGTATTTTGGGAGAACTATGGGAATCAAGTGGTGGCTTGGTGGAGCTCAAGGCCTTAAGCGGTGGTCCGATGGAAGTCTGGGCCTCAAGTGGTAGTCTAGAAGAAGTCTGGGCCTCAGGTGGTGATCCAGCGGAGCCACAACATTAGGAGGTGGTCCGGAGGATGTGAGGGTCTCAAGTGGTGGTCCGACGGAGGTGAGGGCCTCCAGTGGTGGTCCAGCGGAGCAACGACGTCAGGCGGTGGTCTGGCGGAGGTGAAGGCCTCAAGTGATGGTCCGGTAGAGGTGAGGGCCTCAAGTGGTGGTCCAGCGGAACAACGATATCAGGCGGTGGTCCAGCGGAGGAGAGGGCCTCAAGTGGTGGTTCGATGGAGAAGAGGGCTTCAAGTGGTGGTTCGGTGGAACAACGACGTCAGGCGGTGGACTGGCGATGGTGAGGACCTCAAGTGCTAGTCTGGCGGAGGAGAGGGCCTCAAGTGGTGGTCCGCTGGAAGTCCAATGGTGATCGAGGAGGAGCTTCTTCCTTCTTCTCTTCTTGCTCCGGTCCCCCTTTTCAAGAGGAATGAGAGGTCTATTAATAGATTTATGGAGTGGCATGACCCATAAATAGGTGAGAGATCAAGGGTAAATGAGTGGTTGGATGGACGGCCGATGTTGAATCCCTTGATCATGGACCGTTTGATGGGCATTTGAAGGTCTTAGTGATGTCGGATTTTGGTGATCTTATACTCGTTGGATTTGTCTCATCGAGTTGCTCGATTCGACTATAAGCAGGTATTGTTTGGAAATTGTTTGGTGATCCAAATTGTGGTTCGAATCTTCAAACAACGCTTCGGGTCCTTGATTTGGACTCATTTGGGCTCGAATTGAGTCGAATTTGGTGTCGTTTGGTTCATATTTTTGAGACATTCATTCCGACTATAAGTTTGCTGGAATCGGAGTTCGGATGGTTCCAATTTTAACTTCGAAAGTTTCCAACTTTGTTTTGCCTCGAGATTCGTGCCCGATCAAGATAATTTTTTAAGGACGTATCACCTCTACTTAATGATAATCTCCTCCTTCAGAGATCAATAATTCACGACAGTGCATACTTACTCTATGCACTTACTATGACATTGAAACATATTGTAATATCAATAATCTGCTCCAGTATCGTCCAGGACGATCTGGGATCGTCCTGGGACGATCAGTTGAGAATGAGATTCAGAAATTGTCCAGAAGTGTTCTAGGTGATTTTCTGTATGCATCGTCCAGGCCGATTGGAGACATCGGCCAGGCCGATAGCTACTGTAGAAAATATCGGCCAGACAATAGCCCTGGGAAGATTCCAGGACGATCCTTTTGGTCGGATCGTCCCGGGACGATGTCGCGATCGGCCGGGCCGATCTGAAGATTATAAAGCTGATTTCAGCTCATTTGAAGAGAGATAAAATCTTTTTTAAAATATTTGATTTTTCTGAGGAGAGAGAAAGTTGAGGGCTTTTGTGGAAAAGTGGATTTTTGGACGATGCGGAGCCGTTTTAGTCCGACGAGACTGTTCAGGATATTGCTGTGCTCGAGGTAAGGCACATTCCGCCTTTCTCAATTTTCAGTTCCATCGCGTTTGGCGGTAATTTCTGTCCGGATTTCGTTTCCGTTACGGTTTTTCGTCCGTATCTTTTGATTGGTTCAATTTTTACCGCGTAACTTTCCGTATATTGTTGACGTGCCGAGTGTGCACATTTTGGTTATTTTCCGAAGATTTTTGTCCGGGTATTTTTGATTCGGCGATATTTTTCGTAGACTACAATTTTCTGTGAAATTGTAAATTCTCTGTGCAGTAGAATAAATATTCTGGAATATGATTATCTATATTCTGTGCGAATTCGGTAAATTTTCTTTGCAGGAATTGTGTAAATTCTGTATACTGCCGTTGTGCTGCCCGATTTTTGGGTAATTTCTGATTTCTCCGGATTTCTTCTGAATTGAAATGCTATGTGTATAAGCTATAAAAAGGGAGTTATAAGGGGCCTGAATCCTATGAGATTAAGTTAGTGTCGGGGAAATCTGAAATGAGCTCAAATCTGAAATCTGATATCTGTTCTGTTCCGGATCCGATGAATTCTGTTCTGGTGCTATAAGCACATCTGTTCTGGTGCCGTGAGCACAAAGGGAGGTATAAGGGGCCTGGATCCTATGAGATTCAGTCAGTGTCTGGGAAGGGAGGCATAAGGGGCCGGAATCCGTAGAGATTCCGTCAGTGTCAGGGCAAGCTATGAATGACATATGAATCTGTTCTATTTTCTGTATCTGTTCTGTACGCAATTGTGATTCTGATATGATATGATCTGCAAATTCTGATTTCTGATTTCTGTATAATTCTGACTCTGTTGATTTATTCTGTTCTGTGATCTGATCTGTACGACTCTGATTCTGATTTGATATCTGTCCGTATAAGTTCTAATTTTCGATTCTGTTCTGATTCGAGATCCGATTCTGTTCCAATTTCTGATCTGATTTCTGTCTGATGAATTTAGTTTTGGTTTCTGAGAATTTAGATTGGTGGTTTGTTGCTTTGCTGAGCTGTTGAGCTCACCCTTGCTTTCTGGTGGTTTTCAGGTTCTGGGAAAGGGAAGGAAGTCTAGGACTAGAGTTCAGAGTCTGATCAGTATAGGTACTTTTGTACTTTTGATTTTTGTACAGTCATGGCTTTTCTGTTCTGTCTTTCTTTCTGTTGAAAGCCATGTACTGTATTTGTAGATGATTAATTTGAGGAAATGAAAAGATAGATATTTGTTCCGCTGTGTTTGATGATTTATAGTAGCTCTGTTGTTCTGTTTTTTTTTTGTGCCTGTTGAGTTTAAGTATTTGGAAGATCAGTGCAGTAACCAAATTCCAAAGCCAGATCCTGGATAAGAAGGTTTCTTCGCGATCCGGCTCGGGCGGGATCCGTCCCCGTCGGGTCGGGTCGTGACAAGCTTTTAAGTGGTATCAGAGCACTGGTTTTGGAAACTTGTTGGATTGTAAAACAGAGCTCTAGGAAGTGATCAGTGAGTCTGTCAGGGGGTAGTTTTGGGTCGTTTGGCTTTTTATTGTGTTATTTTTGTGTTATTTTTCTGATAGTTTTCTGGATTTTTTGGATTTTTCTGTATGGATCAGCCAGACCCAGACATGACAGACAGGCAGAGTGCCGATCAGGCAGCACCAGTGGGGAGTACAGCCCCAGTGGTCGGTGCTGATACACTGTCTCAGTTTGCTTCACTTGTTGCTCAGATGATGAGTGAGACTCAGAGCAGAGCTTCTACTGTTAGATCTGAGGACATTGATCGACATCTGTAGTTATTTTTGAGGTTGAAGCCTCCGAGATTTGAGGGCGCTGTTGAGCCCAGAGCAGCTGAGGAGGTTGGAAAAGACTTTTGATGGAATGCAGTGTCCTGCAGATAGAAAGGTTCCGTTAGCTGTTTTTCTGTTAGACGGAGAGGCTGAGCACTGGTGGGACGGCCAGCAGGCAGCCAGATTTCAGGGTAGACTGAACTCTTTGATCACTTGGGAAGAGTTCACTGAGGTATTCAGAGACTGGTTTGTTCCTCCTTCTGCACGACAGCAGATGTAGGAGAGTTTTCTGAGGCTTGTTCAGGGGAGCAAGACGGTGATGCAGTACGAGGCTGAGTTTACTGCATTGGCCAGGTACGCTCCGCAGCTGGTCAGCACTTCTGCTGAGAGGTGCTACAGATTTCTGAGAGGATTACAAGACACTTTGAGGCAGCCTCTGATACCATTCCGGATCACTGAATTCGCTGAGCTTGTGGAGCGAGCTCGTCTGATTGAGAATGACATGACGGCTACTCAGCAGCGGTGGACTACGAGTAGGAAGAGATTTGGAGGTGAGACTTCTGGCAGCGGTTCCTCTGGGAAGAGGAGATTTGTTCCTGGATCTGGAGATTCCAGAAGGAGCGGAGGATCGTCTGGTACTGTTACCAGTACGACTAGTTCTGGATCTGTCAGTACGGCACCTGTGTGCCAGAGTTGTGGACGGCGACACCATGGCCAGTGCTACAGGATAGCTGGTCTTTGTTTCAGATGTGGTCAGCCGGGACATAGGATTGCAGAATGTCCACAGACTGGATTTGATCGGCGTTCTGAGTACCGATCTGAGGGTTTTGTCAGACATGCCGGTTCAGCAGGAAGACCGAGGACTGTTCCTCCTCGCCCTGAGGGATTTTCTGGTAGAGGTGGTAGTACTAGTTCGGGACCACAGAGACCACCTACGACTCCCTCTGAGCATAGTAGTTCTATTGCTTCAGCTCCTGTTCCAGTTCAGCCATGAGTTTACAGTTTGAGTCAGCAGGAGGCTCGCGATGCTCCGGATGTTGTGACAAGTACGATTCACATTTCTGATCAGCCCTGTCGTGTTTTGTTTGACTCTGGAGATAGTCACTCGTTTCTTTCCGAGCATTGTTTTGACCGAATCCAGATGCCTTTGTTTTCTCTGCCGGTTTCTTTGTCTGTGATTTTACCGGCTGGAAGTAATTTGATTGCCCGCAAGTTTTATTTGTGTGAGATTGACATTGCTGGCAAGAAGTGGAAATCTAGCTTGATTTTGTTGCCGATTTCTTCGTATGATGTGATTCTGGGAATGGATTGGCTGAGTCTGTATGAAGCTCAGATTGACTGTCTGAAGAAGCAAGTGAGTTTGCTTATGGCTGAAGAGAGAGTTGTATTTCAGGGATTACGAGGTGTTCTCTCCAGTCTGATTTCAGCGTTGGAGGTAAGCAGGATGTGGAAGAAAGGATGCCCAGTACTTTTGGCTTCGGTGCGGGATCTGAACCTGGAGGTTGGTTCTGTTTCTGAGATCCCTGTGGTATGGGAGTTTGCTGATGTTTTTCCTGAAGAGTTGGTTGGTTTACCTCCGGATAGAGATGTGAAGTTCTCTATCGATATTTTTCCGGGTACCGCTCCGATATCAAAAGCTCCGTACAGGATTGCACCGAAAGAACTTTCTGAGTTGAAAGTTCAGCTTCAGGAGTTGGTTGACAGAGGTTTTGTGCGTCCTAGTGTTTCACCCTGGGGAGCACCTGTTTTATTTGTGAAGAAGAAGGACAGTACACTCCGTATGTGTATTGATTACAGAGATTTGAACAAGGTTACGATCAAGAACAAGTATCCTTTGCCTCGGATTGATGACTTGTTTGATCAACTTTCCGGATCTTCAGTATTTTCGAAGATTGACTTGCGATCCGGATATTATCAGGTGAAGGTGAAGGAGGCTGATGTGGTGAAGACAGCATTCAGTACTCGGTACGGGCACTACGAGTTTTTGATTATGCCTTTCGGGGTAACCAATGCGCCTGCGATTTTCATGGATTTGATGAACCGAGTGTTCAGGGAGTATTTGGATCAGTTTGTGATCGTCTTCATCGACGATATTCTGGTATATTCTGCATCTGAGGATGATCATGCCAGACATTTGAGGATTGTGTTGGAGACTTTGAGGAGGCATCAGCTGTATGCCAAGTTCTCCAAGTGTGAATTCTGGCTGAAGAGCCTTTCTTTTCTGGGGCATGTGATTAGCGGAGAAGGCATTTCTGTAGATCTCCAGAAGATTCAGGCAGTTGCTGATTGGCCAAGGCCAACTACGGTATTTGAGGTACGTAGTTTCTTGGGCATGGCCGGGTATTATAGCAAATTTGTGAAAGGATTTTCACAGATTTCGACTCCTCTGACGAGACTGACTCAGAAGTCAGTACCTTTTGTTTGGACACCGGAGTGTGAAGCTAGTTTTCAGAGATTGAAGGATTGTCTGACTTCAGCTCCAGTGTTGGCACTTCCGTCAGGTACGGAAGGTTTTCAGGTGTTCAGTGATGCTTCACTGAAAGGACTGGGTTGTGTTCTGATGCAGCATGGTCAGGTAATTGCTTATGCTTCGAGACAGTTAAAACCACATGAGAAGAATTACCCGACGCATAATTTGGAGTTAGCTGCAGTAGTTTTTGCTTTGAAGATTTGGCGTCATTACCTGTATGGCGTCAGATGTGAGATCTTTACTGATCATAAGAGCCTGAAGTATATTTTTACTCAGAAGGACCTGAATTTGAGGCAGAGACGGTGGCTCGAGTTGATCAAGGACTATGATTTGACTATTCAGTATCAGCCTGGGAAGGCGAATGTGGTAGCGGACGCTCTGAGCAGGAAATCTTCTGGATTGTCAGGTTTGCAGCTTACCTGTGATGACTTCCTGATTCGTGATTTGGAGCGATTGCAGTTGGAGGTGATTTCCTCCAGTGGTTTGGAGTTAGCTCAGATGAGTATTCAGTCTTCTTTGGAAGCACGGATTCAAGAAGCCCAGAAGTCAGATTCTGATTATTCGAAGTTGATTGCACAGATTGGATCTGGTAAGACTCCTGAACTTCGAATTTCTGATTCTGGTGCTATTTTCTGTAAGAACAGGTTGTGGGTACCTGTGTTTGGAGATTTGAGGCAGGAGATTCTGTACGAATCTCATCATTCAAGCTACACTGTTCATCCAGGCAGTGGTAAGATGTATGCTGATATGAAGCTTTTGTTCTGGTGGCCTGGGATGAAGAAAGATGTGGCAGAGTTTGTGTCGAGATGCGAAGCCTGTCAGTTGGTGAAGGCAGAGCATCAGCGACCAGGTGGACTGTTACAGTCGTTGCCTATCCCTGAGTGGAAATGGGAGGAGGTAACGATGGATTTTGCGATGGGTTTTCCTCGATCTAGACAAGGGCACGATGCTATTTGGGTAGTTGTAGATCGATTGACGAAGTCAGCCCATTTTCTTCCGATCAGACAGACGGATTCAGTTGAACGCTTGGCACAGATATATGTGAAGGAGATAGTCAGATTGCACGGTGTGCCTCGCGTGATTGTTTCTGATTGAGATGGACGTTTTACTTCCAGACTTTGGAAAGACATTCAGCAAGGCTTGGGTACGAAACTGCATTTCAGTACAATCTTTCATCCTCAGACCGACGAACAGTCTGAGAGGACTATTCAGGTACTGGAAGATCTGTTGAGACTTTGTGTTCTGGACTTTAGCGGAAGCTGGGAAGATCATATTCCGCTGATTGAGTTTGCTTATAACAACAGTTTTCAGTCCAGTATCGGTATGGCACCGTACGAGGCTCTGTATGGCAGGAAGTGTCGTACTCCTTTGACTCTGACGGAGGTCGGAGATAGGCAGGCTTTGGGGGCCACTTTTGCTGATGAAACTGCTCAGAAGATCAATTTGATAAGAGAAAGATTGAAAGCTGCTCAATATCGACAACAGAAGTATTATAATCAGAAGCACAGATTTATTGAGTTTCAGGTTGGTGACTTTGTGTATGTCAAAGTCAGCCCGATGAAAGGTGTGAGCAGATTTGGTCAGGTAAGCAAGCTTAGTCCGAGATATGTTGGACCTTTTGAAGTTCTGGAAAGAATTGGAAAAGCTGCTTACAAGTTATTACTTTCTGATTCTATGCCTGATGTGCATAATGTGTTTCATGTATCCACTTTGAGGAAGTGGGTTTCAGACTCTGGGAAGAAAGTATCAACTGATGAGGTTGAGATTCAGGAGAATCTGGCGTACAAGGAAGAGCCAGAGTTGATTTTGGCGTACGACGTCCGGAAGTTAAGAAATAAAGAGATTCCGATGGTTAAAGTCCAGTGGAAGCACCGGACTGCACGGGAAACGACTTGGGAAAAGGAGTCTGATATGAGACGGTCATACCCGTACTTGTTTTGACTGAGTTTGGATTGGATAATGTCGAGGACGATATTTTTCTGAGTTGGGGAGATTGTAATATCAATAATCTGCTCCAGTATCGTCCAGGACGATCTGGGATCGTCCTGGGACGATCAGTTGAGAATGAGCTCCAGAAATTGTCCAGAAGTGTTCCAGGTGATTTTCTGTATGCATCGTCCAGGCCGATTGGAGACATCGGCCAGGCCGATAGCTACTGTAGAAAATATTGGCCAGACAACAGCCCTGGGAAGATTCCAGGACGATCCTTTTGGTCGGATCGTCCCGGAACGATGTCGCGATCGGCCGGGCCGATCTGAAGATTATAAAGCTGATTTCAGCTCATTTGAAAAGAGAGAAAATCTTTTTTAAAATATCTGATTTTTCTGAGGAGAGAGAAAGTCGAGGGCTTTTGTGAAAAAGTGGATTTTTGGACGACGCGGAGCTGTTTTCGTCCGACGAGACTGTTCAGGATATTGCTGTGCTCGAGGTAAGGCACATTCCGCCTTTCTCAATTTTCAGTTCCGTCGCGTTTGGCGGTAATTTCTGTCCGGATTTCGTTTCCGTTACGGTTTTTCGTCCGTATCTTTTGATTGGTTCGATTTTTACCGCGTAACTTTCCGTATATTGTTGACGTGCCGAGTGTGCACATTTTGGTTATTTTCCGAAGATTTTTGTCCGAGTATTTTTGATTCGGTGATGTTTTTCGTAGACTACAATTTTCTGTGAAATTGTAAATTCTCTGTGCAGTAGAATAAATATTCTGGAATATGATTATCTATATTCTGTGCGAATTCGATAAATTTTCTTTGCAGGAATTTTGTGTAAATTCTGTATACTGCCGTTGTGCTGCCCGATTTTTGGGTAATTTCTAATTTCTCCGGATTTCTTCTGAATTGAAATGCTATGTGTATAAGCTATAAAAAGGGAGTTATAAGGGGCCTGAATCCTATGAGATTTAGTTAGTGTCGGGGAAATATGAAATGAGCTCAAATCTGAAATCTGATATCTGTTCTGTTCCGGATCCGATGAATTCTGTTCTGGTGCTATAAGCACATCTGTTCTGGTGCCGTGAGCACAAAGGGAGGTATAAGGGGCCTGGATCCTATGAGATTCAGTCAGTGTCTGGGAAGGGAGGCATAAGGGGCCGGAATCCGTAGAGATTCCGTCAGTGTCAGGGCAAGCTATGAATGACATATGAATCTGTTCTGTTTTCTGTATCTGTTCTGTACGCAATTGTGATTCTGATATGATATGATCTGCAAATTCTGATTTCTGATTTCTGTATAATTCTGACTCTGTTGATTTATTCTATTCTGTGATCTGATCTGTACGACTCTGATTCTGATTTGATATCTGTCCGTATAAGTTCTAATTTTCGATTCTGTTCTGATTCGAGATCCGATTCTGTTCCAATTTCTGATCTGATTTCTGTCTGATGAATTTAGTTTTGATTTCTGAGAATTTAGATTGGTGGTTTGTTGCTTTGCTGAGCTGTTGAGCTCACCCTTGCTTTCTGGTGGTTTTCAGGTTCTGGGAAAGGGAAGGAAGTCCAGGACTAGAGTTCAGAGTCTGATCAGTATAGGTACTTTTGTACTTTTGATTTTTGTACAGTCATGGCTTTTCTGTTCTGTCTTTATTTCTGTTGAAAGCCATGTACTGTATTTGTAGATGATTAATTTGAGGAAATGAAAAGATAAATATTTGTTCCGCTGTGTTTGATGATTTATAGTAGCTCTGTTGTTCTGTTTTTTTTTGTGCCTGTTGAGTTTAAGTATTTGGAAGATCAGTTCAGTAACCAAATTCCAAAGCCAGATCCTGAATAAGAAGGTTTCGTCGCGATCCGGCTCGGGCGGGATCCGTCCCCGTCGGGTCGGGTCGTGACACATATGGTCATTAAATTTATAATTTATTCCATGTTACATATTTTTTTTCTCTTCTTAAATGCAAAGAAGTTTTTTTTTTCTCTTCTACAAATTAAAGATGTATTCATTAACTATGTAAATGATGTGTTATTCTATTAAGTGCTTCGGGACTTTGTAGCCAAAAGATGGGTTTGCAAATGATCAATCTAGGCATTTCAATAAGGCAAAGTAAAATAGTCCAAACAACAATTTAGTGTGTGTGTGCGTGTGTATTTAGCTATTTGATTGCATGAGACTTCCTTTGGGACGACTTTTTTGTTGCTTATTAAAGTAGCTTTTGTTGACCTCATTTTTTGTATGAGGTCACTAAGACCCATCCAGAATCCAGATTTAATCTTAGACCCTAGGATTCACTCTAGACCTTAGGATCCCTCTAGGTCCAACACCTTAGAGCCTATTCTAGAGCCTAGGATTCCCTTAAATCCTAGATCTTAGAATTCTTCTAGATCTTAGGATCACTCCAACTTCAAATCAATCTCCACCCTTGATCAACCTCAATTTTAAATCAATTCCTATATTTGATCCACTCCAATTTCAATTTGATTCCTACCTGTGATCAATTTGAATCTCAAACTCCATCCAATTCAAATCCAAATTAATTCAAATATTCAAACATATCCAAACCTTGATCCAATCAATTTGACAATCCAAATTTCAATCTAGACTTTGATCCAAACTTCAATCTAGCTTTGACCCTGTCCATTTATTAACAATCACCACATGATTGTAAATGTTTTGGATACTTCAATATTAATCATTCAAACTTCAAATCAAATCCAAACCCAGAATTCAGACTCAAATCCAAACTCTAGAGGCCCTGTCCTAAACACCCTTTTCAGAGATTTTTCAAACATTTCAAAACCCAGTCAAATGACCTCTGATTCAGGGTCTATCACTTGCAAAGTGATAAGACATGTCTCTAGAGGTTACCCTCTAATTTTGAGCTCATTCTGAGGTCTCTAACCCCAGAATCTGAATTAAAATTCAAAGGCTGTAAAACCTTCAAATATTTACAGCCTATGCCACTAAACCTAACCCCTTTGAGATCTTGACCTTGGAACTCTTATCCAAGCCTCCAATCACTTCCAGACCCTTGATTTTAACCCATTGAGCAGTAAACTGTATTTTTCAGACCCATTTTTAACCATAGTTGACCAATAGGTCAAAATTGACCAAAATACCCCTATGGGGCTCAAATAGGGATTCCAAACCAAATGAGCTCCAAATTAGATGCAACCACCTTTGACAAATTTCAAATGTCATTTCAAATCTTTTGAACATATTTCCAACCCTTGGGTCAACCTGGTTGACCAAGTCAACTGGTTTGACCCAAGAGGACCTTTAAGGGTCCAAACATGTGTTTTGACCCAAATGACCTCTCTAAGTCATCCAACCACTTCCTTTGAACCTGAAATATCATTTCAAACTTGTTGAGCCCAAACCCAAACCCTAGGTCAACCTGGTTGACCAAGTCAACCCAGGTTGACCAAACAGGCCCTTAGGGGCTCAAATAGGGATTTTGGTCAATTTGACCTCCCCAGACCTAGGAACCACCCTCAATGGTCTTCAAATATCTTTTCAAATTTGTCCAGCCCAGATTCACCCATTAGGTCAACCTGGTTGACCCAGTCAACTTAGGTTGACCCATTAGCTCTTAGAGGGTCTAAATGGGTTAAATCGACTCATCTGAGCTCTTCAACCCCTATTACCTATTCAAATCAATTCTTGGATAAGGCTCAAGTGTCACTTGACATTTGGTCAACTTGACTCAACTTGAGTTGACCAAGTCAACCCTCAATCCTTAGTGACATTGGCTCCCATTTTCCCTACCCTTGACCTTTGACTTTTGACTCTTAATAAAACTATCTTAAATGACCTTTTACCTCTCCAAATGCCACATCACTAACTTTGACCTAGTTGACTGGTCAAACCAAGTCAACAAAGCCCTAAATCCCTCCTTGAATTGGTCAAACCATCTATTTAACTTCAAGGAGTGTGGGATTAGGCTTGGAAGCTCTCCCATTGGCTGCTCCTACTTCCCTTCATGCCACATCACCAGCCTTGACCTGTTGACTGGTCAACCTGGTCAAACTCAAGCCTAAACCCCTTATAGAAGGCTTTATCACATGCTAAGCTCCTTTCCCTTGATTTAAGCTGCCCAAGGCCAACCCATTAGTGCCCTAAAGCTCTCTAATAGGCCCCTTAACCGAGCTCTGCCCCTGGTTTAGCCATAAATGGCAATCCCTCTCCTCCACTCATCCCAAGTCCACCCAATGGGAATGAGGCATGTCCAGCCTTTGGGGCAGCCTTCCAGCTTTCCCAAGGACAGGTGGCATCATCTGGAGAGCCCAGGAGTCAATCCCAGCCGTCCAAATTCACCCAGGCCGCTTGAATAGGAAAAAAAGTTGATTTTGAGAGCATGGATCAAAGCACCTTCTCTCACTAACCCTAGCCTCCCAGATCGAGCTCTCTGTTCGTTTTGGATCTCCAAAGCCCTCTCTACCTCCCCACTACAAAACCCAAGTGGTTGCACGTTACCGGCGGCGAGTTTTCCGGCGAGCCCACCACCTAGACCGTCCCAAGCCTATAGCAGTCGATCCAGACGTGTTCGAGCTCGGGTTTGTGCTGGGGATCTTCACTTGGACAGTCTACAAGCTCATCCATCCAGAAATTTCAAAGATCTAACGGTATAACTCCCTAAAACCTTAGATCTAGTTCACATTAGTTAGATTTAAATAGCTTCATGTTTTTAGGGCTTTGGCTGAAACCAATCTTTTCCCATTATTTCTGTTCATTCCTACTCTCTAAGTTTAAAATTTCAAGTGATTTGGTCCACCCGATCGGGAGAACGAACCAAAAAATGGATTCTAGGGCGTCATTCGCAGTTCGCTGCAGATGTACGTTTTCTAGGCCGTTGATCACGCGATCAACGGTCTAGATCTTGCCGTTCCGCGCCTTGGTTCGACAGTGTATTCGGTTTAGCATTCGATCGATCGACCGGCGAGATCAGGGCCGTCCATTCGGAACAGCGGGATCAAACCTCCGCCGTTTGATCTTCTTCTGGTGAGATTAACCGCGGGATCTGATCTCAGCCGTTAGACGAACCCGCGGTTAATCCAACGGCTGCCATGAGCCGCTGACGTGGTTAAGTGGAAACCGCGTGAAGCGGCCCGCGGCCGACGCGTGTCCCCGCCGTCACGTGGTTTCGATCCCGCGAATCTGCGCGTGCCGCGTGTCTGACCGCCGCCGTTTAATTAATGAAAATGTATTTTTAATTTGTTTTAATTACATAAACTTTAGAAAATCATAGTAAATTAAATACAAAGTCAAAAAATGAGTATAATATATCAAACTTTTCAGAATTTCATCTAGTTTATTTTAAAAATAAAATCAAACTGTTTTGGTTATTATTTTATTAGTAATTTAAGAAATACAAAAAAGTATATTTTATTTTTAATTAATTATATATAAATTATTTTTATTTGAAACTTGGCATGCATGTCTTTAAGTGTATGGTTGATTTTTAGGAAAATTTTCAGGATTATTTAAGTAGATTTGACATTGATTGGAATTATGTAAGTATTTTGATAGTTTATTAATATTTTATTAAATATTGAATATTTTAAAAAATTAAAAAAAAACCTATTATCTTAATAAATTTGAAATCAGTGTATCTCCATGATCTTTAAAACTTATTTCAGTGGTATTTTCAATTATTTTATTTTAAAACTTTTATTTATATATGTAGGATTAAATATATTAATGTATTTTCAAATATATTTTAAAATGCATATGAATATATATATATATATTTAAATCTCATAAGCTTGAGAAATCTCTTGAAATTTCAAACTTGGGTTAAGTATGCTTGAACATGAATTATGGGGGAGATTAGTGGATAGTTTTTTTTTAATTATTCATTAATCAATATCTTCCTATGTTAATTAGTTTTGTTTCTTGCATGTTTAGGGATCACACACCACTTAGTCTAAGGCTCTCCTAGATTTAGGTGTTGAATGTGTTTATGTGGTTCATGCATGCCTTATGTATTGAGTATGAGGGTTAGTTCAAACATTGATTCAAGTCCATTAAGTTAGTGACATAATTAAGGACAATAATTAAGGACTCATGTATAGAAAACTTAGAAAAATTTCAATAATTAGGATTCACTTCCCCTTGAGTTGAAACTTTGAACATTTGAACTTAGTGACACCCTCAGCCCCTAGAGAAATTTTCACTAATTTTTGAGGTCATTAGGTCCCCTAATTAATTCTCTTAAGGTTCAACCCTTAATTAAGCCTTTAAAACTTCTAAAAATTGTAATAAATCCAATTTAAATCCAAAAATTACATATAAACTCTCAAACTGACCAGAATCTAGTCCTTAATCCATAATAATTGAAAGCCCCTTGATTTGACAGCAATTTAAACCCTAATTTAATTTTAAGTGAAAATCAATATTTAATTAAGATAATTAATTAATAATAATTAAAAATCCCAAAATCTCCCAAACACTTGGGGATCCCTCCTTAGGTTATTTCTGACCTTTGGAGGTGTTTTCAAGAGATTGGGAACTTGTTTGAAGCAAAATCACAAAAGAGGCCCTCTAATTAAGAAATTTCCAAAATTCATTAAATAGTCAAAATTTCAAACATTCATAACTAATTCCAGAAAAATAAAAATCACTCAAACTCACTTGCATTCAATTCCTAATAAGCCCTAATATTTATTAAAAATGTTAAATTCCATAAATCTGTAATATTTCAAAAAGTCAACAAATTGGTCAAACCGTAGTTAAAACTAGTTCAAAACTTCAAACCTTCGTAATAAAATGTAAAAAAATCCGATTTCAACGTACTTACCTTCTAACTGATCGTAGTAAGGTCTAGTATTTTAATAAAATACAAACATTCCAGAATTTGAGCTTAATTAAAAAGTCAATTTTCAACCCTTTAATTAAATCATCAAAATATTCAAAGTTCATAAAATTCAAAATTATTCTAAAACTCCAGAAAATATGGGTTTAATGCTTAAAACACTTAACAAATCCTTTAAAACACAACAACCACCCTAAAGTTGAAGTTTATTGGCTGGACTACTCCGGGCTGCGGGGCTAAGTGTCCTAAGGAGGCTGGTTCCTCGAGCCTGGTGGCACAACGCCACGAATGAATTCTAAAGGGTGTCAAACCTTAAAATGGATTAATTTTTAATTATTTAACATTTAAAAAAAATTCTCTAATTCGATTACATTAATTTGGTTTATCGACTGGACTACTCCGGGCTGCGGGGCTAAGTGTCCTAAGGAGGCTGGTTCCTCGAGCCTGGAGGCACAACGCCACGAATCAATTAATGGCAAACTTAAATTAATCAAGCTTTTAAAATCAGTAACTAACTCATTTTAATATTAATCCACTCTTTTAATTCCAACCAATTTAAATAACTTAATCAACCCCGATTGCTACTGGGTAACCCAGGCCTACGAGGCTATTAGCTTAGCCCCAAGGAAGATGAAATAAACTTCACGGCCTCGGTGTGAAACAAAGGTAGTAATCAATTAACTTTTAAAATATGCCTAATTAAAATTCTTAATTCATTAATACTTAAATTTTAATCTAAATTCCCTCCTAAGCCTTAACCAAATCCATACTTTTAGACAACTTCAATTAATAACCCACTTTAGGATTTACCCCAGCCACACGACCTTTCTCACACACTTTAGATGATGTGCTAGGACAACCAACTCTAGATCTAGGTTAGGCCGGTGTTTACTTTACTGCCGTGTGCCGGCTTTAGACCCTTCCCCGCCTGCGGGTAGAGTCCGGATAGTCTGACCTATGAGGACGAGGTGCCGGACCTGGGGAAGTCCAGTCTTCTAAAAAATTATTTTATAAGCCTGTTTTTAAAAATTTCAAGCATATTTGATTTGAGGTTGTTGACCAGCATGCATTGCATTAGATACAAATTAAAAGAGTCAAAATTTTAATTTCATAGTCCTTAGCATTTTTGCACCCAACATAAGTCAAAGGGGCCAATTAGGAGAATCTCTAGATGTCGGCCCCGCCTCCCCAAAACTTTAATTATAACGTCCCTACCACTCTTTCATAAAAGATCGGACTCATCTCTTTTAAATCGATTAGGTGGTTAGCTGGCTCTCCAATCCAGGCCGGGGTAAGTCCAGACCTTGCACTGCATTAGTTAGGATCGGACGACTGTGGTCCAGTGTCCAAAATAGATTTAGGTCCCGGGGCAGATCTTTGATTATAAGACCCCAAACTTCGGGAATCTAATCCCAAATTTCTAATAAAATGCTCAACTCTAATTAAATATCATTTCAAATCCAAAACATAAAGCCCAACACTTAGATTAAGTTGGGACACTTCCGGATGGTTCTGGAATCTCAAAGTGTCCCCTACCTCTCATCCTTTAACTCCGTTAATAACTGCTCAATTTTGATCCATTTCCTTTTGATTTTCTAATAATTCTATTCATACTTTGATATCACTCATAGAAACTCTAA
This sequence comes from Dendrobium huoshanense, assembly GCA_016618105.1. Lineage (NCBI taxonomy): Eukaryota > Viridiplantae > Streptophyta > Magnoliopsida > Asparagales > Orchidaceae > Dendrobium > Dendrobium huoshanense. The sequence goes on along the minus strand of CM028353.1, from coordinate 27,351,373 downwards.
ACAAAATTTTGCCATTATTTTAATCGGGAGTTTTCGTAGGAGATTTTATCTCCCTACGATGTAATTAACTACGAGGGCTTGCGCTCGTAGGAGATTTGGAACCACGCACACCTGATTTTAAAAATTAATTTTTCAAAACTCAATTGGATTTCTTTGGAAAAACTTAAAATACTAGTGATCATTATTATCATATTTAAAGAATTATCATCGAACGATATTTTCTCCCTCCGGAGAGATATATCTTTCTTTGATAAGGCTTTGGATGTGAACCTAACGATCACACTTCTTGAATATTGTAGCTGGATATTCAATTGAACCTCATTTTGACCCTTCGGGGTCATATGAATTTCTCTTTAGCATCCGCTCACAATATTCAAGATGAATTTCATAATTCTAAATCCGAACGCCGTTATGAAATTTTATTTTCATCTTTCGAGGTGATATATTCTTTCTAACAGGATGATTTAATTTTAGAATTAGAATTTAACTTTAACTCCCAAAGAAAACCAATATTTTTCAAAACATATTTTCAAAATTCCACCAACAGCTTTCTAGTATACAAACTTTAATTTTTGTACTAGAAAGCAGATTTAAGAAGCAGCAAGAAAGCCGTCCCAAACGAAGCCTGATTGAGCCTTTGCTTCACTTAAAGATATATTAAGGATAATGAACGTTAAAATATAAAATAAAATAAAATTTAGTTAAATAATTATTATAATTATATTAATAAACTTTCCCTAAAATTTCTTAAAATATTTAAGTTTTATTTGTATTACATTATATTTATAGGTTATAAGCTAATGCTAAATTGCATTTATATGTATAATAATGTTGTTACCAGGTAGATGAATTTTAGTCTAAACTCAAATAATATGAGGAACTTGAACATAAATGTATTTATAAACCATAATTAGTAAACTTAGAATGTATTTGTTTCATCGGTAGTTTTAACTATCATTTCTTCCGTTGGTCCCTCTGCTCATTTCTTCCTTGGGTGAGTGTGGCCAACATCTAAAATAATAACAAAATATTAAAAGAGAGGTTCCACCTCTAAATTTGGCTTTATTTAGATTTTTGTTCTGATTTTGACCTTCTGCCCCAGCCTAGCCTGTGAGGCGACAGTGTCAAATCAGATCTCTGGATATCCTTTTTAATTTTATGGATTTATGGTCGATAAATTTCTCGTTCAACATATAAATCCTTAAAATTGAAAAGAATTCAAAATTTTTGATTTCGTTCCAAACTATTTTAGTTTTAACCCCCTCATTTCCCCTTTGACTTCTAAGGGTGGGGAGGGTTAAACTATTCCTTTTTACTTGGGCTTTCTCACAATTCCATAAGCCTTCGGGCAAGGGGAAACTCTGTCCGTTGTGTTTTGGAACCTGTAAGAAAACCCCTTTCAAATTCTCAAAATTTCCTCAAAAAAAATTTCTTAAACTCCAAGTTGTCATGTGTTACCCCATACGATTTCCTCGTGGGCCAACATATGTCATACTTTCAAAAATAATAATAATAAAATACTCTTTACCACTCTTTTCAAGTAGATCTAATTTCAATCATTTTCTTTAACTTTCAGAAAAATTTCAAATGGCTGGCCAACTGATTTTCTCCTTTGACCGAGAGTTGTCTTCGACTGTTAATGACCAAGGGAGCACTGTTATTTTCGGAATGGGATTTAGTACTCTAGAGCTCTCCATGGATGGACACCAGATTGTTAGCTTGGATGCCAGTAAGGAAACTCCCCCAGTAGTTGAGTTGATTGTGGGATATGCACCCACCTTGCCAGTAGTCAGTGATGATCAGAAATAGTCTGAGCCAGTTGTTGAGCCTTCCACTGAAATTAAGTCTGTTTTTGAAGAAGAGTCTAGTTCTGAACTTAGATTCACCACTAAGAATCAGAAGAAGAACTATTTGAGGAGACTTAGAAAGAAAACCTCTAAGGCTAAGAGAGTTCTACCCTTTAAGACCTTGGCTCAAGTAGAACCTGAGGCTGTTGAGGAGCTACCTATTCCTGCTTCCTCTCCCCTCCTAAAGGGAAGTCGCTTTTACCCCCTGGCTTCAGCTCAAGGGGAGGAGAGGATAGTTAGGATAGCCCGTTCTCCACCATGCCCGGTCGACTACTCGACCAAGAAAACTCAGAAAGAAAGACATCTCCAAAAGACAAGGACTTTGAGAAATATAATTCATACCTGCGCTGCACAGACTGGACAGACTAAAGAAGAATATGTGAAACAATTGAAGGGAGTGATCTCACATCGCTTCCAAAAAGAAGTGTTGAAGGAAGAAGCATCCGAAGCAAAGAATTTAACCCCACAATTCGTTAGAAAGAATAAGAAGTATGTTAGATAGCCCGCTACTTCAGTACTGGTTGATGGATATCACTGGGTGCCACGCCCTCTGTCCTCTCAAACAGAGGGTATTGTGTTGTCTGGGTCCGAGAGAGGCCGCCACTCTACTGGTAGACCCCCGGTACCCCCACATAAACCTGTAAGATTGGCCTCTGTGATTGTTAAACCAAAGGGGGTTGAAGTTCAAAAGTCTGTGGACCTTAAAGGAAAAAGACCTAAATCTCCTGAAAGGAGATATGTGCCAAAGAGAACTAAGTTGGAAAATCTGCCACCACCTCCTAGAACTTCTAAGTTCATTCTGCAGCTCCAACGAGTTTCAGCCAACCCTACTCCGGGTTCAGTTGAATTGATGGATGTTCAGGCTAGTACTCCAGTTGTTATAGTTGACAGTCCTCCCACAGCCAGTCTGACTCCGGATCCAATAGTTACCGTTCCTGCTACCCCAGTTGATGATCCCCAAAGTCCGAGTGTCATTCCTAGGCCCCTTAGTCAGGTGTCTGAGGACCTTACCTTACCAGATGTGGGAACTATCACTTTACAAGCTCCCACTTCTCCTGAGGAATATGTCCCTCTTCTTGTAGAGGATGCCACTCTTCTGACTACCAGCTCTGGGATAGTCGAAGAGGAGAGAATTGACCAGGATTTAGAAATGGAAGATGAGCCGGATACAAAGTCTCAACCAGATCCTAATCCAAAACTTACAGAAATCATTGCCCTTATGGATTCTGAAGAGTTGTTTGATATGGCTGAGTATAAAGGATACTTACCCCTTGACCCTAAATCAATTGGGGATAGACCGGTCGAGGAGGTAGTCCAAGAAATAAGAAACATTTTGTTGAACAAAGAAGGAATGGCTTCTTTTGACCCTGATATGGATGATCTCCTCAGAGATGAAGATGATTATGTTGGGGGCATTCATGTGGTTGAAACTAGAGGATCTAATAAAGAAGCTGAGCCCAGCAAGCGTCGATTTGCTAAAGATGGTGATCCATATACTGCTGAGTCAGATTCAGATGAGTCTGTGAAAGACAGAGATGAAGAGCACATAAAAAACTTGGAGACTCAGCTTGCTAGCATGATGTCACAAGTTAGAGAAATGCAAGAGAAGTTGGACAAATCACAGCAAGAGTCTTTCATGATCCACCAGTCAGCTCGAGAGCTCACAGAAAAGGCCAAAAGGGCAGAATTTAATTCCAGACCTCTCGAGTCACCACCTGTGACCTTTCCTTGTCCAGTAGAGACACCTCCAGTTCACCCTGCAGTTTCCACCATTCCTCCGATCCCACCTCAGAAGGATATCAAGCAGTTAATTGAGGACCAGGTAAGGGAGGCCTTAGCCCATGCTCAAGGAACTGTGTCTATTTCAAAGGGTAGACCCTACCCCGAAGAATATGACTTAATTCCTTACCCAAAGGGCTTTGTGCCACCAACTTTTAAAGTTTCCACTGGAATTGAAAATCCGAGACAGCATCTGGCCCACTTCCGAGCAAGCTGTTGCAATGCAGGAGGGTCAGATGCTCTACTATTTCGCCAATTTGTAAGTAGTCTATCCGGCATTGCTTTTGAATGATACGTCGATCTGCCCAACGGTTCAGTAAAAACCTTTAGCGACCTAGAAAACCTCTTTCTTAAGAGATTTTCTGGAGTGCAACAACGCACCACCGTGGGCGATCTCGTGGTTGAAAAGCAAAAGCCGGGAGAGTCTCTAGTTGAGTACATCTTGAGGTGGCGAAACCTCTCGATGAAGTGTGAACCCCAGTTGCAAGAGCAACATGCTGTGGAGATTCTTTTGAAGAATATCCACGGTCTTGTTGCTTTTCTCCTGAAGGGTTTCACTATTAAAACTTTTGAGAAACTTCTTAATAAGGCTAGCAATTTATAGGAAGAGGCTCCTAGGATGCCATTCTTACGAGAGCAGCCTGAAGAAAGGAAGGGTCCAAAATTGGTGAAAACATTTGAAAAGAAAGTTGTGGTCTCAGCAGTAGATAAAGGAAAGAGGCCAGTGATTAGTCAGCCTAGCACTCTACTTCCACCACAGCCGCCTCAGAAGCAGCCCTTTCAGATAGTTCCTCAATATACTAGAGATCCCTCCTTCATCCCTTTTAGAGAGAGATTGGCAAAGCCTTATCCATTTAAAAGGGAGTCATTTAAGAAGATCTTCAGGAGTCTGTTAAAGAAACCAGATTTTCAGTTGCCAGAGGCTAGGAGGCCTGAGGATGAGAGCAAGAAAGATGATCCCAAGTATTGCCCGTACCACAGGATGCTTAGTCATCCTCTCGAGGACTGCATTGTGTTCAAAGACTGGCTTGAGAGGAACTACACCCAAGGTAACATTATAATACTTAAAGAATACTTGGTCGATCTAGAAAAGGCTTCAATTAAGACCATTTCAGGTAATCCTCTTAACTCTTCTTGTTTTGTTGAAGATGGTTGGGACATTGCTTTGTCCCGGGCATTTAAAAAGTCGATTAACAAGTCTTTTCGTCTTTCTCAACAGCTGACTACGATAGCCCAGGCCCCGGTGTGGAAAGTTGACCTGGATGCTTCGCAAAAGGATGTTGAGCCACTTCCCTCTCCAGTAGTCTTAGGAACTACTGAGAAAAATGTAAAAGAAGAGAAATCTGATTTTGTAGAGAGGAAGTGTGTAGATGAGAGATGTATTAGAATGGCGGATGGTGGTGTTAAAACCCTTTCCCCTCTTTTGTTATCTGACTTTTACTTTGCCCCATCAAAGGCGAAGGGTCAAAAGATGAATAAAAAACATCCTTCTACTTCTGTCTTGATGATTAACCATGAATCTCAAATGCAAATTGATGACTCTCCTGCTTTGAATCAAACTCCTAATGAAACAAATATTGAGGTTAATCAAACCGACCTCCCCGAATCGACTATTCAAGAAGAGGTCGAATGTGAAGCTTTATCAGAAAGTGATTTCCCTCAAATCAATTTCCAAGGAAATTCTATCTTGATAGAACTTTCAGATTCTGACTCGCTTTCAGGAAATGATGATCTAACACCTATGGTGTGTGTAGACACTGCCCTAGTTTGCCCGCCCGAAGACGTCGAGCAAGTGCAACTCCGTGGCGGTAAAGTCTTACCCCCTAGGTTTCCCCCTCAGGACAAAGGCAAGCAATCCTCATTCGAAAATCTAAATCCAGATTCCCCTCAACAGTCAGAATTCCCTTTAATTCCTCCGGGTTTCGAGTTTGTCGTTCCTAAGGTTGATTACAATGTTCTAGCCCACCTTAGGAAGTTGCCAGCAAAATTAAGTATTTACGACGCCCTCCTTCTCTCCAAAGAAATGAGGGAGTCTCTAATTAAAGCACTTCTCGATCCCGAGATTTGCTTAACACAGTTGGCTGCAACTTCAGAAGGTGAGGCTCTCTACTTCAAAGAGGTCCCTGGGGTTACCTTTTCAGACGAAGATTTACTCTTGGGAACTGCTGACCACAATCACCCCCTCTACATCACTGTAGATGTGGGAAATTTCAAGTTATCAAGAGTCCTTGTTGATCCAGGTGCATCGGTCAACGTGATGAACATAAAGACTCTTGCTTATCTCAGATTTGATACTAGCAAGCTTTCAACCGACAGGTTGGTGCTTCGTGGGTTCAACGAGAAGGGCGAGAGAGCTTTAGGTTCAATCACTCTACTCCTGGAAATAGGAGGGTTAAAAACTGAAGCTAAATTTCATATAATTGATTCGACTACGTCCTTTAACGCACTTCTAGGTAGACCTTGGATTCACGAATATAGAATGGTTCCATCTACCCTGCACCAATGCGTTAAGTATCAACGAGACGGCATTGAACATGTGATTAAGGGTGATTTGCAACCATTCTCCATTCAAGAAATCGGAATCTACGAAGATGCTGCATATTTCATACCAAAAGGGTCCTCGTCCCGTTCTAAATTAGAGATCAAATTTGAGGAGAAAATGGTTGGACAAAAATACAACCAAAAGAAAGAAAAAGATAAGAATATCAATCCAGAAAGGATTCAATCGAGTAGTGAAGACAACTCTGATATCGTTGTCCTTAGACCTCCAAGCACATTACCTCAAAGAGGTGGGAGGATGGCTTTAAGGGCACGAGGTCGAGGCCGCGCTTCATTAGACAGGAGAGCAGCACCTGTGTATATTGATTTGGAATCAGATTCCGATGGTGAACTAGAAAGTCAAGGTGCTGCCCTCTCTCTCGATTATCAAAACATAAATACTCCTCCAAAATTTGATCTCACCTTAGACCAGGACAGTGACCCTGAGGTAGATATTTCAAAAGTTAAAAGTGATGAGCCTGAATTAACAATGTATGAAAAGTTCACTAGAAGGATTGAGGCCCTTTCTCTGACCCCACTGTCGGTAGGCAGGGTTGTAGGGTTGGAAGTCAAAGTGGCCCCCAACTTGGATGGTGAAGTTAAGAAAGTTTAGAAATTCTTTCCTGGCTCCTCCTCCGCAAGGGACGAAGTTGATGTAACCCTTGAGGAGGCAGATTTTAATGAATTAATGGAATTACCTTTCGGCTACTTCCCTGTTTGTGTAAAAAATACTTTTTCTAAAGGTTCTATACCATACCGATGGACTAAGGGTCAAGCTAGATACCACGAGAATATTTGGCGAACAAAAATAAATAAAAATCCAACAAGTGGTATTGGCTTTGGAACAGTTAGTTCATTCGACGATGATGAGTATTGCCTAATGATAACTTACCATCTCGATTCTCCAAATGTCCCTACAGATCCTCCTTGTCCTCTAGATGGACTCTGTTTGGAGACTTTAGACGATCCCGATGATCTTCAAGTTCGGGATGCACCCTCTGAATTTGAAGAGAAAATTAAGTCGACAGTCGATGAGTTGAGAGAAATTAACCTGGGAAACGATGATAACCCCCGTCCGATTTTCATAAGTACTTTGTTGAGCGAGGGTGAAACTCAAGACCTAATCCAGTTGTTATTCGAGTTCAGGGATTGCTTTGCCTGGACATATGACGAAATGCCAGGTTTGCCTGCTGAGGTAGCAGTTCACAAACTTGGAGTTCGGCATGATGCCATCCCTGTTAAACAAGCTCCTCAACGCATGCGCTTAGAGATTGAGCAACAAGTCGTTTCTGAAGTTAAGAAATTGGCAGAAGCCGGATTCATTCGAGAGGAACAATATCCCTCTTGGGTGGCCAGCGTCGTGCCAGTTCGAAAGAAAAATGGTCAAATTCGAATTTGTGTTGATTATAGGGATCTGAATAAGGCATGCCCTAAAGATGAGTTCCCTCTACCAATACCAGAACTCATGGTGGACATTGCCTCCTCACATGCTATTTTCTCATTCATGGATGACTCGTCGGGTTATAACCAAATCAAGATGGCCCCTGAAGATGAGAGAAATACGGCGTTCAGAACCTCTATTGGAATCTTTTGTTATAAGGTAATGCCATTCGGCTTAAAGAATGCCGGAGCAACCTACCAACGGGCCATGTCCCGTATCTTTGACGACTTAATTCATAATCAAGTTGAATGTTATATTGACGATTTAGTTGTCAAGAGCAAGGTTAAAGAGGCTCATCTGTATGACTTAAGAGTTGTTTTCGAACGGTTGCGCCGCTACGATTTGAAAATGAACCCCTTGAAGTGCGCTTTCGGCGTCGCCTTGGGAAAATTCTTAGGATTCGTAGTGAGGCACCGCTGAATCGAGATAGATCCTGCTAAAATTGAAGCCATCTTGGATATGCCATCTCCTAAGAGCCTTACTCAGTTAAGGTCTCTACAAGGTAGATTGGCATATATAAGGAGGTTTATTTCTAATCTTTCCGGGAGATGTCAACCCTTTTCTGTCCTTGCGAAAAAGGATACTAAATTCGTATGGGGCGAGAAGTGTCAGAATGCTTTTGACGATATCAAACAATACCTTTCTAACCCGCCAGTCTTGGCAGCTCCGATTCCGGGAAAGCCATTAATTCTCTACACCGCGGCTCTAGATGAGTCTTTAGGTGCCCTGTTGGCTCAAGTTAACGACGAAGGAAAAGAGAATGCCCTCTACTACCTTAGTCGAAGACTCCTTCCTACTGAAATTCGATACCCGTCAATTGAGAAGCATTGTCTTGCTTTGGTTTTTGCAGCTCAGAAACTGAGGCATTACATGCTCTCTCACTCAATCAGTCTGATTTCAAGAGTTAATCCTTTGCAATATCTTATGACCCGACCTACGTTGTCAGGACATTTAGCTCGCTGGTCTATGATATTGTTGCAATTTGAGATTACTTTCACTCCCCTTCGTGCTGTGAAGGGACAGGCTATCGCCGATTTTCTGGCAGCACACCCGCTGCCGGCAGATTCTCCTCTGAACGATGACTTACCCGACGAACAAATCATGAGTTTGGGGGAATCTGGAGAGGCCATCTGGGAATTATATTTTAATGGGGCAGCATCCTCTCGTAGGATTGCGACCCAACAATCTGTAATTCCTGGAAAGGCTGGAGTCGGTTTAATTTTTATTACACCAGAAAAAGGAATGATGCACTTTTCCTACCACTTATCGGAGCCTTGCACAAACAACGAAGCTGAATACGAAGCTCTGATAACTGGTTTGGAACTTGCAATTCTAATGGAGATTAAAGAGATTAAGATCTTTGGAGATTCCCAACTAGTTATTAACCAAGTCGCCGGAACTTATAAAGTCTTGAATCCGAATCTCCTAAGATATCACCAGTATACACTTCACCTGTTGGAACAAATCCCTATTGCTACTTTGTATAGGGTTCCCCGTGGAAGCAATTCCGCAGCGGATGCCTTAGCAAAACTTGCAAAGGAATTTGCATGTCCTGAGGAGGATTCCATCCCTATAGAGATTTAGGGTCGTAAGACCCTCTCTCTTATAGATTTGGAACACATTAGTAAGACTCCCCTTCAGATCCTTTCTGCCTCTTCGACAACTGACGAAGAAGACGATTGGAGACGACCCTTAGTCGATTACCTTAAAGAAGGGAAGCTTCCCAGGATAAATCACTCTCCAACCAGATTAAGAAACGTGCCCTATCATATGCACTAGTTAACGATCTGTTGTACCGTCGATCCTTTGATCACATGTGGCTGCGCTGTTTGAACAAGCGAGATGCCCAGAAAATTGTTAATGAAGTTCATTCAGGACTGTGCGGTGCTCATCAATCGGGTCCAAAAATGAAATTAAAGATTAAAAGACTTGAATACTATTGGCCTACAATGATTGACGATTACATGAATACTGCAAAGCACTGTCATCAATGTCAGGTCCATGGTGTGGTTTTACATCAGCCGCCTAATGTGTTACACCCTACGATAGCCTCGTGGCCCTTCGAGAGTTGGGGCACGGATATCATTGGGCCGATTGACCCTCCCTCCGCGAGAGGTCATCGTTTCATATTAGCAGCGACTAATTACTTTTCAAAGTGGGCGGAAGCAATTCCCCTACGAAACGTAACATCACACCATGTCTTAAAATTCTTTCGTGACCATATTGTATATCGATTCGGCGTACCTCGCAGAATCATATCCGATAATGGGTCCGCATTCAAGTCTACAAAAATCAATAGTTTTGTAATGCGCCATAATATTGATTGGAGATATTCGACGATCTATTACCCTCGGGCGAATGGATTGGCCGAGGCCTTCAACAAAACCTTGGTGCAAATTGTCAAGAAGACCCTCGATGATAACAAACGACAGTGGGATGAACGGTTGGTGGAAGCTTTGTGGGCTTATCATACCACTTACAGAACCCCGACTCAATCCACCCCGTTTGCACTAGTGTATGGTGTTTTGATTAAAAATATATTTTATATTTATTTATATATAGTTTTGAAAATATTTAATTATCTTTGGAAAGATTAAATCTTGAATTTTAATTTTGAAATCTAACACGACATTAGGAACGATATATCATCCCAAATGGGAGAACACCATTCACTAATTGGTTCAAATTTCAAAATCAAAATTTGAAATTAAATCCAAAAATCATTAATTTCACAATCAACTCTACGATAATAATTGATATACCTTTCCGAAGAAAGGAAATATCAATCATTATCGATCATTTGAAAATGACGATAATGATCGTTGTATTTTAAATTTCCCAAAAATAATTAATTAGA